>CM035112.1:40169813-40598684 GCA_020205505.1 Panax japonicus | reverse complement strand
AAATAAATTATGCCCGGAATTAATATCAGTCACTATCCTATAATAAAATTGGGCAACAAAATAGCATGGTTACCAACATGGCATTAACTAGAGATACAGTCCAAGAGGCGGCGGAAGGTGAAGGTTTTTCACAAGTACTACAAACACGAAGCAACTTCCAAACTTCAGAAACTATACAACAGTCGCCTTGAAATAAAAACTTTTGTCAAACTTAACCATAGAAAAGCAGTAGTTTCTGTAAGGCACTAAGACTCAACCTTTCAGATAAATTTCATTGCAAGACCCTATGACTGCTCTTAAATGGGCCATGAGTAGTAACTTTGCCTTAAATGGGATCTGGTCCATTCATTTAGTAAAAACATTCGTTGTACCACAGATGTATTTCAAGATAACTCACGGAGACCTAACTTTAATTTTAAAATTTATTTTCTACAAGAATAAATTATCCCTAAAAGAAACTGGTAGCATGGTTTTTCCCTGTCCCGATTTGTAGGCAATTTTTTTCTTTATAGTGTCTAAGAAAAAAAAGTACAGTTTCCGTTTTAAACGGTTAAAATAGACAAAAATTCAAAAAAAAATAAAGCATAAAACACTTACTTACCAAACTATCCTCTTGGGATTGGTCTTTGAAAGCTATTCAACATAAAACAATGTTGGTCTATGCTTTTGAATGTTAATCCTGCACAGTTACATTCTTTCTTGGATTGAAAATGTTAAGCATGCTTGGGGATTGTGGATCTATATTTGGTGTGCTGGGGGAGGAGTGGTCGTGTCCCTCTCAATGGGGGATTCGTTGCTTATATATGGAAGGAGGCCACTACAAAAATGTTCCAAGAGTTGCAAAGGAAGCTTCAAACTCATGTTGATCATGGGTTGAAAACGGTAAGAGATCTAATCTCTTGTAGTTCCTCAGTAGCTCAGTGGTAGAGCAGTAGGCTTTTAATTGACTGGTCATAAGTATTTTCCTAATTTCACCAGAAGAAGAATTCACTCCATGTTACAAGGCTTTTTTGGATATAGGATGCAAAGCTGCTTGGAAGCCTTAAAGAGTTTTCCAAGTACTGCCACTGCTTGTTCTAAGGCGAAACAGTGCAACCTTTTATATTCTTTAGGGAATCTGAACTAGCTAAATGCTTGGCTTTTTATAGACAGTTGTTTTATTTTGCTTTATTGTGAAATAGGATCCTTTTTTTGCTTCTCTATAGCCTCTGCCATGGATGTTTTAGGGGAAATTTCTTTGTCTAATCTTTGTAAATATTGGAGATCCACACCTTCTCAAGTGTTTCTACTTCTTATGGTGGGCTTCTTTCCCTCTTACATTTCCTTCTCTCTTCTAAATTTTTTATCTAAAACAGAATATACAAATAATAAATATATATATATATATATAGTGTGTGTGTGGTGTGTTAGAGAGAGAGAGAGAGAGAGAGAGCAAAGAAAAAAAGTAACCCAAGAGGCAAAGGTGTGCTTGTGTGTGTATATCAGAAAATTGGATTCCTAAAGAGTGGCTCCAGATTTGGGGAGGGGTGAATATATTATTAAGTATCCATTTTCCACAGAATCAGAAATTGGAAATTTGGAATATTGTTCGTACCACTTCCATATCATATATTTAACCAAGTCAAATAGAGAAAATGAATATTATTCTTACCGTCAAAAGAAAACTAGCAAATATGTACACGAGGAAATCCGGCAATGCATCTCCTTCGGCAAGATATGTGTCCCACAAGCGGGTAATGAGATGGAAAGGTATCTAAAGAAAAAGAAATATTTCATTAGTTTTCTGATAAAAATGATATATCTTATATAGGCTTTACTACACACAAATGCTTTTAGATTAACTATTAAATAGAAAAAGGAACAGAAAAAGAGAAGATATTATAATTATTTAGAGTGGTGGTGTACACATCCAAACGAACCTCACGTATTAAAAGACAATTGAACCAGCGGAAAGCAAATTGAAGAAATTCAAGCCCTTGCTCCTCCATATGTCTCGACACAGGTTCTGGTGAAAATATGTAAGAACCATATCAGAATAAAAATAGAAATTAATGAAAGTGAAAAATACATTGGATCAAGAGAAATGTAAGGTTACGTCAGCAACAAATAACAATGAAGCCAAAAGAGGTGATAGCAACTATTTTTTATTTTCAATTTTGTATAGTAAGTTGGTGAAAGTTTATGTTCCCCAACCAGCTAAATTCTTCAGTAGCACCCCCAAATATATTAAGAAGCAATAGCAAATTATCTGGCATCCCGTAAGCACTTCTCAGTCTATTGCTTTCTCTCAGCACCATTGCACATATATATGGTACATACATAATATACATTCGGTATACAAATAGATAATGCAAGACAGCAAAATATAGATTTTGAGATTCTATAGCAGGTAAAAGACAGTCGATAAAAGGAAAACATAAAAAGGAGAGGTCAAAGAAAGGAACATACCATCAATGCGCCTAACCAATTCCTTCAGCTTAAACACTAGTCTCTGAATTCCTGGTTGAGCAAAGGTGTAATGGTCTTGCATACCTTCAAGCAACTTTGATAGGCACCAATAGCAATCAGCTTCCATGTTGGAGATTTCTTCCGGAGACAGATCAACCATTGACCAGTTATCCAAACTCCCTTCCAAGTATTCCGACAAGAAAACAACTAAAAACTGGTGTAACAAGATCATTTATTCCCTGAACATATCCACTTGCAGGATGCCGAATGGCCCTGAGTAAAGAAGAAATAAATAAAAATATTAAAACAATGACAAAGAAAGATGTCGTGGGCAACTGCGTGCTTAATAGGATTTAGCTGAAGCACCATAGGCCCATAGTGATCCAGCACAACCATGATTTGGAGCAGTCACCAAGGTAACTGGTGATGGACAATAATTAACTACATTGTTAGAAACTGTTATGAAAAAGTAGACACATTATTTATTCCACATCTGTCAATAATAACTTTCACTGTTTCACATATGGAATATGATACTAAAATGAGACTTCGAATTACAAACACACCCCAAGAGAATCAAAGTAAAGCAAATAGAACTCACAAGTAAAATTAAATATATCAATGTACCCTCACTTCTATAGTTTTAGAATTTTTTATAAACTGAAAAGAAAATTAAATAAATTAGAGACCAAGTGTTCTCTATACCAAGTCAAATTTCAGGCTTCTCTTGTGAGTTGGGTCTCTGTCAAAACACCCTGATCTAATAAATACTAATACAAATTCAGTACTATGAAATAATTACTGGAGTGAGGCCCATTAGAAAAGAAAAAAAATACACACATGATTGTAGGAAAAGATCAGATCTGGCAAGAACTTTGATTTGATAAAATCAAGGGAATCAATTTTGGTTATAAGAGATTTAGATTAGTAGAAGAAAGAGAGATATAGAGTAAAGGAAGAATAGTAGGACATAGAATCTAACCATGTATAAAGTATCCGCTCCAAGGATTTTTGAACTTCCGCTTGTTGAAAAAAGTGACATCAGGTACAGTTCTAGGACAATCAACAGCAATCTAACATGGGAAGGAAAAGCAAGACATAAAAGTGGTTAGATGAGGGCCTAATGCACATTGGCACGATAATACTCGGCAACATTAATACCTGACGAAGCATGTTAATCTCCTCATCTGTACGTTCAGTATCTGAAACATCATAATACTGAGCAACACAATCAAGATACTCGAGGCGCTTTCTTTTCAGAACTCCCTCCCTTCTATCTGAATTAGGGGGTGCATATCCCTGTTGTCAGTTCATATATAAATTTCAAGATAGCAACAAAATTACTATATAAAACTGTTCTATTAAGTGTAGGACCATCGACAAAGCAAAGTTGACTAATGCAGCAGCATTTGTTCTTGCAAAAGCTTACAATTCTCTAGCAATAGCACTAACTTTGACGGAATATAGAAAACACAAGCCCTACAATGAAGACCCCTATGTCCAATTGAGAGGAGAAGAATAATGCCAATACTAACAGACACAAAACAACTTTACATAAAAAGTGAGAAGCTGACCACATATGAATCCTCGTAGGCGCACAGATAGTATTTTACAATATAGTTACATAATCAAATAGAGGTAACAGCAATAGACTTATAATTTTGAATTTATTTTCTACATCACCTCCAAATTCTCCTGGATACCTTTTATTTAAACCCTTTATGAAATCATGAAATCAATCCAGCAAGTATATCCCTTCTCATATGATTTAGTTATAGCACACAGTTCTAGTGGCCACACAAAACACTAAATGTTTGATGAAAGCCGGTGATTATCAAAAGGGAAAAAAAAGATTCATAAATAGGAGAAGTGAAACATAACAGAGGCATCTTTGGCATTGCAATTTCTTTGCAATCCTTTGGATTTTGGACAAAGAGAAATGTTTGGTGTTAATGATTAGCCCATGCATTCCACTTCTTGTGGAACAAAGTAACCTTTCTATCTTCTCTTTGGGATCTAATAGGGCTTTTCCGGAGTGGCTATATCTGACATTACAGATTAGCAGACCACCCTGTATAAGGGTTCTGTGTTTTTCCACAATTTTTTCCCTTTTGGAGGATTCCTTGTCCTCCTACTTGTACTCTTGTCCTCCTTTAAACTACCTCTTTTATATTATAACTATATATATCTATAATAAATTTTTTGACAGTTTTTGTCATCCATGCCACCTGCTCCCTATCACATAATTCATCGAGAACCAGGAGTTAATTTTGCATCAAGAAACTGCTAGTATATGCAGAATTTTTAATAGATAGAAATAGAAAAAACAAGCTCTTAACGGACCAAGAGGAAGGAACAAAAACAAATAAAAGAAGGCTTACCAACAAAAGTCTCCATATAGGGGGACGCAAATATGGTGGGACGCCACTCCAGGCCAATTCACGCAGCTTATCTGTTAAAGGAACATAAGCAGGAAGCAGCTTTACAAAGATAAATCCCAATCACAAAATTCTGGTAAAACCATAGTAATATTCAGTAGCTCGGCGAGATGGGAAATGATATATAGTCTTTCTCTATTTGAATATATTAAATTTATATTTCCAAAAGAAATACATATAACTCAAAATTGATAAACATAGACAAAAATTTAAGAATTATAAAAAATATAAATTAGTAGCCTACTGCAATTTATCATAAACATACGTAATTGGATTCTTTTATAAATATATAGACACGATACCAATGCATTAATAGTACATCGTCTCAGATGCTACTCTGCATTGATGTGCAGTGCACTTGCTCATAATCCTTATGTAACAACTAACAAGTGAGAGATTGAGAAACTCATACATGATTTTAAGCTCTTATTTTTGTGTTAAGGGGTAAGATATTAGGGTGGGACACCGAATTACAAGTTTACAACTTTTCTCATTTGAATTAGTACCACACCATAGGCCCTAGCATAGCGTAAGAAAGAAATTTGCAATGCTTTATGACATAGATCACATAATTATCTGTTTTCAGATTACCATACTACCTCAAAGGGGACAAACCCAAAGATGAAAAGACAAATTATATCATAGATACAATACCTAAGATGACAGCTGACCCAGATAACTCTTTTGAGAACTTCATTAGCCTAGCAGAATCCGTAGCTCTGGCACCCATGATGGACTTCTGAACCTCTTTGGTGGTATTCTCAGTAGTTGAAGTTGATGTTTTCGATTGGTTAGGAGTTGAACTAGTGCTTGGAGTGCTTCTACCGTGAACTTCTTTCTGCATTAAACAGACAAGGAAAAACATAAAATAAATTACGAGTAACAACACTTCACACTTCACTTATTTATATTTTATACGTCTATAAATACACACACACACACACACATATATATATATATATATCAGATTTTATACTATCATATCTGTGAGCAATAACTGGAAGATTGCTATCAACACTACCTCAATGGAATCGTCCATGTGTTCATTTGGTCCAGTATTATGTGCTGACGGACTCCTGTCAATGCCTGGGGAGTGTAAACTTGAGTAATCAAGCGGTTCTGATCTCCGTGTAATCAATACCTTTCCAGGAAAGCTGCGACCTTTAAGCAACCTATAAGTAATAAAAATCATAAAAATATAAACTTACATTGCTACAAACAGACAAATATATAATATAAACGTGAGTGAATTTGCAGAAACTTCAAACCCTAAAAATTGCTAAAATCAGTAGAAAGAAAATACACTCCTTGACCAACTGACTGAGGTTCCTTAAAGCAATTAAAATCAGTTTGACAAACGATCAAAGTTTGATGCAGACAAGTTAAGTTTGCTAATAAGTCTATTTTGATCTAACATCTAACTTTTTGGTCCCGATTAATACCTTGTTGAGTTAATCTATTGGAAGAAAACTAAACAAAAAAAAGATAAGAGGAAAAAAAATTTGAGCTGCCTATTAATTTATCTGAAATATACATGTGAACATCCAAATGCACAGAGCCCTCCCTACTTTCAACTAAATATAAAACTGATATACAAATCAAACAAAACCCACCAGAATTCCTTCAATTGTACATGAGAGAAAGAGAGCGAGAGAGATTTGTAAAATACCTCAAAAACAAAACTTCAATGGAAAATAAGAGCTTAATAAGCATTAAGCATGAAAGTTCTATTTTACTAAAAGAATAGTGGAAATAGTCCACCCATAGACCAACTCATTGAGATTCCTTAAGTAGTAAAACCAGTTCAACGAAAGATCAATTTCATCGTAAATATGATGCATCTACCATCTACAATTAGGTCCAAAAAACCAACACCCCATTGATTTACTTGTCTGAAGAAGAATAACTTAGTTGACCACTAATTCAATCAAATCACAAAGCAACCTACTGTCAACTAGATATTAAGCTGATACGAAAGACAGTCAAACAGAACCTAAAAAAAATTCTACAATTTCACATAAATTTGAAGAGAAAAAGATTTCGTAAATTATCATTTAAAAACGATACAATAATAAAAAGTTAAAGGGCTTAAAAAGCATCAAACTTTTTACAAATAAAGTAGTGGAAAGAGCATCCTCTATACAACTTGGTTGTATACATATAACAACTACATTGATTTACTTATCAGGAAGATGTTAAGTTGACCGCTAAAGCAACCACCTATCCACTACCGCTAAAGTAAGCTGCAAAACCAAAATCCATCAGGATTCTAACAGTCTCACATCAATTAGAGAGAGAATGACTACTAATAAGAAAGGAATTATCTTAATAAGCACGCAAATATATCATTGTATTACCAAACTACAGACATATTTACAAATCTAAACACCTCTATATCTATATACATTTTCCGTTCCAGTAAAACCCAATTAAGTAAAATTAACCCATCAATTCTCAGCTAACCATGAAAGAGATCGCAAAATTTCAACCAACAGATCCAAAATCAAACAATCATTGTCCACTTCAAATTTCCCTGTATTTCAAAGATCAGAGACAATTGCCCACATGGGTATAAACAAATCTGATGGGAAAAAGAAGCATCAAGTTATGAGTGACAAATGGGTCGTAACAATAATTTCTTAGGGATTGAAATTATGGGTTTGCAAGAAAATTGTGGTTGGATCTAAGGAGAACTGAAGGGGATCAACTTTACCCTTGAACATTCCGGAGGGTCTGGTTGAATCTGGAATCCAGGCTTGAAGCAGGAGAATTGGGATTTTCTTCTTCTTTTCTGTTGGTATTGTTCATGGTGCTCTTGTTGTTTCCTTGGCGAAAGCCTGCATGATTTGTGCTCTCTCTCTCACCCTTTTACTTCTCTTTAGTATTTTTCAAGCGCCATTAACCCCAAAATGCCCAAGCTCAGAAAACTCAACTGGAAACTGAACCCCTTTTCAAGTCTTTTTTATTTTTTATTTTGAAGTTGAAAATGAATGAAAATTTATTTTTATTTTTTTTGTACTGATATTTTCAGAGCATATTTTAGTTAAGATCAAATATTTTAGTATTAAATTTTGTACAATGTATTACCAGTTATAGATTTGGACTCAAATAAAAGGAATGTTCTGAAAATCTTACTTATTTTTATTTTCTTTTACCCTTGTTTTTTAGAGCTACCGTCCACGTCGTAGAAATTCGATTCCTAAAGTTATTTGGGTGTTTCTACCTTTTATATTTAGCTATTTCAATTAATTTATTTTAAAGTGTGATATTTTAGAAAAATACCGACATAAATTTTGACAAAATTTGAAAAGGTTAATTTTAATGATGGCCCAAATTAGACAAAATAGCCATATGATATAAGTTTAAATAGATGTACCAATTCATTCGGATTTTAAAAAATTTCGTAATATGGCCCAATATGTGACTCCGTAAAATTAGTTTGGAACTCGAAATTCATAAAGTTCGGAGTCTTGCATGAGCGAGGAGAAAGTGTTAGACACCCCTGACTTTCGTGAAATCACTGCATCTTATTGTTTCCTCAGCATAAAATGTGTGTGTGTGTGTGTGTGATTTTGAGAAAGCCTTTGATATTATTGAATTGTGTTAAGTGCTTTTATTTTGTAAGTTGTTCTAAACCTTGTTTTAGCCTATGAACGTAATTGTTTGGTTTTAATTTGAGTTTTGATGAAGATGTTTTTGAGGATTTAGAGAACTTTGATATTCTTGCCCTATGTTGTCGATTGATTTTAGCATTATGTTTGTGCAATTTATTTTACAAGATTTTGTTGTTATATTTTGAAAATTATTTTTGATGATAATACGTGAATGAAGAATTGAAAGGGTCGGGTCATTCCCGGGTATGAAAGTTATCTCGACAAACCCCAAGCACCCACAATTACAATTTCTATTATCATGGGCCTTAAATCTCCCGTCTCTCGAGACAAAGCCTTCGAAATTGTTTTAAGACCCGAAATTACATGTACAATAATTTACACGGTTTAATATTACATTTTAACAAAAAGGATCCATCACGAGAATCTAGTCAATATCCAATAGTGGATCTCGATCCCGGGATTCTTAGGCTCACATCAATATATCTAAAAGGGCCTCCCACAGCCCTAGCTTTTAGATCGCAATATCAAATCATCACTCGAGGGACTATGTGTATGACGAGATCTATCGAAGGATCCCCGAATCTAAGGCATAAATTCATAAATCTAGTGTATCCAAATATTCGTATAATGACACAAGCGAGATTTAAACAAAAATATATATAAAAAATGTATCCTAAAATCGTTATCAGGTGATTCATTTATTAGAATCCTTAGCGCGATTAGTTAAGACCTTATCCCCACTAGATATGGATCTAGGGTTTTGCAGAGTGTTCAAAATCGATTAAAAACATTGAAAATGACAAGATCTAACCTAGAGTCGAGCTAATCTAGCATAAAGGTTTAAGTTTTGAAGTTTAGAACTGATTATACATTAGATCTGACTAGATTTGATCTTTAACTATGTACATACAAAATAATCGATAAAATAGATAGATCTATAAATAAGCAATTAATATATGTATTGTGAGCCCAAATACAAATTAGGGTTGACATGTGATCTAAAGAATTAAATAAACTAGGAGAAGCTTCCACTTGTTCCGAGACAGAAGGCTCGTGGAGGTTGCTCATTTTGGGAATTGATTGAGGGATTGGATTGGTGACTAGAATGACAAGATGATTTAGGCATTACTCAAAGTAACTAAGGGTATTTCTGGAATTTCTTCTGAAATCACATGACAAGAACAAGACCCAGACATGTGTAAGACCCCAACTTATTATTGATGAAATTGAATTTTCTCTATTTATTATTTTGAAAATAGTAAGGGTTGATTTGATTAATGTGGTTAGTTATGGGTAAAATGTACAAATATTTTAAATAAACAATTGGTTATAAAATATTCATTGTTGTCGGGGAATATTCGTTTGGTCGTGGAATATTTTTACTGTCGGGGAATATTCGTACGACGGCGCAGCCTTGTGTGGGCCCCGTAACGGAAAGCAATTGGATGAAGAAAATGACAAGTATAAGTTGTTTATAAATAACGACGTAGTTAATACCGTTAATACTGTTGGAATACCCGGTGATTAAAACACAGTAGAACACGATATTGCATCAATTATTGATTCTTACGTAAGAAGACACTACTCAATAATTGTTACACAATTACTGTTCAATATTTTATTTTATTGATTCAATAATTGCTACGTTGATATTTTATATTATTGTTGTTTCAATAATTGTCATTGCACAATATTTTCCTTTATTGAATCAATAATTCATATTATTTGTAAAATCCCAAATTTTACGAATAAAGATTTAAATTCCTCAATTTTTTTTGAATATTATGGTGCGGATTTTATATAATGTTATAGTTGTGGGTAATATTTATAAATTTTACAAAGTATGCAAGTTGTTATATTATATTCGATTGATCGGGGAATATTCGTACAACGACATAATCATTGGTGGACTCCACAACGGAATTATTATCGAATTGATAAAACGACAAAAATATTTTTATGAAAATAACGGCGGAAGTTTTACCGTTAATACTATTGAACTACTCGGTAGTAAAAGTACAGTAATACGCGTGGTTGAATAGTAGTACACGGTATTGATTATTGATGTTTACGTGAGAAGTCGCTCAGTTTTGTTCAATTATTGCTTCAGTAATTGTTGCATAGTATCTCACGTTATTTGATTCAATTATTGTCAATATTTATATATTATTAAATTAATAATTGAGATGACAGAGTTATTAATATTATTATTTGCAATATTAACGATGTCTAAAAGTTCTGCTAAGGAGAGGTTTGGTCACCTAATTGCGCGCCAATAGAGAGAAATCCTGATTGGAAAGTCCCCTCTTTCCTGGGAACGACTCGATCGATTAATAGTGTGAATTATAATAATGATGATGAAGTTTTTTTTATTAGTATTATTAATGTAATAAAACAGAAAAACTTTTTATATAAAACAGAATACTTTTATAAAGTTATTTGTTTTATTAGGCAATAATTAGAATATATTATATTTTATTATGCATAGTATTTTACATAGTAAAATCTTTTTATATAAAACGGAATACTTTTATAAAGTTATTTATTTTATCAGGCAATAATTAGAATATATTATATTTTATTATGCATAGTGTTTGCATAGTGTCTGCATAGTGTTTGCATAGTAAAATCTTTTTATATAAAATAAAATACTTTTATAAAGTTATTCGTTTTATTCGATTATAAATAGAATATATTATATTTTATTTAAAAAGATTTTGTTTTATTAGAATATTTTATTAAATCAATCTGGACCGTCCATTTAAAAGTGAATCAATCTGGACTGTTCATGAATTAGTTACTATTCAATTTATTCTTCTATAAATAGAAGCTCATTCCTTCATTATTTCTTACGAATTCACTGAAACTCCAGAGAGAGATACTATAGAGAATTCTTTTTCTATAATCTTGAGCGTATTTTCTGTTTAAGAAAGCTTTAAGCGTAGTGCAAGTTTCTTCAAGTATATCCCCGCCCTACCCGTCGAAGTACTCTTCTTTATAAGGTAAGGGATATTATTTGTTGTACTCGTAAGGGGTATTATTTCTGTCGTATTCATGAAGAGAACTTCTGTTATTCTATTCTTTATTATTTTTGGAATAACCTGTATACGGGGACTACCCTATACTTGGTGAAATTCTTTTGTTATTCCATTCCTTATTATTCTGTTGGAATAACCTGTATATGCAAAGTACCGCATACATGGTGAAATTCTTCTATTATTCCATTCTTTATTATTATGTTGGAATAACCTGTATATGCGAAGTACCGCATACATGGTGAAATTCTTCTATTATTCCATTCTCTATTATTCTATCGAAATATCCTGTCTGTGCGTTTACGCAAGACCTGGTTCCATTATTTATTATTCTGTTGGAATAACCTGTCTGTGCGGTCTATCGCATGCATGGTGAATTTTGTTGTTATTCCATTCTTTATTATTCTGTCGAAATATCCTGTTTGTGCGTTTATGCATGACCTGGTTCCGTTATTTATTATTCTATTGAAATATCCTGTCGGTGCGAATTTCGCCTGACCTGGTTCCGTTATTTATTATTCTGTTGGAATATCTTGTCTGTGCATTTATGCATGACCTGGTTCTGTTATTTATTATTCTATTGCAATAACCTATATGTGCGATCTATCGCATGCCTGGTGATTTCTTTTGTTATTCCATTCTTTATTATACTCAGCTGGTTAAAGTTTTGACTTCTATACTCCATGAAATTAGTGGAATATCCTTGATATTTACGCTTCATCCAGTATTTTTCATGAAAATATTCTTCTGAGCATTCTTGAATTTCACTTTACAAAGAAGTATCATGTTGACAATTTGGACGTTATTAGTTCCTGGATAAATTAATTCTTGAACTTATTTTATTGAATTCTTATATCATTGTCATCATCCTCATGTTTATATTATGTTGAAAGTCATCTGTCGCCTGTAGTGCATAGATGGACTTGATATGATTATGACTAGGGATTATTCGGTATAATCATGACCGTAATGTTACAAATGATGTGAAAAAAGTCCTCATTGGCCCGTAGTGCATTGATGGACAGCTTTTGGTATGATTATGACTATAGATTCTCTTCGGCCAAGGATGCAAAGATGAATTGTTTTATGGCATAATCGTGACCATTGATGAATACACGAATATCCTTGGCCCGTTGTGCATGGATAATTTGCGGTCGTGATACTAATGAATATCCTTGGCCGTAGTGAAGGGATGATTTGGTTATTTATTAAGCTGAGTCTCAGCGATAAAAGTGATGAAAAACCTTTTTAAATCATAAAAGATAGTAGATTTTATTCTCTACTTGACTCTTTTAATGGATTGCTTGTTCCACTGCAGTTAAACTTGATGTTTATTGTATTTTATCAGTTTAACATTGTTGAAGACTAATGATAATTTATTTTGCATTATCTTAGTCATAATATTTCTTACTGGGCTAGTTGAGCTCACCCTTTCCTTCACTGTTCTCTTCAGGAAATGAGAATATAGCTGGGACGAGTCAGGAAACGGATTGACAGTCCAGATGATAACATTAGTAGTCCTCACTATTCTGTTAAATAGTGTGATAGTAATTGTAATGAGGACTTAATTGAGTGTGGATATTGTCTAGATGACAATATTTGTATTAAAACTCACAGCGTATGTTTTGTCGTATTTTACACGACTGTTGTATAATTAAGTTGTATTTGAATTTTGTACCATGTATTTGGTGACTCAAGATTGGTGATGTATACCTATTTTTGGGGGCGTCATATTATTTGAATAATATTATTAGATTGCATTATTGGCAATGTCTAGAAAGTTCTGTCTAAGGAGAGGTTTGATCACCTAATTGCGCGCTAGTAAGGAGAAATCCTTATTGAAAAGCCTCATCTTTCCTGGGAACGGCCTGATTGTCAGTATTGTAATTTTGTAATATTATTTGTGGATAATTAATTATTGATTTATATGATAATGGAAATATTCATTTTATGTGGATATAGATGGAGAAAATTTTTAATGTGACAATTATTGAAAATTGATATTTTATCTTTTCGGATTAAAAAATTCATTTAAATATATTATTATTATTATATAATAATATAATAATGGTGCTATTTTTATAATGAATGTGTGATATATGATTAAATGAGGAGGAAGAGTATTTTTGTTACAATAAATGTTAAAAACATGTTTTTCATGTTTGTGGACCCCATTTATTGACTGAAATTTGATTATAGCTTGTAAAATCGTCTGTTTATGAATTTTGGTCAATTTCTGTTTGGAATTTGGAAAAACTTTCTTCTGCAAAGTTGTAGAGAATGGAATATCCTATGGAAAGACATAAGGTTCGAATTTTTCTGTTGAAAGGTCTATTTATTATGAATTATTGAAGTTCCGAAGTTTTAAAATAATTGATTTTTGAAGTTTTAATTATTTTTTTTTAAAGAAAAACGTTTTTGGTGAGTGTCCCACATGTGATATAAATGTGTTAAATTGCTAAAATCAGATTCAAAGGTGTGCGTAGGAATTTTGATTAAAAATAATATTATTATATTAAATTTTCTATTTTGGTGTTCTAAGCATTTTTCTATAAATAGGGTGCTTAGGTTAGAATTGAAAATCATACCAGAAACTGAAGTTTTCTCTCTCTATATTATCGAGCGTATTCTTGTGAGTATTTTGATACTTTGAGTGTTGCTATACGGTGCAAGTTTCCTTCAGCACTATATCCAGTATTCCAGTCAGAAGTACCGTCTTTTCGAGGTAAGAGATGTTATTATTATTTTTTTTAAATGATATTATTTATTCTAATATCATTATGCCGGAATATTGGTAAGATTTTCTTGTGAAATTCTTATCTTTTAGTGTCGGAGTTACTATTCACGTATACGGTATTATTCACGTATACGGCACTATTCACGAATACGACACTATTCACAGAAAAATTAAATTTTTGTTTTTTATCCAAGATATCTATTATGGATACTAGCTTTGATCGTATCCATGTTTTGATCATTCTTGAATTTTACTCCATTATGATTATTTATGAAGTATTTTTGAACTCAGATTGTTTAAAGTACGAATCCTTAATATTTGTTCTTTTGTTTCACTGGATTCGTTTTCTTTAAAATATTTTTCATCATCCTCAGTCCTAAATGATGATATTACTGAATATCTTTGGCCTGTAGTGCAAAGATGAATGAATTTTTGATGAATATCTTTGGCCTGTAGTGCAAAGATGAACAGGTGTTGAGATGAACATGACCAAGTGATGAATATCTTTGGCCTGTAGTGCAAAGATGAATATTTGATTCATGATGTATATTTATTGATGTTACAGGGATAAAATATTGATGACGGACTTTTAAATTCATAGAAAATAGTAGATTTCATTCTCTACGTAACTCTTCTATGAATTATTATTTTCGCTGCGAATATTGGTCTGAAACTTTTTGTCTATTGTATTTTATCAGATTTTTTTCTCTGTTGAAGAATAACGATAATTTGTTCTATATTATCTTTGTCATAATATTCTTTACTGGGCTAGTCGAGCTCACCCTTTTTCTTTTTGTTCCATTTTTCTTCTCAGGAGGCGAGAATGTAGCGAGTTCTAGTCGGGGTATGGAATGATAATTCTAGAGAGTTATTTTAGTAGTCTTCACCATTTTTATAAAATAATGTATCAATAATTGTAATGAAGACTTATTTGAGTGTGGATATTGTCTAGATGACAATATTTGTATTTAAACTCACAGTTTATGTGTTGTCGTATTTTGCACGACAATTGTATTAATAAAGTTGTAGTTTTTTCTGTATCATGTATTTGGCGACTCAGAATGGGTGTTGTATACCTATTTTGGGGGCGTCACAGTTGGTATCAAAGCTTAGAGATATGATCTCTGGCGGAGATCGGGGAATAGAACTAAGAGGGGAGAGACGAGTAAATCCTTCACTAGTGTGTCCTACCTAAGCTTATTTGCTGATTGGTCAGTATATAGGGATATTATGTGATATATTAATTTCTTTAATTAACCCTTGTTTTATGGCAGTATTTGAGAATGGCGGCTGAGAATGTTAACAGTGGAGTAAATGAGACCGTGGAGACACCTTTAGTCACCAATGAGGAGAACGTGCAACAGGCTGGCAATGTTCCTCCTATAGACAACACCACTGATTAGACGATGAACGATGGGATGTTTAGAAGCTTTTTGCAGTTCATGCAAAATAAGACGAGAGAGACTCGTGTTCAAAATATAGGTGGAAATGATAGCAACGCACGGTTTGTCACAGCCAAGCAGTTCAAAGAGTTGGGACCACCAGAATTCTGGGGAAAGTCGGATCCGATTAAGACAGAAACGTGGGTCAAACAAATTACCAAGATATTCGATGTATTGGGATGCACGGAGGAATAGAAGGTTCCATTTGCCACCTTTATGTTCCGTAATGAGGCAGATTACTGGTGGGAATCTGTGAAGCGTACCCATACAGCCACACTCAGCTTGTCTTGGGAGACGTTTCAAAAACTATTTAATGACAAGTACTTTCCTGAAAGTATTCGTCATACGAAGGAAGTGGAGTTTATTAGATTGGAACAAAACAACATGATGGTGTTCCTATACGAGGCAAAGTTTGCAGAGTTATCCAGGTTTGCACCTCATTTGGTGGAGAATGAGGAACGTATGACGCGGATGTTTCTGAGAGGTTTGAAACCCGACATATGTCAATATATCATTTTCATAAATTTTCTCTCTATTCAGATGTTGTCAACATGGCTCAATTATTAGAGCGAGATAATGAGTACGTTCAACCGAGGGACCACAACCAGGATCATACCGATGATAGCAGTCATCAGAACAACGATAACCAGTGGAGAAAGAAAAATACGGACAAAAGAGGTAACCACTCTGGTGGTAATCATGACCACAAAAATAGAAGAAGCGAGTCGGGGGGAGATTTTAAAAAGAGGAGATTCAACAATGACAATGTGAAGACGTCAGCACCTGGTTCTAAGGGAGGATAACGACCACCAGTCGTATGCTATAAATGTGGAAAAGAGGGACATATCAGCCCAAACTGCCCACAACAGTTCAAGGTATGTTATAATTATGGAAAGGAAGGACATATCGCTCGAGATTATACTGTAGCGAAACCAAGTCCAGCGGGGATGGTGACTCAAAAGACTGTCCCAGAAAAGTCAAAGTCAACGGTTCCTGGAAGAGCGTTTGTTGTGACTGGTCAAAATACGAGAAACCCAAACGAGGTGATCACGGGTAAGCTAATCAAAAATTCTTGCGAAGTTTATACCTTACTAGATAACGGTGCTACCCATTCATTTATCTCTCCTGCTTGTTCTCAACGTTTAAACTTGACTCCGGAGAAATTAGACTTTGATTTATCTGTGGAGACTCTGTTAGGAGAAACTTTCATCACATCCACTGTTTATAAATCTTGTTTGATCCAAGTTGGCACCATCACATTACCTGTTGACCTAATCTCTTTAAAGATACTTACTTTTGATGTGATTTTAGGGATTGATTGGTTAACTATTTATCATGCCAAAATTGATTATTTTCGTAAGGTTGTTAGTTTTCATATTCCTAACCAACTTGTTGTACAAATTCAAGCAACTAAACCACTAAAATCAATCACTGTCATATCAAGTCATAAAGCTATTCGTTTATTAAAAAACGAATGTCAAGCTTTCTTAGCCCGTGTTATGGATTTGAATAAAGACACGTCGGATTTGAATAATATTCCTGTTGTTAGTAAATTTCCTGACGTATTTCCTGAAGAACTTCCCGGTCTACCCCCAGAATATGAAGTTGAATTCTTTATTGATCTTAAACCTGATATAAAGCCCATTTCTAAAACCCCATATCGAATGACTCCTATTAAACTTCAGGAGTTAAAGGTCCAACTACATGAGTTGTTGGACATCGGTTTCATTTGTCCTAGTACATCTCCTTGGGGTGCTCCTGTTTTATTTGTAAAGAAGAAAGACGGAAGTATGCGACTTTGTATTGACTATCGGGAATTGAACCATGTCACCATCAAGAATAGGTATCCGCTACCTCGTATTGATGACCTGTTTGACCAGTTGCAAGGAGAACAATTCTTTTCAAAGATCGATCTTCATTCTGGATATCATCTGCGGAAGATTAGAACTGAGAATATTCCAAAGACTGCCTTCAGAACTCGGTACGGGCATTATGAATTCTTAGTCATGTCTTTTGGATTGACTAATGCTCCTGCGACTTTCATGGATATGATGAATCGAATATTCAAGGAATATTTGGATCAATTCATTGTTGTTTTTATTGATGACATCCTCATATATTACAAAAGTCGTTAAGATCATGAGCACCATTTGAAGCTGGAACTCCAAAGGCTTCGTGAAAATAAGCTATATGCCAAGTTGAAGAAATATAAGTTCTGGCTTGAGGAAATAGAATTCCTTGGGCACGTGGTGTCAAACATGGAGTATCTGCTTACCCGGCGAAGATTGAAGCAATACAAAGTTGGGAACAACCAAAGACAGTGACCGAAGTACGTAGCTTTCTGGGCTTAGCTGGTTATTATCAGAGATTCGTGGAAGGATTTTCTTGAATCGCTACTCTGTTAACTCAGCTGACTCTGAAAGATACAAAATTCGTATGGAGCTAGGAATGCGAAAAGAGTTTTTAAGAGCTTAAGAGGAGACTCATTTCGGCATCTATTCTGACAATACCATCTGGTTTGGATGGATTTGTTATCTACAGCGATGCTTCGGGCAAAGGGTTAGGGTGTGTTCTCATGCAACATGGGAAAGTCATAGCCTATGCCTCGCGATAACTTTAAGAATATGAGAGGAATTATCCTACTCATGATCTAGAGTTGGCAGCAGTTGTTTTCACGCTAAAGATCTGGAGGCACTATCTATATGGGTAGAAAGTGAAGATATATTCAGACCATAAAAGCCTCAAATATTTCTTCACCCAAAAGGAACTCAACATGCGGCAACGACGTTGGCTCGAGCTGTTGAAAGATTATGACCACGCTATTCAATACCATCCAGGAAAAGCGATCGTGGTAGCTGACGCGTTGAGTAGAAGATCATATGCGGGAACAAGTGCGATGTTGTCAACACAAAGGCCCATTTTGTGTAATTTACAAAAGTTGAAGATAAAATTCAAAACTCCGGGGACCCATGCAATGATGTTAAGTATATGCATAGAACCAACTTTAATCGATAAAGTTAAAGTTGCTCAAGCCACAGACCCAGAGCTGATGCGTATGAAGAAGAAAGTGCAAGAATGTGTTATTCCAGAAGCAAGAATCGATGAAGAATGAATACTTTGAGTCCAGTCCAGACTTTATGTTTCTAACGATTCTGATTTGGAGAACAAGATCATGATGGAGGCACACAATACACCATTTGCAATCCATTCTGGAAGTACCAAAATGTATCGTGATCTTCGACATACATTTTGGTGGAACAATATGAAGAGAGAGATCGCAAAGTTTATCTCGAGGTGTTTAACTTGTCAACATGTAAAGGCAAAGCATCAAGTGCCTAAGGGTCCATTGCAAGCACTTGAGATTCTGAAATGGAAGTGGGAACACATTACCATGGATTTTGTTATGGGTCTTCCCACAGCTTTTCAAGGCATATATACTATTTGGGTTATTATTGATAGATTAACTAAATCTGCTCATTTCTTGCCGATACGGGAGACTTATTCCCTTGAACGTCTTGCTTGTATGTACGTAAATGAGATTGTGAGATTACATGGCATGCCAGTATCCATAGTTTCGGATCGTGACCCAAGATTCACTTCACGATTTTGGGTTAGTTTGTAAAAAGCTATGAGCACGGATTTATGATTCAGTTCAGCATACCATCCTCAAATGGATGGATAATCAGAGAAGACTATTCAAACTCTTGAAGATCTATTAAGACTCTGTGTCCTAGACTTCAAAGGGAGTTGGGATAAGTATTTACCATTGGTGGAATTCTCCTACAACAATAGTTATTAGACAAGTATAGGTGTGGCTCCATTCGAAGCATTATATGGACGAAAGTGTCGCTCTCCAGTATGTTGGGATGAGGCGGGTGAAGCAACATTGTTGGGACCAGAGTTGGTACGTATGACTACAGAAAAGATCCAAATGATTCGGCAATGTATACAAACGGCACAAGATCGCCAAAAGAGTTATGCGGATCTTCATCGAAAGGACGTGAAATTTAGTATTGGGGATCGTGTATTATTGCGTGTGGCTCCATGGAAGGGAGTTACAAGATTTAAAAAGAGAGAAAAACTTAATCCATGATTTATTGGTCCATTTCAGATTCTTGACCGAGTAGGAAATGTGGCCTATAGACTCATATTACCTCCAAGTATATCTCGTGTTCATAATATTTTTCATATTTCTGTGTTACGTAAATATGTGAAAGACTCGAACCACGTTATTGAGTTAAAACTGGATGAGATAGCCGAAGACTTAACGTATGAAGAGGTACATGTCAAAATCTTAGATAGGAAGGAGTATGTCCTACGCACAAAGGTCATACCACAAGTAAAAGTTTTGTGGAGGAACCATGCTATTGAGGAAATGACCTGGGAATTAGAAACGGAAATGAAAGCGAAGTATCCTCACCTTTTCAAAACACCAGGTACGTACGTTAATTTCGAGGACGAAATTTCATAAGGAGGGGAAGTTGTAAGACCCCAACTTATTATTAATGAAATTGAATTTTCTCTATTTATTATTTTGAAAATAGTAAGGATTGATTTGATTAATGTGGTTAGTTATGGGTAAAATGCACAAATATTTTAAATAAGCAATTGGTTATAAAATATTCATTGTTATCGGGGAATATTCGTTTGGTCGTGGAATATTCTTACTGTCGGGGAATATTCGTACGACGGCGCAGCCTTGTGTAGGCCCCGTAACAGAAAGCAATTGGATGAAGAAAACGACAAGTATAAGTTGTTTATAAATAACGGCGTAGTTGTTACCATTAATACTGTTAGAATACCCAGTGGTTAAAACACAGTAGAATACGGTATTGCATCAATTATTGATTCTTACGTAAGAAGGCACTACTCAATAATTGTTACAGTAATTACTGTTCAATATTTTATTTTATTGATTCAATAATTGCTACGTTGATATTTATATTATTGTTGTTTCAATAATTGTCACTGCACATTCAATAATTCATATTATTTGAATAATATTATTAGATAACATTATTGGCAATGTCTAGAAAGTTCTGTCTAAGGAGAGGTTTGGTCACCTAATTGCATGCCAGTAAGGACAAATCCTTATTGGAAAGCCCCCTCTTTCCTGGGAACGACTTGGTTATCAGTATTGTGATTCTGTAATATTATTTGTGGATAATTAATTATTGATTTATATGATAAGGGAAATATTCATTTTATGTGGATATATATGGAAAAAAAATTTAATGTGACAATTGTTGAAAATTGATATTTTATCTTTTCTGATAAAAAAATTCATTTAAATATATTATTATATTATAATAATAATATAATAATGGTGATATTTTTACAATGAAGGTGTGATATATGATTAAAAGAGGAGGAAGAGTATAATAATGGTGATATTCAGAATAATTGATTTTTGAAGTTTTAATAATTTTTTAAAGAAAAACGTTTTTGGTGAGTGTCCCACATGTGATATAAATGTGTTAAATTGCTGAAATCAAATTCAAAGTTGTGCGTGGGAATTTTGATTAAAAATAATATTATTATATTAAATTTTCTATTTTGGTGTTCTAAGCATTTTCCTATAAATAAGGTGCTTAGGTTAGAATCGAAAATCACACCAGAAACTGAAGTTTTCTCTCTTTATATTATCGAGCGTATTCTTGTGAGTATTTTGATACTTTGAGTGTTGCTATACGGTGCAAGTTTCATTCAGCACTATATCCAGTATTCCAGTTAGAAGTACCGTCTTTTCGAGGTAAGGGATGTTATTATTATTTTTTAAATGATATTATTTCTTCTAATATCATTATGTCGGAATATTGGTAAGATTTTTCTTGTGAAATTCTTATCTTTTAGTGTCGGAGTTACTATTCAAGTATACGGTACTATTCACATATACGGCACTATTCACAAATACGACACTATTCACAGAAAAATTAAATTTTTATTTTTTGTCCAAGATATCTATTATGGATACTAGTTTTGATCGTATCCATATTTTGATCATTCTTGAATTTTACTCCATTATGATTATTTATGAAGTATTTTTGAACTCGAATTGTTTAAAGTACGAATCCTTAATATTTGTTCTTTTGTTTCACTGGATTCGTTTTCTTTAAAATATTTTTCATCATCCTCAGTCCTAAATGATGATATTACTGAATATCTTTGGCCTGTAGTGCAAAGATGAATGAATTTTTGATGAATATCTTTGGCCTGTAGTGCAAAGATGAACAGGTGTTGAGATGAACATGACCAAGTGATGAATATCTTTGGCCTGTAGTGCAAAGATGAATATTTGATTCAAGATGTATATTTATTGATGTTACAGGGATAAAATATTGATGATGGACTTTTAAATTTATAGATAATAGTAGATTTCATTCTCTACGTAACTCTTCTATGAATTATTGTTTCCGTTGCAAATATTGATCTAAAACTTGTTGTTTATTGTATTTTTTTCAGATTTTTTTCCCTGTTGAAGACTAGCGATAATTTGTTCTATATTATCTTAGTCATAATATTCTTTACTGGGCTAGTTGAGCTCACTCTTTTCCTTTTTGTTCCATATTTCTTCTTAAGAGGCGAAAATGTAGCGAGTTCTTGTCGGGGTATGGAATAATGGTTCTAGAGAGTTGTTTTAGTAGTCCTCACCATTTTTGTAA
Organism: Panax japonicus; assembly: GCA_020205505.1. Classification (NCBI taxonomy): domain Eukaryota; kingdom Viridiplantae; phylum Streptophyta; class Magnoliopsida; order Apiales; family Araliaceae; genus Panax; species Panax japonicus. The sequence continues at coordinate 40,576,308 of CM035112.1, read as the reverse complement.
AATAATGTATCAATAATTGTAATGAGGACTTATTTGATTATGGATATTGTCTAAATGACAATATTTGTATTTAAACTCACGGTTTATGTGTTGTCGTATTTTGCACGACAATTGTATTAATAAAGTTGTAGTTGTTTTTGTACCATATATTTGGCGACTCAGAATGGGTGTTGTATACCTATTTTGGGGGGTCACACATGTTCCAGGCACGTGGCCATTTTCCAGGGAACTCGATAAATACCCCCTTTCATTTCAATAGAAAGGACTTTTTTTATTTTCTCTGAACTAAAGACATTGAAGAAGGCTCTTGAATTTTAAGAGTTCTGCCACGTGTTACTCGAACAATTGCTTTCCTGTTTTTCTCCCCTTTTCAATCATTCAATCAAGACCGTACTCTTTGTGGATTTCTCTCCTCCTTAGCCATCACAAAACCCTAACCCTAGTAAGGTACGATTTCTTTACCCACATTTATTTGGTGACTCTGTTGGGGAGGTGTAGAATTCGTGAAGGGTATGTCCACGACTCGAAGCGGGAGAACTATAGGAAGAGTTTCACCGATGCCTAACATTACTTCACCAGATCCGATTCCAAGGCCAGCAAATCAACATTTCCAAGGCACAAATCTGGATCTCAATCAACCCCTCGTAGAAGACGCTTCTGAAGAAAGTTGAACATCACCACATATGGCTGATCAACAACAAACCAATGTCAGACAGATGGGCACGCAAAGACAAGGTGAGGAAGAAAGTGGAGAACAGATAACCACGAATGATGTGCAGTTGTAGATGCTCAAGGCCTTAAATGAGGCACGTGAAGGACAAGGGATGATGATATCCATGATGTCAGAAATGAGGAAGCAACAGGAAAAGATGGAGAATTTTTGCTAGTAATTAATGCAGATTCCAACCTTCAAAGCTATGTTTCCAGGAAGTTCGCAGGTAGAACGAGCATGAGTGGATCACAACAAGGAAAACTAGAATGTGCCTCTAGCGATGAAGAGTCAGTTGATTCCAATCATCCATTTAGAGCCCCAAAACGGTGGTGATGTACCACAACCTAGAGTGGAAACAAGTCAGCCTCAACCAACCATCATTCCTACCACACTCCCAGAATTTTCACAAGTGCAGATACTGACTATACTGAGCCACCCCCAATGAACAAGCCAACAAGTACAAGTGCTGCAAGCTTTGCATGATGCAAGTGTACACCAGTCGATCTCCTTACAATATACACCGCCAGCGCAACAATACATTACAACCCCTCAGAGAGTCCATACAACAAGTCAGTACATGACAAAAGATGATATACTTGACGTAATCAATCAACTCCAAAGACTAGACCTGGCAAACGAGTCGGGCTGGCCCAAACGGGCAGGGCCAAAATGGCACGGGTTTTGGTCGGTTGAAATTAAGCGGCCCGGCCCGGCCCGCGGGCTTTATCATTTTTTTAAAAAACCGTGTACATCACAAATTCATAATAATATTTTAATTTTAATCAATTATTCTGTCCTGTCTCCATTTTCTTTCTAGGGAAAGTTCAGTTGTTGTAACATATTATAATTTATATACAATGATTGATAAATGATAAAGTACACATTCAAACCAAGACAGCAACTCAGCAAGACTATTAATTTCATTTGACATGTCACCATCAAGGCATCAACTAAAATAAGCTCCAAATGCATACTTGCAATCCCATCTGCTAGTGAAAGAATGGCTTGACATCCTGTACAAAAAGATTCATAAATGTGTTATTATATATGGACTATCTTATAATTGATTCATCCATTTAGCCACAATCAACAAAATAAAGCTTAAAACTAAGCATGTGACTACTAGGGATGTAATAAGAAGAAAAAATGGGGGCCTGATCAAGAAAAAGTTGCATTAATATCCATCAATGTATGGGACTACCAAGTGTGTTGCATTAATGATGAGACTTTAAAAATGAACTTCCATCAATGTAAAGCATAAGGAGATACAACTGGAGAGTGGAGACCAAAGAAGGTCATTGCAACATTAATGAATGTATTTGTGTAGTGTACATGATGAATGTATTTGTACAGACAGTATAGTGTACATAATGAATGTACAGACCAACTGGAGAGTGCAGTGTACATGATCAACTTCCATATGTGTATTTTTGTGCAGTGTACAAGATGTTCCTCAACGGTCAACATTAATGAATGTATTTATAAAACTAATTCATAGTAGATCCTGTAAATACAACCCCAACCACTGGAAGGAAACTAACAATAAAAAATATGGGGTGAAAAAACACGAATATAAAAACAGTACAAGCATGGCAAACTTCCCCCAAATTGTGTTTGATAAAAAATCAAATAAAAACATGCCTAATCATACTCCAATTCAAATGTAAATCACAATGCTATTTAACAAAGCATTCAATTCTACATTTTTACTACACAATTACAACACAAGATTACCTTTTCTTAGTACTTGAAAAATCAAAGAAATAGTCCATAAAAAATAAAGTATTTACTAATGAGTAATGTCTAGTCACTCCTTGTAATTTCGCCCATGTTAGAACCCTTTGAAGATGTTAAAGATAACCTCCTGATCATGTACACGCATTGTGAGTTCCCCTTTCTGCACATCTATTAAAGTCCTGCCTGTAGCTAAGAATGGTCTTCCTAGTATGATTGGTATGTTTTTGTCTTCCTCAAAATCTAAGATGATGATGTTAGCCGAAAAGATAAATTTGTCCACCTTTACCAACACATATTCAACAATTCCCTGTGGATACGTGATGGATCTGTCAGCTAGCTGCAAGGAAATGTTTGTCGGCCTAGAAGCCGGCAATCCCAACTAATTGAATTCTGACAAGGGCATCAAATTTATACTTACCCCAAGATCACATAAACACTTACTGAAGCACATCTTCTCAATTGCGCACGGAATTGTGAAGATGCCCGGATCCTTCAGCTTTGGAGGTAATTTCTGCTGAAGCACTGCACTGCATTCCTCTGTCAAGGCTACCGTCTTAAACTCATCTAATCTTCTCTTTCTTGACAATATACCCTTCATGAACTTTGCATAGCTTGGCATTTATTCCAATGCCTCGGCTAAAGGTATGTTGATTTGCAGCTTTTTAAAGACCTCCAAAAACTTGCTGAATTGCTTATCTTCCCTCTGCTTATTTAATCTCTGCGGATATGGAACCCGAGGGTGAACTGGTGGTAATATACTCTTAATCTTTTCCTCTGAAGCTGCTTTATCCTTCTCGACCTGCTGCGACTCATATTTTTCCAGATTTTCTTTCTTTTCAGTCAACTGCTCTGCCTCGCGCGGCCGCGTGGCCTCCTCAGTGTCACAAGGACTCTCAGTACCTGCAACATTTTTCCCATATCTCAATGTGATCGCTTGACACTGCTCCTTCTCGTCTCTTCTTTGATTTGTCTTTGTATTACTTGGCAAAGAACTTTGGGGCCTGTTGTTAAGCATGCTCGCCATTTGCCCTATTTGAGTCTTCAAATTCTTAATAGCCACTGCTTGGCTTTTGTTCATAACTTTCGTGTTTGCCATGTATTTCAACATCATCTCCTCCATCTCTGATTTCTTCTCTTGTTGAGGTGCAGCTGGAGTGTGATGTTGTTGTTGTTGAGAAAATCCCGGCGAAAACGGCGGTTTTGGTGTAAACTGTGGCTGTGACAGCTATGACTGAATTTGTTGAGTCGGTTGAAACTGATTCTGCTGATTCCCTTGGTTATTTGACCAACTGAAGTTTGGATGATTTCGGTTGTTGAGGTGGTATGTGTTCTAGAACTGTCCTTGGTCTTTCCTGTAATTACTCACATATTATACCGACTCCGAGCAGATAGAACACTGATCTGCCGAGTGTGACCTCGCACAAATCTCACATATAATGGCAACTGTTTTCACTTTGCTCTCTGCTATTGTATCTATCTTCTTTGTCATAGCTGCCATCTGTACCGACAACTGCGTAATAACATCCACCTCCAAAAAACCTGCAACCTTGGGTTGTGGCATCCGAGATGTAGGATTCTGAAAGTCATTCGCTGCCATAGTCTCGATAAGGGTATAGGCCTCATCATAGCTTTTTGCCCATAATGCCCCTCCTGCACCTGCATCTACAATAGGTCTCGACTGCCATCCCAATCTGTTATAAAATGTGTTGATCACCATCCAATCTGGCATACCGTGATGCAGACACTTCCTTAGCATCTCTTTATATCTCTCCCATGCTTCATATAAGGACTCGCCCTGTTGTCGTTCAAACTGAGAGATAGCTGTCCTCATCTTTGCAGTCTTAGCCATTGGGAAAAACTTGGCTAAGAATTTTTGTGCTAAGTCCTCCCATGTAGTGATTGACCCTGATGGCAAAGAATGCAACCAACTTCTCGCCTTATCCCTCAATGAGAACGGGAATAGCCTAAGTCTAATAGCATCCTCCGACACACCGTTGTATTTGAATGTATCACAAATCTCAATAAAACTTAACAGGTGTTCATTAGAATCATCCGTAGCAGCACCCCCAAACTGTACCTGTGACACCCCCAAACCCAGGTACTTCATTCCCACAGGATTTGGTGTTCACTTAATTAAACATTCATATCTAACTACCCAATCACAATAAAATTTAGTAATAATAAAACCTTCCCCATTAAAGGGTTACATAATAAAATCTCCCGGGTTGTCTAACCTTTAAATACAATCATTCAAATGCGGAAAATTAATAAACTTCATAACAACCATTCAATTAAAAACTGATAATAAAATGTCAACATAATATAAGTCTTCAATACTTGTTCATCTTATCTTTTCCTTTACTGGTGCTAGGTACATCAACCTTCTCATCTTTAACTGTAATAGTTATATAAGCAAGAGTGAGCAAACAAAGCTCACTTAAAACAACAATGAATAAAAAATCTTTACAACAACTGTCAAATAAGAGGCTCAATAGAAATGAACAATATGGTCTATCAACATTCTAAAATATATAACTGAGAGTCCTAAGACCACGAACTATGTCCACAGTTGCGAGTAATCTTTCAACTCCAACTTTAACAGTCATAAGACTATAAGGACTCCTCGTACTTAGGGGGATTTGCCTTTCGTACAATGTATTGTGCACAAATATGTCAACGCTAAGCGTAAGTTACCCCTAATAATAGGGTTGTTTATCTCAGTATTTAGAGTACAAGTCCGCACCAAAGTGAGTTTGGTTTGGATACATTTAAAGGTAATTTAGAATTCAATGGACATCAACTAAGGATTATTTGAATAAAACTAATAACATCATATCAATAGAATAATCGTAACTGAATTGACATGGTAAATTAAAATCATGTTTTATGAATAATATAATAGCATACATATTGAATAACTATAACACAACTTGCTTGAACAATATTAAGCCAAGGTCATTTAGAATTGAATACCAAGCATGCTTAGCAATTTGAACTATAAAACTGTTCAACATTAGTATATATAAATCTACATGCTAAACAACAAGTTAAATACATGAATAACTTGCTCAATATCAAAATTAAAGTTTAGAAACATTGCATCATTATATTATAATCGAATTGGAAACAATAATTGGCTCAACAAGATAATAGATTAGAGAACTTCCCTTGCTCGTAGGTTAAACCGAACAATTCAAATCACAATATCCTATATACATATGTCATCATGACATAGTTAGTCACTATCACTTTACAAACATAATTAAGTACATTCATCATGTAAGATTTGATTTTTAATCACATAACCAAGTTACACAACAAGTTAATTGTTACTAACATGCTCATTCTTGGTATAGAAATATGGAAATCATAATTTAATAGTTCTACTATTAACACATAACAACTTCTTCAGACTTTGTATACAAAAATTGCACTGTCTGACCATTCTGCTAACTCGCGCTGCGACGCCACAGTTTATATTGTGGGTCAGTGCTTCGGCGCGGAGATGGTGCTACGACACGCGAAATATACTACGAGGCCGCGCTGTGGCACGAGATTTATGCCGAATTGCAGACTTCGGCAAACAGCTACAGAAATCACATAAACAAAGCCAATTTTGGCCTACAAGCTACTTTTTAACAGCCTAATTAGCATTTAATTCATACAGAGACTTTATATAAACATATTTGAAAGACTCTTGACATGATTATACACATAAAACAACACAAAAATCGAATTTAAAACATCCAATTTCACTGTTTTTGATAAAAACTCACTTTTTGATGTTTTTAATGAAAATCAACACTGTGATTTTGTTTTTCAACCAAAACAGTTAATTCAAAGCACCTTATCTATGTTTATACATATTCTTTCAAATTCAATAGTCAATTTATCAATTAAACAACTAGTTAAACCTTAATTTTACCTTAAACTAAACCATATTCATATATATTCATATAAACTCACTGTTATATAGTTTTTCTCAAAAATTACATACACATCATAACTTCATTGACTATACTCATATATAAACTTATGAAAATAGTTTTACAACACTAGTTTAACATATAAAGCCACATACAATCAAGCAATTTATCCTTTCACAAGAATTTTATAGAGAAGTATGGAAGAGAAAACTAAAATTTTAAAAACTTAAAAGGTAGGATGATACCTTCTTTAGAAGATGATACTTTTCTCCTTGATCAACAAGCTTTTCTCCAACTTCACTCTCAAATTATCTAGGATTCTCTCAAGTTTTTTTTCTCTCATTTTTCTTCTTCTTCCTCCGAGTCTTTCTTCCCAACTCTAACTAACGTACTAACAAAAATATAACGTATATAATATAATATGTAATAATTGTATAATATAATTATATCAATTAACTGACATCAGTTTCTTTTTTTTAAAAACTCAAAAGCCATAAGGCTTGTTTGGATAACTAACTAAAAATAATCCATTAATTCTTACACCTTGTTTGGTAAAAACACGTTTAAAATAAAGACTTAATATGCATTAAGCCTTGTTTGACAAAACTGAATTAAACTCCTTTAAGTTATTTTAATAACTCCTTTATAAAAGGTTATTTGTCACACTTTTATTAAATTAAATTTTTCAATAATCATTTAAATTAATTCTAAAAATAATTTAGTAAATTATTTTAACACATAAATCAATACCACAAAATTATAATTTTCTATATAATTATAACTTTATTTAATCAACTAACACATCCCTTTTAATTACCAATTCAAATTAAAATATAATAATTCATTTAATCAAAACTCTCTAACTTAATAATTAAATTAAATTAGAATATAATAATTAATTTCCTTAATTATTTATTTAACAAATAATTAACCAAATTAAATCAAATTTGAATAATTATTTATTCAACAATAAACACATCTATTCAACACTTATATAATTCAATAAATATTTAATATAACAATTTAAAAAAATCTGGAATGTTATAGTACCGAATTCTGCACCATCTGAATAGTGCCCGGTTTAATCTCAAAAGTATTCACTGTTATTGCTGGTCTGACTATGCTCGACTGTAGTCCATTAATATTTGGCATGGAATAATCCCTTAAAGCCCGGTGCTCTTCTCTTTGCTCTACTCTTTGTTCTTCTACCATGTCAGATATAGTACTTTCTAACTGAGCTTGCAAATTTCTTCGCACACTTGCTTTCCAACCTTTTCCGTTAATGTTATCCTGCGCTGGTATTAACTCAGAATTAGATGATCGTGTGTGCATAAAAATCTACAAGTACCTGAAACCACAAACAAACAAAAATAGAAATGAGATAAGAATAGATATGTTTAAGCCATACAATATAGCTTAAAATCGATGATAATTATTTAAATTTAAACGTCTTTCCCCGGCAACGGCGCCAAAAACTTGTTGCCTCTTTTTCAGTTCTAATAAAAGAGCTCTAACTCATGTAAGCATACATGTGTCAACAAATAATACAGAGTAAGTAGAGTATCGTCCCACAGAGAAAGTTGTTTAAATTAAACTACTATTCATCAACTAAATCACTACTCTTATATGCTTAAACTAAATATTATAATTATGAATTACTTTAAATGTAAATAATAACTAAAATGAGAATAAGAATGTAATAAGTCAAATATGGAAATAATGAGATCCTAACTTCCTTTAATAGTTCATCTAATTACTACCATCATGCAAGAATTTTTACATATCACAGGAAAGTAGCCAAGAGCACTAATGTAGACATAACCATTTTTCAATGTACTATGACCTACTTACACAGCATCCACATGTGATAGACACCATGTAATCATATATAATCAAAATCATTATATGTCTATGTGAAATTGCAACTATATTGAATTTAAGCACAAGCCCTTATTTGAACTCATACGGTGAAACAATATATGTCTATCTGATTCACGAAATACAAAGCTACCCAAAACAGCCCCATATACGCATGCTATCATGATTGCAATCCATACCCGCATGTTGTTTTTCAATTCCATACAAGTACTTAAAACGAATGGTGATCAGTTATTCATGCATGCAAACCAACCATGATAGAAATTCTTTATGATATATAAAACAGACCAGCATTCAAGTATGCAACTGAACTATCTATTAAACTCCGTTAGAATCCCATAATGGAGTTTAGTTCATGACTGAACCAAAAGCCATCATGGGATCAAAGCTAAACATAGATAATTAACAAACAATTAAAATAGAAAGAATAGAAATGATCAAACTCAATTGCTGTTTATAACCCAATAATAACGTTCAATTCCGCATTAAAATCCAGCAAACGAACAATAGTTTTCCACAATGATTGAAAATCCCAAGAAGAATTAGAAAAGATGGAGTTTTGGCTTCGTTCTACGTTGGAATCTCTCCTAGAGTGTAAACCCTAGTTACGATATGAAAAATAAGTAAAACTAATGAATCATACGTCTGACACCAGTCAGAATAATTTTTAATTAATTACATCTCTTAAAAATAAAAATTAAAATAAACAGCTCAGCGACTTCAGTCCGCGCGGCCTTCCTGTGTAATCCTCGCGCGGGCGTGCGTGTGCAAGTTCTGGTCTAGCCGTGTGGTCCCGCGGGCGCACGTGTGTTGACCTGTATAGCTAAACGGCCGCGCGGCTTCTGCAGTCTGCATTTTGGTTTTGCTTTTGGTTCTGTTTCTGCAGTGTTGTTGCTGCTACTGATTTGTTCTGCTGCTCATTCCTTTCATGCTTGGTCTCCTCGCTCCACTAGATCCTCACGCCATGCATCCATTAGCCTCATGCCCTCTAACATCACCAAATCATGACATATCCTGCACTTTTACACCAATGGAGTTCTTAATACATGAAATGCAACTAAAAACATACTAAAGTGTACTTGAGATGAGCATAGTTCGCGTGAATTGATATCCAATAAGTAGGTATAAAACCCACTTATCAGGTAGATGTAGAGAAAAAAGAAAAAGACCAAAGGAAGCGGGTATCAGACTTAGAGGATGCCATAAATATAATTAACGCCAAACAGACAGCCCAGTCAAAAGCTGACAAAGTAAATAAAAGAAAAGAAGAACAGAAGATAAAGTGGGAAAGAGTTGTTAAACCCGATGGAAAGATAGTGTTTCACTTGTAACGGTGCAAGAGGGACGAGCTCAAAGGTACAATTAAACCTGAGGGCTCAGGAGTTGTCCCCAACTCCAGTAGTAATGAAAAGGAAGAAATCGTGCAGCAAAAGGTAGAACCAGCTCCAGAATGTTTTGAGGACCGGCCGAAACCTCAGCAAAATGAATTGGAGGAAGTCGATCTGGCAATAAGAGAAGGAACGCCAAAGTTGACTTACATTAACAAAGAGCTAAACGCTAACCAAAGGGAAGATCTGGTAAAGCTACTACGAAAGTATGGGGATGTGTTTACTTGGAACTATAATAAGATGCCCAGGATCGACAAAGAGTTGGTTGACCATAATCTGAACCTAAGCCCGGGAGCTAAACCAGTGAAGCAAGCATCTCGCACCTATGCACCAGAAGTTGAAACATAAATAAAGGAAAAAATAAAGAAGTTGTTAGATGTAGGATTCATCAAGTCAATTCAACATCCAGTATGGTTATCCAGCATCGTAGTAGTAAAGAAATCTAATGGGCAGTTGCGAATATGCGTGGAATTCAGGGATTTGAACAAGGCGTGCCTAAAGGATATGTACCCGCTACCTAATATAGAAACTTTGGTGGATGCAACGACTAATCATGAGATGATGTCATTCATGGATGGGTTCGTTGGCTACAATCAGATGAAGATGTCCGTAGATGATACGGAGATGACAGCCTTACGTACCCCGTTTGGGAATTTCTACTATGTAGTAATGCCATTTGGGTTGAAGAATACGGGAGAAACTTACCAAATGGCAATGCACGCCATCTTTCACGACATGATTCATAACACTGTAGAGGACTTACATGGATGATATAGTGGTGAAATCTAAAACGGAGACAACCCACGTAGAGGATTTAAGAAAGGTGTTTGAACGTTTTCACAGATATAAGTTAAAGATGAATCCGAAAAAGTGCGCATTTGGGATGATAGCTGGAAATTTTTTGGGCTTCTTGGTGTATAACAGAGGTTTAGAGGTAGACCCAAACAAGGCAAAAGTTATTAAAGATATGCCCCCCCACCAAAAACTCAAAAATAGTTGAAGAGCTTTATAGGAAAAGTTTCTTATCTGAGGAGATTCATGCTAGTATTAACAGAAGTCACGAAACCTTTCAGAAAGTTGCTAAAGGGACATATAGAATGGGACTAGGGGAAGGACCAGAAACAAGCCTTCGAGAAAGTAAATAAAATTTTGGCCTCGGCTAAAACGATGGTAGTACCACAGAGAGGGATACCATTGCAGTTTTATATCACATCTACAGCAAAGTTTGTAGGAGGATTGATCACACAAGAGGTAGATAGGGAAGAAAAGCATGTGTACTACATCAGCAAAATAATCAGGGGACTAGAAACCAAGTACTCGCAATTAGAAAGACATTATTTGGCACTGGTGTTTATCGCACAGAAAATACGCCATTATTTTTTGTCACACGAAATGAAACTCGTAACAAGAAGTGACTCGATCAGATACTTGCTAACTAGGTCAGCGTTGGTAGGAAAACCTGCAAGATGGATGATGATCCTTTCAGAATATGACATCATGTGCGTAACACCAAAGGCAATCAGATGTTAGGCATTAGCAGACCTGCTCGCTCAGTTTCCGCATAGAGAATATAAACCTCCCTTATAGGATCTTCCAAGGGGAGAAGTAGAAAAAATTGACGTGGTGGACGAAGATTCGGTGTGGTGGAACTTGGCCTTTGACGGGTCGTCCGTAGAAGGGAAAAGAGGAGAAGGTGTGGTGTTAACTAAGGAAGCAAAAGAAGAGACCCTGTCAAACAAACTAGATTTCCCTTGCACGAACAATGAAATAGAATATGAGGCATTCATATTGGGATTATTGGCAGCTAGAGAATTAGGAGCCAAGTGTTTCAAAGTAAAGGGAGATTCAAATCTGATAGTTCAACAAGTAAGAGGTCAATTCACCACAAAGGAAACTATCTTGGCACCATACCGAACCGTGGCACAAAAAGTGATGGAAGCCTTCAAGAAGGTGGTGATTGAGTACGTGCCAAGAGTACAAAATAAACAACCTGATGCATTAGCCACATTAGCATCTAGAGTGAATATCAAAGGAGAAAACTTGGAAGTGAAGGTAATCAAAAGGACCCTCCCAACCATGATGCTGAAATTATTCCCTAAAGATTTGACATAAGATTGGAGACATGCCATCTCTCATCAATTACAAACAAAGGAAGGGAACATATCACTCGTGGAGCTTCAAAAATACCGCATTATTAAAGGAGTATTGTACCATAAAGGAATAAATGGTGTATTGACAAGATGCTTGAGGAGGGAAGAAGCAAATAGGATTTTATATCAAGTACATAAAGAAAACTGGGGATTAGCAGATATTGGATTGTATCGAAGGTTGCAACGCCAAGGGTATTATTGGCCCGAAATGAAGAAAGAAGTAGATGTATTTCAATGACAATGTCTTTCGTGCAAAGAATACCTTGGGGGAGGAATTTGCCTTCATCGACGATATAGCCGACTGGTGAAGCCCATATATGGAGTTTTTACAAAGCGGTAGTTGTGACGCCCCCAAAACAGGTATACATCACCCATCTCCAGTCGCCAGATACATGGTACAGAACTCAAATAAATACTTAATTATTCAACTATCGTGTAAAATACGACAAAACATAACTGAGAGTTTAAACACGAATATTGCCTTATAGACAATATCCACACTCAATGGAGTCCTCATTATAATTATTATCACACTATTTTATAAAAATAGTGAGGACTACTATAGCCACCATCTCGGACCATCACTCCATTCCCTGACTTATCCTAGCTATATTCTCATTTTCTGAAGAGAACAATGAAAGAAAAGGGCGAGCTCAACTAGCCCAGTAAAAAATATTATGACTAAGATAATGCAGAATAAATTATCCTTAGCCTTCAACAGTATAACAACTGATAGAATACAATAAACAACAAGTTTTAGATCAATAACTGCAGCGGAAATAAGAAATCCATTAGAAGAGTCAAGTAGAGCATAAAATCTACTATCTTCTATGATTTAAAAAGTTTTTCATCAACTTTATCACTGAGACTCAGCTTAACAAATAAAATTAAATCATCCCTGCACCATGGCCAAGGATATTCATGTAATCATCAATGGTCGTGATTATACCGAATAATCCCTAGTCATAATCATACCAACAACTGTCCATCAATGAACTACAGGCCAATGAGGACTTTTACCACATCATTCGTCACATTACGGTCATGATTATACCGAATAATTCCTGGTCATAATCATACCAAGTCCATCTATGCACGTAAGCCAAAGATAACTTTAATCACAATATAAGCATGAGGATGATGACAATGACATAATAATTCAATAAAACAAGTTCAAGGATAAATTTTAAATACTTATAATTTAATTTATCCAGGAGTCAATAACGTCCAAATTGTCAACATGATACTGTTTTGTAGATTAAAATTCAAGAATAATATTCATGTACCAAAAATAATTTGGACAGAAAAGAAATATATTTTTTGGGTGAATAGTACCCCGTAAATAGTACTTCGGGAATAGTTCCCCATGAATAGTACCCCAACACGAAAAGTGTCTCGAATACCCGAGTGAATAATATTCGGGTGAATAGTAACTCGTGAATAGTACTCCAACATGAAAAGTGCCCTGAATACCCTAGTGAATAATACTAGAGTGAATAGTAACCCATGAACAGTAACTCATAACAGAAAAATACCAAAGGAAATGATATTTCATGACGAGTATAAAAGAAATGATATCCCAGATGAGTATAATAGAATATATGAAACTGCAAATAGATTTTCATCCGCCATGCGGTAATCCACGTATACAGATCATTTCCACAATTTAATAAATAATGAATACAAAGGATCATTCACCATGCATGCGGTAATCTACATAGACAGGTCATTTCAACAGAATAATAAAGATTGAAATAACAGAAGAATTCACCATGCATGCGATAGACCACACATACAGGTTATTCCCAATAGAATAATAAAGAATGGAACCAAGTCATGCGTAATCCGCACAAACAGAATATTCCAACAGAATAATAAAAAATGGAACCAGGTTATGCGTAATCCACACAGACAGGATATTCCAACAGAATAATAAAGAATGGAATAACAACATAATTCACCAGGCATGCTATAGACCGCATAGACAGGTTATTCCAACAGAATAATAAAGAATGGAATAACAGAAGAATTTCACCATGTATGCGGTACTTCGTATAGACAGATTATTCCAACATAATAATAAAGAATTGAATAATAACTCTTATGAGTATTGAAAGAAAATAACTCTCTTCATGAATACGAAAGAATAATACCCCTTACCTTAGAACAAAAATGGATACTGGAATAGTGAGGTAGCAGACTTCTCTTTTTCTCTCTCTCTATAATTTTTCTCTATAATAATTGCTCTATAGCTTTAGTGAATTAATGAGAAATGAAGGAAGAATGAGCTTCTATTTATAAAAAAATATAGTTTTAATAATTGTACATTTTGGGGCTTAAAATATTACAGTATAATACCTCCCTCTTTTTCTTTATTTTTAATTTAGTCCTGCAAGTATTATCAATCTTGCACCACCTCCCCTAATAGTAAATCATATGAATCAGTAGTAAATCATGTGATTCAATAGTTCTAAACATGTGAAAAAATTAATTATAGTATAGTACCTTCAACTATACCTCCATTTTTAATTTAGTCATGAAAGTATTATCAATCTTGCACTAACTCCCCTAATAGTAAATCATGTTAATCAATAGTACACACATGTGAACACATAGTTATGAGCATGTGAATTAATAGCAATTAATTGCTCATTTATCCGGTTGGCGCGCAATTAGATTACCTATTGGCGCGCAATTAGATTACCTAACCTCTCCTTGACAGAACTTCTAGACATCGACAATATTGCAAATAATAATATCAATAACTTTGTCGTCTCAATTATTAATTTAATAATATAAAATATTATAACAATAATTGAATAAAACTGAGTGACTTCTCATTTAAGCATCTATAATCAAAGATATTGTACAATACCGTGTGCTACTATGCAACCACGCGTATTACTATACTTTTATCACCGGTTATTTTATGACAACTTGTTTACTTTGAAAAATTTTCACATATCACCCTTAACTTTAACCTTTTATCAATTTAACCATTTACTAAATAGAATAATTATGAAAAAAAATTGAATACTTTTATTTCATAAAATTCGGGGTCTCATAGTAGTCTTCTTGCCGAAAACAAGGATGCAGTCACGAAAAAGAAGAAAGCACAATGATTTTTCTTACAAAATGGAGAGTTGTTTAGAAGTGGGTTTAACGGTAAACCCTTACAATGTTTGGAATTATGAGCGGCCAAGGATTTGGTCTACCAAATGCACAAAGATGAACACCAAGGAGGAGCCAAGTTGTATAAACAGTTGATTGATCATGGTTACTACTGGCCTAGAATGAAAGGGGATTGCTTAGAGTTTGCCAAGAAGTGTTACGTTTACCAAATTCATAGAAACTTGATTCATGCTCCAGTTGTGGATTTGCGGACCATAGCAACACCATGGCCCTGTCATATATGGGGAATGGACCTTATAGGTCCTATTCATCCCAATTCAAAGGGCAACATCTGGATCTTGATCTCCACTGAGATGTACACAAAGTGGGTAGAAGCAATACCCTTAAAGAGGGCTACAGAACCAGCAGTGGCAAATTTCATCAAGGAGCATATTATTTGTCGCTTCGGGATCCCGAATGTAATTTTATCAAATAATGGAACTCTCTTCATCAATAGGGACGTCAAGAGCCTGACAGATAGATACAGGGTAAAATATTACAAATTATCTCCTTACTACCCAAAAGGCAACAGACAAGCAAAGGCCACAAACAAAACTTTGATCAAGATTTCTCGAAAACCCTTGACGATCACCCGAAAACCTGGGCAGAATAGTTACAAATAGCACTATGGGCCTATCAAATTTTAAAAAGAAAGCCTACAGGTGAAACCACATACTCTAGTATATAGTGAAGAAGTTGTCTTGCCTACTGAAATAGAAATCCCTTCGGCAAAGATGAGACTCCGAAGCTTAGTCGAGGAAGAAAACAAACCAGCTACTCTAAAAGCCTTAGCTGACTTCCGAGACAAAGCTAAAGAAAAATTAGAACGGTACCATGAAAAATTGCGACAACAATACAATACTGCAGTGGTACCTTGACAAATTCTGGTGAGGGACTTAGTGCTTATCACAACGAATCAAGACATGAGGGGAACACCAACCACCAAATTTTTCCCCAAATGGGAAGGCCCATATAGGGTGCGAGAGATCTCCGAAAGCGGGTATTGTCCCTCCTATAGAAGTGAGGCAGAAAACCACCCTCTGGAATAATGGTGTAAGGACGGGCAGTGAAATAAAAAAAGTCATCAATATAAAGCCGTAAATCTGAAGTAATCCTATGATCAATCCAGCGAGCGTTGCGGGGAAAAATATTGGGCAATGAGAAAAGGAGTGGATATTTCCTTCGCTTCTGGGAAAAGTGCACAGAAGTATAATGGCCCCAAAAGTGCTCACAAAAAGAAGATATGAAGAAAGGAACATGGAACAGAGAAATTCACGTCATACCTGAATAAATGAAAGAAATATTGATAAGCAAATATATATATATATATATATATAAATAATAATAAAAAATGAGTGAAATAAAAAAAGGGTACCTTCCGACAGATTCTCTCATGGCGAGGACAATCTCATCCAAGCGACGATACAAGGTCCCCAAAAAGAGAGCAGCAAGAGGAACCTCCAGACCCCGAGACAACAAATCCGCTAAGCTAAACAAACGGGTCGAGGGACCGTCCATAGGTGACCCAGGGAAAATAAAGTGGGACAACCACATAGCCAGATAAACAACTAAAGGAAAAGGACAATGCTCCTCATGAAGAGCATGAACAAACTTTCTATAAATAGAACTATTCCAGTGACCAGGCTTGTAATCCCGAAAGTAATAACAAACCCAAGATAGTCAGGAAGTCTCCGGATGGTTGGGGGTCTCAAAGTCTGAAAGGATTATATTGCCTTGGAATCTCATGGTGTAATTGAAAGCCTGCTTGAAGGCTTCTGTCAAGTATACAACACATTCGGTATCCCTAGGGGACAGAAAAAATAATTACTGGTAAATGGCATAGACATCCTCTAGATTATGGGTGAACTCCCCCCCCCCCCAGCGGTGACAAATATACATGTAGAAGAGCAACAACGTGAAATCAATAAGGTAAAGGCGTCATAGTCCTGTTGGATACAAAGATCCCTACATAGTTGAATACAACACAGAATCCTAGTTTTGTCCAATAACTTCACATAATCAGAATTCCCGAGGATCTCGTTGGTACAAGGTTGCCATCTCTGAAGGCAATTATGAGTCGGACAGGAAGCGAACGGGACTGAAAGGATACTCCTATTTTTTGATGCACATGCAGAGAGTGTGAGCAGAGCAGGGAAAGCTATCCGCACTTTCGCTAGTTACAGCATATAGAAATACGCCCCCTTTGTCAGGCGGAGGAAAAGTTGCACGATCAAAATTCTTCGTTCATTCCAAAAAAACGTCAAAAGGCCCAAAGAAGGGAGCTCTTCCCCACTCGCTAATGAAAGGGACTACCTTAGTAGTTTTCGGGTCCGCAAAACGTTCGTCAGAGTTAGCCTACAACGAGGGGGATTTGATAAGAGAATTCTATGAAATAAGAAAACGAAGTGGAAAGCATTCAAAATATAGTACTTACCATTGTAAAAGAAAAATGATGAATATCGAACAAACAAGGTCGCCTTGAAAATAATATCTTTTTGACAATGTCCGGTGCATAAAAAGTCTAAACTCGAATAAGAAGATTTAGCCCGAAAAAGGATAGATTAAGGGCACCTGAAAAGAAGAAGGAACAAAATTAGCAAACAACGGAAAACCCTATAGGGTTTGATCACCTCGTGATTCGTCCACATTGAGATTCAGCCTTCTAAAGTTTAGCCACCCTGGGATTCGGCCCCTACTAGGGTTTGCCCGCCCAAGATGGTCCAACTATGTTACCTTGCTTCCTTTCTTGGTTCGTTGTTTGATTGATCGGAAAGAAGTGTCGCTTGAACTTCTTTAAAAGTAAGTCTTTCTTTAATATTCGAAAAAAAAGAAAAAAGTCTGTAATTATCAAAGAATAATAATAATAATAATTAATATATATATATATATATATATATATATGTTATAGTAATAATTAATTGTATATATTATACAATTGCAGATCCACCGAGCTTCTAAGTTGAAAAAAAAATGATTTTGGGATCATTAATTCATACTAGAATCACTTGAATTTTTATAGGACAGACCTTTTTATTGGACAATTTTTTAATGAGACAACTTATGATGAAGAATAAAAATTAAGTATGAATGATTTGTGTTCACAGTTTGACCTGTGGATGAGTATGACCAAAAATACTATGTCCTTGCCAAAATCTAGTAGGAAATCGAATTAATAGATCCTGTTCTCCGATTAATTAATATTGTTATGCCTTAATTGAGAAAACACTATAATTGTCCAGCGAGTTAATAGCGAAAACATGAGGAGTTTTGTAAAAATATAAATAAATATGAGAGACATGAATTTTATGTATTGAGACCAATAATTTAGAGAGAATCCAAAAGTGAATACTCCTAAAATGAATGAAGTGATGGTCGGCAAGTGAACAAAACTTTTTTTCAGATTAGTTTCTTGAAGCTTCTCTTCAATACAATACTCCTAATATTGTATTATCAATAAACTCAGCCTTTCCTTCTATATATACACAGATAGTGATAAAACAAAAAACATGTATCCTAATAAACTTGTTATTCTACGAGAATCAATCTCTGCGAAATTGCTTTGTTTTAGAACTCTAATTATTGATCAAGAAGTTTGAGCCTTATTCCCCAAACTTCTTATCGTGTAATTGGGATTGCTAAAAAATAAATAAATATGTTTGCTCTTGAAAAATAATAATAATAAATAAAAAAATAAAAAAAATTAATGCTACATATACGTATTATTTAGCCGTATTAAGCACTGATTTGTTGAAGTCACTATCATGCATGTTTATTTACGAATTTATGAATAATTATTAATATATATTATTAAATGTTGCAACTAATCCCCTAATTGACAATTTTCAGATTTAATTTGATTGAGCAAGATTTGGAAACAAATCTGATAAATGATTTTCAAGATATCTTGGAAGATTTCCCTTACGCTCTGTTTCTGAGTTTTAAAATGGACAGAAAAGAAAAGAAATAGACAAAAAATTTAAGTTTTCTTTCCAATTCTTATGTTTATGAGTTTTTTAATAAACGAAAAAGAAAAGAAATAGATAGAAAACTTGGCCACTTTTCTTGTCAAAGTTTTTCATTCAAAACTGACCTGATTTGGACGGAAAAGTAATTGGAATAAGTAATATTTTTATAAAACATGATGCTTACGGTGAAAATCAACTTGACATGAAGGCTAGGTTGTACTTAATATGTATACATACCTAGGTTGATGTTGCTTAAACATTCTATACTAGTGAGTCACTCAAAGGGGAGAGGAAAAAATGACTTTGTTATTGCATTTTTGTCCTTTTATACTAACGTTGTGCACCATTGCAATATTAGTTCAGATTGTCAATGGCAGTCGGCGAAAGATGGATTAATTCAAAATACACTCACAATACAAGATCTTAACTAGCAGCTTGTTTTTTTATTTTAGCTTAGCTGCTTGTTTTTTTGATCGAATTGACAAGCACAACAATGTAGTAATTTAATATTAACATGTAAGTTACATACCTGTGCTTTTTGTTCACATTAGTCCCCAAGCTATCCTTTTAAGTAATAAGATTTGTTAAAAAAATTGAAGCAGGTAGCTCATCTAAGTAGAAGTTCATTGTTCTCTGCGAATTTGATATGGCAAAAACATTATCCCACTTCAATCTTTCAATCCTTTTCTCACTAAATTATCTGATTTGGATATTTGTATCTGATTATGATTTTTTTTTATTAAATTTATCTTGCATATTTTTATTTGTATTCATGGTTCGATGGTTATAATTAATAGAAGGGTAAAGTTGTAAAAGTAATATTTTTCTTTTCTTTTCATTAGAACTCAAAAACGCAAGAAAAGAAAAAAATTTAAATTTTCTATTCTTTTCTATTAAAAACTCATAAACAACACAAATGAAAAGTTCAAGTTTTCTATTATTTTCTTTCCTGTTCTAATTTAAGTTTTCTATTCTTTAATTTTCTGTCCAAAACTCAGAAACCGAGTGTGGGTTTCCCTCTCATAATATTTTTGTTTTTCGAGACTTGCAAGATCGAGCTCCGCGGATTGTTTAGAAATTTGAAGCAAGATTCAAATACTTGAAATATTTTGCACAATCGTCACTCCGAATGCGTGACTCACGTGCAGGAGACAAATGTGAGCCCAAATACAAATTAGGGTTGACATGCATGTGATCTAAAGAATTAAATGAACTGGGAGAAGCCTCCACGTGTCCCGAGACAGAAGGCTCGTGGAGGTTGCTCATTTTGAGAATTGATTGGGGGATTAGATTGGTGGCTAGAAGGACGTGATGATTTGGGCATTTCTCAGATAACTAAGGGTATTTTTCTAGAATTTCATCTGAAATCACATGTCAAGCACAAGACCCAGACATGTGCCAGGTACGTGACCATTTTCCAGAAAACTCTATAAATATCCCCTTTCATTTTAATAGAAGGGACTTTTTTTGATTCTCTCTGAACTGAAGATATTGAAGAAGACTCTTGAATCCTAAGAGTTCTGTCACGTGTTACTCGGGCAATTGCTTACTTGTTCTTCTCCCCTCTTCAATCAATCAATTAAGACCGTACTCTTTGTAGATTTCTCTCCTCTTTAGCCAACACAAAATCCTAACCCTAGTAAGGTACGGTTTCCTTACCCACTTATATAATGGTTGAAACTTTAACTATATATAAGCACAATATTTAACTAAATCTAATATATCTAACTATATTTACAAATAAATGAACAAAGATTCGATTTTCACATTGGGGAATGTAACAACAACCTTCTTTTGACATGAATCTATGCTATATCAGTCTCTATGTATAAGATATAACTATAATGCTAAATATAATTTAGATTTAGTGATTTTTGTAGTGATTTTCGAGAATGTTACTTTCTCTCTATAAAATGAGCTCTCCCTTTCAAAATGAGATGTTGATGGTTTTATATAGACCTTGGAGACAGCCATAGGTGTACCTACGGCCAGTCGTAGTTTGCACTTGCGACTGGCCTCGTGAGTCCTGCAGTCTCGAACTTCGTTCATTCGGTCATCCATGTTTTTCAATTCAGAAAAAGTTAGGAGATGTGTCTAACTATCTCGGAAGGCTTATGTCTAGTGTTGTGCAATGAATTTGAGTTTGATCAATTCTGGGTTCGAGAATATAAAGCAACAAGCCGAGAGGTATCTTCCGGTATCCGAGTGTAATCAGATGACTTGTCTTGGGTAGTTTACGTCTCGGAATTGTTGTGGTGACTTTTTATATCCTCCTCAACTTTGCAATCATCGTTAGCTCGAATCGTGTTGTGATTTGGACGAATTTACACTTTTGCCCTTCTGTGAGGTTGTCTTCGGGGTGAAGTTATGTGTTTGTCTTTTCGCGGGGTTGTTTTCGGGTAAAATTATGTTTTTACTCTCCTGCAGGGTTAGTAAAAAAACCAAAATTTTGTGTCTACAGTTCCATTATCATACTATTTTATTCATAATTACAATGTCATATTAACGACAAAAAAACAATAATTATTAACTTCATCGAAATAATGAAATACTAAATTAACTAATGGTGAGAAATTAACACGCGGGATACTAATAAGAGTCAATTTGAGACAGTTTAATTCTCAATATTAACCATTATCCAAAGATTTCATAAGCATAAACGAAAAATTAAAGTTTTAAAAAAAATTGTCTAACTTTTGTTAATAATTTTCCTTAGGAAGATGGTATGATTTCTTAAGAAAAAAAATTAAACTTGAATAAATCTCATTTTTGACAAATATATTTAAGATTGATAATTTGGGACATGAACATATAAAAAACTAGACAACTATTTTAATTTATTTGCTTTATTTTTATTTCACATTATTATAAGAATCCCAATATGCATTGTAATTGTGAAATTTATTAATACATGAAATAAAATTGATAAAAATTATAGGATGACCCCACTTATTATATATATTTTTTTTTAAAACTAGTTGATAGCCCGTGCAATGCACAGGCTAGTTTGAATAATAGATTGTATAATTTATTAACACGAATTTTTTTAAAATTGATTACAAACGTTATCAAACCCAACACAATCCATTTTACATTCTAAAATTTAAACACTAAATAAAAATACAATATTATATCTTCCAAAGATTTAAGCCGGTATTATATCTTCCAAAGATTTAAGTCGTCTATGGTCTTGTGGTCTTCTTTTGGATTTGCTTCCTTAGAATTGAGTTCTTCATTCAAAGCAATGCACCAAAGAGTGCAAGGTAAATATATCAAAAGATATGGGACTACCAAATATAAATAACAAGACCCCAAGAATTTGATACTACTGAGAATTTGATACTACAGAAAAGTCTTTATTAAATAAAAGAATTTGAATAGCACTTACCTACTCACTTGCACTTTATTTGAGGATTAAAAAAGAAGTTATAGATCCTTGTTAGAGTTACTTTTGAAATCAATCCTTATAATATATCACCTTTATACCTGCATTGTAACTCCTCCTTTTATTACACACTTCAAACCAAAATTCATTACTTATACACACCATTATAGCTATTGCAAAGTAAAAAATTGCTAATGTCATTATAATTTTACTCAACTAAAATTGAATAAAACTACATTCTATATAACCCAAACCATGTGCCCCTTTTAGCGACTCACTGTTAAGTAGAAGGTTAGAACACTACTTAGAAAAATATATATTTAAAAAAATCTTAAAAGGTATAAATGTTAAAAGACCCCTAAAAATCTAAAAATTTGATAGAATATGATTACACTTGCAAAATATCAATACATCCAACCAAAGAATCATCCCCAAAATTTTGTCATAGCTCCCTCAAGATTTTCAAAATATTAAGTACTTACCTCCTCTTAAAATTCACACCAAAATTATAGTGTTAGAATCCAATACTAATACCGAATTAATCCAACTTGTCATTTAACAATCTCCAAATCACACTACATCCATAAACTTTTCATAATTACAAATCAAGTTTGGCATACAAATATTCTGTAATTGTTTAACTGATATAGCTCCAATAATTTCAATAATGATTATATCTCTTTCAACTATTTGCAACAGTTTCATCCTCCAACGTGTCTCACATATCATTGCTAAAAAATGAAAATGAAGGAGAAAAAGATTTGAACATTTAGAACTATAAACTCAGTGCAAAAAAAGCATACATATTTTTTAGATGTGTTGCAGATTGGAAACCCCATGTATTATATATATTACTTTAAAAGAAAGCATAACATATATTCAAAATTCTTCCAAGAAAGGTGAAGATATTTCCTTTTCCATTCGCATCTTAGTTCTATCCCCTAAGTTCATATTGAGAAATCCTAAAATTCAAAGTTCAACAATTCTATAAAGAACTTCTTTCAATCAAACAGAGATAAATAATTGGGATATTGGGTGGGGGGGCAGGGGCAAAGGTGAAGAAAGACAACAATAATAGTCTTGAATTCACTCAAATCTACAATACTATTCCATTGACATCACCAATAAAAATCGGGTACTCATACTGTTTAAGAGCATAGCACAGGACATCAACTAAGGAAACCAACATATAGTTTTGCAAATACATGAGAGAAAATAATGGCTAAAATTGAGGTTCGTGATAATGTTAAAAAGATAAAATTCGAAGATAGCAATACCATGTAGTTCGTAATTATCTAGAATAAAAAATAACAGGTCAACTTATATCTTCCTTGTGGTATTTGAGTATGTAATATGCACCTAGGAACACATCACGTATATAATATGAATCCATATTGTTTGTTTGTTTTTTTTTCGAAATAGTATGAATCCATATATACAATTAACATGTAAAATTTTCTCTAAGAGGATAACATGTATAAAAAATGATTCAATAACATTAGCAAAACAAATATTAAAAATTTTATTGAAAAACTTACAAATTACAATGTTGCCTAATTTATATACTATTCAAAAGGCCGTGAATTCTTTCTAAAATGAAATCCAATTCACTAACCTTGTGGGCTAATTTTACGTATAAGTATCCTCAAATTAACTCTATTTCAATTCATACCCAAACTTATATATAGATAGAAGTATCTCATAATTTCCTACAACTCCAAACATGAATCAAATATACAACAAAAGCCAAGACAAAATTTTTAATTTTTTCACCAATTCATGTCACTTATGATTGAGGATTTAATCCCATCCAAGTAGAAAAAGAAAAATTAAAAGGACTTTTCAAACAATTATCTACAATAATACCTCAAATTAACAGTGTTCAACTCATGATCTTGACATTGATGAACAAATACAATCAATTCAAAGATGAGAATTGTGATTCAAGGCCATAATTCATGGTACTTCTCTAAGTAATTTTAACTTGAACCCTATTTTTGATATGTTTATGCCTTTTTGTTAAAAATTTTAAATGTATAATGACTCAAGTAAAAATGTAAAGATCAATAATCTCTCTCCTTGGATTTTATTTTTATTTTTAACTTTTTCCTGATAGTGAAACTTTATTATTTAGGGTTATTTTGTTAAAATCAATCAATTATATTTGTGAAAATTTAATCAACTATTTGAGCAGACACAAACCTAATCTCACATTCATTTCAATCATCAGAAATGAAGAGTCAATAATATTCATTATCAATTAAAAAAAACTTTAACAAAAATTATTTCATGGGAAGCTTAAAACGTGAGAAAAAGAATCAAGCCCACAAAAAAGACAAATACTTGAAGAAATGCACCATCCTTTATGGCATACTAATATAATTAGTTGAATAGATAGATATGATAATCAAACAATAAATATTAATAAAGAACAACAAAAATAAACATACTAATCATACATGGATCGTTACCGAGCGAAAATTGTGATCTTTGCATGATAAGAGATGCAATTGTTAAATCTATAAACGCATTTAGATGGTATTATTTATGTTTTATTTACTATAATAATTAATAAGGGAACAAATGAGATGTTGATATGGAAAATTACTTTTTAGATGTTTTTTGATGTCAATATGAATAACATGAAATCAAATATGGACAACACGACAACTTATTTCATTGAAACATTTTCACAAATATCTTAGAAGTCAAATATAAAGTTACCTTGCAATTCTGTATATCTGGGGTATGAGCCCAAAGCGAGGGAAACCGTCTTTATTATTTTGATTTTCTATCTAAATTATGTTTCATTGTCGACCATAAATATGAGAAAAACACTAATGGTATTCGCAAAATATAAGTGATGTGTACCTCAAAAGGAATACAAGAATTCCATTTTGGCCCGTATTTTCTCCTCACTCTTTATCAGGCCTCTCAGTCTCCTATTCATAGTGTTCTGCAACAATGCATTTACAGTATAAAATATGTTAAAAATAGAGAACAACAAAAATATATTAACAAACAATTAATATGTACAAAATAGAGATGCAGAAAAAGAAAAGGCAGAGATAAAACAAAAATTGAACAGAAATGTATTTATTTGTTTAACTTCAACTTTAGAAATAACAGAAAGAAGTTGAGAAATGTTAAATGTAAGCCTAAAGTCCTTGGAATAAATATTCAGTCATATGACAATAAAAAAACAACTATGCATTCACAATTTAAACTCCATGTTTCAGGGTGGCCATAACATCATTCTGGTTTATCAATATTCTATTCGTTTCCAGATTCAAGCCACAATGGATACAACGTTTTCTTCTGAGGAATTTGTTCAGTTGCTTTTGACTGATGGAATCTGATGAGAATGTCTAGTAATTTGGAAAAGAGGCCATTCAAAGGAAGATTAAGGACAATAGAGGACTCCAGAAATATTTCCATCACACATTATGTAGTGTGTACCAGGTATGTTTGCGTCTGTATGTATCTATGTATGTATTCTATTAAAGTATTACAATATGGGAAAACTCTGCAATTAATATCTAAAAAAGAAATGCTCCGAGAGTGAGGAAGTCAGTGAAATTGAAAGTTATATAAGATGTTGAGAATACATCTTAAGTTATATAAGAAATTCAAAGTTAGATAAGTTCCTGGAATTTCTCGGGCAATATGTGATTTTTTAATTACTTAAAAGGGGACACTAAAAGAGTGAGATCGTGCTAGTCTTTTCTTGTTACCTTGGGCTACAGAATGTGGGTGCCTAAAGTGTGTCAATTCTGAAAAAAAACCCACCCACAAAAAACCTATTTCCACTCACCACACCCTTGTCTATCTCCCCAAGAGCCGAGTTCAGCTTCTCCTCAAACCCAGTCCCACCTGCCCGAGTCGACCCGCACACCTTGTACACCAACTCAGTAGCCGACACCTGCTTAAACCCAGCCACTTCATACCTCAAATAGCGTCCACTGAGTTGAATCCGAGCTGCTATGGTTTGGCCACACAACTTATCAAACAGTTTCGGGAGCTTGCTCACGCAGTTGTTGCAATCGCCATTTGAGAGGTCACCTCTACACTGAAAAAGCCCAACAATGACGGATTGGCCATCACAAGCTGTGGTTTTGAAGAATTTGTTGCTGGTTTATTGGGAAATCAGTGTGCTGAAAAGGGTTTCGAGGGATTTTGAGTAAATCCCAGTTGGGTCTTGAAATTTTTGGTTTGCACAGCTTTTGTAGACTAAGTTTGTGTTGCCCAAGGAAGATGACCCAAAAATGGTGAAGAAAAAAATGGAGAAGATTACCTGATATGTTCTTGAAATGGAATAAATTGGATCGATCGACTGATTTTGAGCCCACAAAATTGAAATCGAGTGTGGTTCGGGAAAGAGAGGGACGAAGGATGTCAGATGTGTAACAAAAGAGTAAATTTTTAACATAATATAAAGCCAATAAATCCACATAAACCTACGAATATACAGATATGTATATATATATAGAAGTGGAAGAAGTGAAAGAGGGAGAGGGGAAATTGGCGAAGAGATGCACTGGTATGCAACCCAGATACGTGATACGTGATATGCAACCGAGATTTGTGATGGAGGGAAAGAAGGGAACATAGCTAATACATACACTGAAATTGGAAGAAGGGGAAGAGAAAAATAATTGAAAAAGGTCGAAAAACTGAAATCGGAAGAAGAATGAGAAGAAGAAGAGGAAGAGGAAGAGGAAGAGGAAATGGAAAAGGAGGGTTGAAAGAATTGGAAAAGGCGCAGAATTGGAAAATTAATCGATTTTTTCAATTCAACCGAGTTGACTCAGCAAAATTCCAAATTAAGTGAGATTGACTCACCGAATTTTCAAATTAGAAGGATTGCTTGTGCTGTATTTATATACAAGGATTGATTACTACCAAGACTCTTGTTCTGATAATTAATAAATCGACATAAATATCTGCAATGTATTATGATATGATTCCCTCTTAGTTGGCTAGCTTCCTGTGAGTACTCCCTCCTTCCTTCTCCTCTTCTCCTCTCATTCATTCCCTATATAAAGGGATGAATGCTGAAAGAAATAATAAGTTTTTCTCTGAAGGTTTTTCTCTCTCTTTCTCTTGCTTATTCTCTCTAAATTTATGCAGCAATTATAAGAGTATCTTTATACACTTTGCTAAAGTTTTATAACTCGTTATCAGCACGAAGCTCTAACCAGCTGAGACGATAAAATTAAATTCTCGCAATTTATTATTATATTACCGATTTGGCTATGCCACCAATAATATAATTTTATTCTTATAATTGCCATTAAATTCTGTTATTTACAATGGTACCATCTATCCTTGTTGATCTTACAAGACTTGGTGGGAACCTTTTTACCGCTTATTAAATTGTGGAAATAACTTGTATATGTGAAATACCGTATACCTGGTGAATAATCCTTTGTATTCATTTCTTATTAAATTATGTGAATAACCTGTCTATACGAAGTACCGCATACATGGTGAAATTCTTCTGTTATTCCATTCTTTATTATTCTGTTGGAATATTCTGTCTGTACGGATTACGCATGACCTGGTTCCATTTTTTATTATTCTGTTGGAATATCCTATCTGTGCGGATTATGCATAATCTGGTTCCATTCTTTATTATTCTGTTAGAATATTCTGTCTGTGCGGATTACGCATGATCTGGTTCCATTATTTATTATTCTGTTGGAATAACCTGTCTGTGCGGTCTATCGCATGCCTGGTGAAATTATTTTAGTTATTCCATTTTTTATTATTCTGTTGGAATAATCTGTCTATGCGAACTTTCGCATGTCGGGTGAAGATCCATTTGTATTTTTGTATATACATTAACATTTGCATATTCTTTTTACTAAAATAATATGTTAATAATGTAAATATAAGAATATTTATATTTACATTTATCACCACTTGAGGTTGTAGTATAGTTTATTTTTTCTATTTTATACATGTAATTATTTATTGTTTTAATAAATAATAAAATTGTGTTTTAACCCAGAATAGATGGCAAACTTGGCAAAAATAGATTTTTTTCTATTTTGAAAATCTGTGGAGACAACTATTTGGCTTGAGCACTTGATGCAGAATTTCACCTTAGTGCAAATGAGTTAGAAAAGACCATTGAATCGGGAAATACAGCTACTTCAGCACAAAATGCAAAAGCCATAATTTTTCTTCGTCACCATATTGATGAAGGATTAAAGACTGAGTATTTAACCGTCAAAGATCCTTTGTCTTTATGGACACAATTGAAGGAAAGATTTGACCACCAAAAATTGGTTGTTCTCCCTAATGCCAAATTTGAGTAGCTTAATTTAAGGCTACAAGATTACAAATCAATTACGGAATATAGTTATAATGTTTATAGAATAACATATACTTTGGTTTTGTGTGAAGATCCAGTTTCTGAATCCCAAATGTTAGAGAAAATGCTCTCAACTTTTCATCCCACCAACATGATTCTGTCACAACAATATAGACATAGTAAGTTCACAAAATTCAGTGACTTGTTGTCTATCCTCCTTGTTGCAGAAAAAAATAATGAATTGTTGTTGAAAAACCATCAAGTACGGCCAACGGGCGCTACCCCATTGCCAGATATTAACAGCACGTCATTCCAGAAGAATAAACGTGACAATAGATGGTCATATAATAAGAAGCCTTGGGGACGAAAGAATAAACGAGGCCATCATAACAACAAATTCCAGAACCGCGACAATTCAGGCCACCAGAAGTGGCAAGTGTCTAGGTCTGGTAAAAATAAAGAAAATGCAGCACCGATAAAGAACAAATCAGATGTTTGTTTTATTTGTGGGATGAAAGAGCATTGGTCGCGTACCTGTCGTACGTCGAGGCATCTGGCTAATTTATTCCAGGAGTCTCAAAAGAACAAAGTAATGGAGGCATAAATAAATTTTGTTAATCATCAATTGAATATCGTTGATGATCCACCAATGACCAACAATGAGGAAAAGATTGTTGATATTTTTCACAACCAATCAAAGCTAAGGGAAATGTAGGAACTATCTCTGGCACATCAAATTTAATCGAGGAATTTGGAAAAGCTAGTTTTATGCTACCAAACGAGACACAAGTTTTTATCAAAAATGCTCTATATTCTAGTAAATCAAGAAGAAATTTGCTTAGTTTTAAAGATATTCGACTAGATGGTTTTCACATTGAAACAACCAATGAGAATGATAATGAATATCTTCTCATTACTTCTACTATTTCTAGAAAAAAAGATTATTTTAGAAAAACTTCATTCAATCTCTTCTTGATTATATACTATGAAAATTAGAGCAATTGAGTCTCATAATGTTATGATTCCAAAAATCATAGATCCCAAATCCTTTATGCTTTGGCATGAAAGACTTGGTCATCCAAGTACTTCTATGATGCGTTGTATTATTGAAAATTCTACTGGTTATCCTCTCAAAAATAAAAAGATTTTCCTAGTAGTGAATTTTCTTGTGGTGCGTGTTCTCGAGGAAAATTAACTGTTCGACCATCACCAATAAAAGTTTATAAAGAAGCCCTAAAATTTCTAGAGAGAATTCAAGGAGACATTTGTGGACCTATTCAACCATTGTCTATCCCATTTCGATATTTTATGGTTTTAATATATGCTTCAACTAGATGGTCTCATGTTTGTCTTCTCTCTTCTCGAAATTTTGCCTTCTCAAAACTTCTTGCTCAAATAATCAAGTTACGGGCTCAGTTCTCAGATCATCCAATTAAGTCAATTCGACTTGATAACGCAGCTGAATTTTCATCAATGATTTTTGTATGATTATTGGAATTTCTATTGAGCATTCTGTTCCTCATATTCATACACAAAATGGTTTAGCTAAATCTTTAATAAAAAAGACTTCAACTAATTGCACGACCATTAATGTTAAGGGCTAACTTTCCTACCTCAGTTTGGGGTCATGCAATTCTTCATGCTGCAGCCATCATTCGAGTAAGACCAACGGCTCTTCATAAATTTTTTCCTATACAGTGAGTTCTTGGACAGATACCCAACATATCACACTTTCGAGTTTTTGGAAGTGCAGTATATGTTCCAATTGCACCTCCACAAAGAACTAAAATGGGAGCCCAACGAAGAATAGGTATTTATGTTGGCTTTGATTCTCCTTCTATTATCAAATATCTTGAACCTTTAACTGGAGATGTTTTTATTGCACGTTATGTAGATTGTCATTTTGATGAATCTGTATTTCCAACATTAGGAGGAGGGAAAGTTTTACATAAAAAAACTCTCTGCAATATCATGGAATGCATCAGATTTAAATTCACTTGATCCTTGTACAGGACAATGTGAAATTGAAGTTCAAAGAATTATTCATTTACACAATATTACAAATCAAATGTCAGATTCATTTCATGATGCTAGAAAAGTGATAAAGTCACATACACCTGCAGTGAATACTCCAGCAAGGATAGAAATACCTATTGAAAAATTAATTCATGGAGAATTGACGAATAAAGTAATAGAATAATCTAAACCACGCCAGAAGCGTGAAATATCGATTGGTGCAAAAGACACTGTACCACGAAAATCAAAAACAAATAAGGGAATCCCAGAAGGAATATCCGCTCCAGAAGTAGCACTTATTCCAAGAGTGGGAATAGCCCCAGAAGAAGTTCAAAATCTCAGTGAAGGGATAAGAGATGAACACCAAAAGATCTCAATAAATTATGTACATGATGAGAAAATATGGGATCGAAGCAAAGTCATGATTGATGACATATTTACTTTCTCTATAACATCAAATATTACTTTGATTCCTGACACAGATCCTGAACCACAAAACGTGGAAGAATGTCGGAAAAGAAAAGATTGGCCAAAATAGAAAGATGTTATTCAAACTAAGTTACAATCTCTATTGAAAAGAGAAGTATTTGGACCAGTAGTCCAAACACCGCTGGGTGTAATCCCGGTTGAAAAAAAATGGGTATTTGTACGAAAGCGAAATGAGAAAAATGAAATTGTGAGATACAAAGCCCGACTTGTAGCTCAAGGGTTTTCACAAAAACCTGGTATTGATTATCAGGCTACATACTCTCCAGTAATGGATGGAGTCACTTTCGCTTTCTAATAGGTATGGCAACCATAGAAGGTTTGGAAACACGTCTGATGGATGTTGTAACATCATACATATATGACTCACTTGATAGTGAGATTTACATGAGAATCCCTGAAGGATTGAAAATGACTGAATCACAAAGGCCTCGTCACATATATTCAATCAAGTTACAACGCTCATTGTATGGGTTGAAACAGTCTGGTTGTATGTGGTATAATCGACTTAGTGATTATTTAATAAAAGATGGATATATAAATGATCAAGTATGTCCATGTTTTTTTATTAAGAAATCACAAAGTGGATTTTCCATTATTGTTGTATATGTGGATGATTTGAATCTTGTAGGCACTCCTCAAAAACTCGCAAGAACTGCTACTTATTTAAAAGATGAATTTGAAATGAAAGATCTTGGAAAGACAAAATTCTGTTTGAGAATACAAGTGGAGCATTTAGTATCTGGACTTTTTGTTCATCAATCCATATATGCTGAAAAGATTCTTAGTCGTTTTCATATGGATAAAGCTCATCCTTTGACTACCCTGATGGTTGTTCGATCTTTAGAAGTTGATAAAGATCCATTTCGGCCTCTAGAAAGTGGGGAAGAAGTTCTTGGACCTGAAGTTCCATACCTAAATTCAATAGGTGCTCTTATGTATCTTGCAAACTGTACACGACCTGATATTACTTTTCCTGTCAACTTGTTAACAAGATATAATTCTTCTCCAACTAAGAGACATTGGGATGGGATCAAACACATTTTGAGATACCTCCGTGGAAGTATATATCTTGGGTTATTTTATCCAATAGATTCAACGTCGCGATTGGTTGAATATGTCGATGCATGATATTTATCAGATCCACACAATGGAAGATCACAAACAGGTTATGTATTTACATATTGTGACACGGCTATATCCTGGAAATCTACAAAGCAAACCATGACAGCTACATCTTCAAATCACTCCGAGATTCTCGTTATACATGAAGCAAGCAGCGAGTGTGTTTGGTTGAGATCAATTATTCAGCATATTCAAAAGTCATGTGAATTACCATCAATCAAAGACATTCCTACAATTATGTATGAAGATAACGCTGTATGCATTGCTCAACTTAGAGGAGGGTACATCAAGGGAGATAGAACAAAGCACATTTCACCCAAATTCTTCTTCATACATGAGCTACAAAAGAAGGGTGATATAGATGTGCATCAAATTCAATCATGTGATAATCTAGCCGACTTATTCACAAAGTCGCTACCATATGCAACGTTTGCAAAACTTCAGAATGTGTCGACTGAAAGACTTATGACAACATTTCACCAAGGAGTAATGAAATCCTTTTGAGGGAAGACTGTACTCTTTTTCCTTAGTCACAGTTTTTATCCCAATTGATTTTTCCTGACAAGGTTTTAACGAGGCAGTCAATTTAGCTATTTATGTAAAAGATATGTATTCTTTTTTCCTTCGTTAAGTTTTTCCCACTAGATTTTCTTAACAAGGTTTTTAATGAGATATAATCTTCTATTGTAGGAAATCAGGGGAAGTATTATGATATGATTCCCTCCTAGTTGGCTAGCTCCCCGTGAATACTCCCTCCTCCCGTGACTCCCTTTATTCTCCTCTTCTCCTCTCATTCATTTCTTATATAAAGGGATGAATGCTAAAAGAAATAATAAGTTTTTCTCTAAAGGTTTTTCTCTCTCTTTCTCTTGCTTATTCTCTCTAAATTTATGTAGCAATTAGAAGAGTAACTTTGCTAAAGTTTTATAACATAATTTATATAATTTTTCTTATTACTCCATAATTCATGTATAATATTTATTACCTAATTAACAAATAATTCCGAGAGAGGATGAAACGGAGTCGTTGCGAACTATACGGTTGACGCCTGTCCTCGGGTCGGGTCGGGTCGGGCTGTACCCTTCTTCCTCTTCTTCTTCCTCTTCCTCTTCCTCTTCCTCTTTCCACAGTTCCACAGTTCCACAGTTCCACTGCTCTTTTACTAGTTTCTCACTCGGTCACTCCCCAGTCCCCTGGCTGGTTCTCTCTTTCAATCATTTGCTTGCGTTTGATGGTCTCTCTCAGTGGCAGTCAGGTAATTTCACTCCCTATACATCAATCAATCATACGAAACCCTAACCCCTCTTTATTTGGCCTTTATCCATCTTTCTCTATTTGTTGATTAGTTTTTTACTATTCGTGGGAACTGGGTTTGATTTATTACTAATTTTGAGTAGAATATGTGGGTTTCTATTGGGAAAAAAGATTTTGAAGTACTAACTTGTAATGGTAGAGGATTAGTGTGATATCTGCTGATAAAAAAGAAGTTTTTAAACAGTGTAAGCCAGTATTCCGTTCCCGGAGAGTAATATTAGGTAACTTTTATGGAGCCTGAGCTCTTTACAGTTTCTTTACTATTTTGTGATTATTGTTTTTTATTGAGATTTAAGTTTATTTCAAGTATGTTTTCATCGACAATTTGTATGTTAGTTGTTTGACAAAATGATTCAGTTTATATCAACTGTATGAACCATCCTAAATAAATTACTGTTAGAATGTGGGAAAATTGCAAATTGAATATATGGGTATATGATGGCAGTAAATTTTAGCAAGTATAGTTAGCAATGTACTTTTTTTTTCTTCCTAATGGTGCATGCTGTATCACGTCTAGGATTCTATGAGCTTCGATGATGGTAATACAACTTCTTTGTACAGTTCTCTTAAGCATGAATATTTTTTTTCTTTAGCTGTATGAAATGATATTATTTATTTAGTTTAGCTTCTAGGAGGATTGTTTAAGTAGTCTGTCTAAACTTCTGATGAAATTGAAGAATTAGTACTTTATTGTCTGGAGTTACAAATAACATGTCAGTGGCGCGTTTAAACTCAATTGTTATGGGGTAATAAAAGCTGAAAAGTTAAAAGAAACTCCTAGTTTTTTGTTCCAGACATTCTGACGCTTCTTCAAATTTTTTTTTCTGATTTCTTTTCTTACTTTGAGTCTGTTTATGTCCTGTTCCATTACCTTTACAAATCAAAATGTGTAGTTGTTCGTCGACACTCCTACAAAGTTGTTGGGGGTAACAAAATGTCGACAGATAGGTCATCATATCCAAATCTTTTTGGCGACAAAGAAATTTTAGGCTACAAATTTTTTTGGTAGCTAAATGCCAAGATTTTTTGTAGTGCCTTTTTTTTTCTTTTGAGGGCTAACTGATTTGTTGCTTAATTGTGGTTGTGATTCGTGATTTTGACTTTTCAAATTAGTTTGATGGTTGAAATTGGGACAGGCGTTCGAATGTTGTAGTAAACTACTTCTGGATGCACAATCAACTGCCCTAGGCTTTTATGTGTAAGTCTCCATGTTGCCGGAGGGTTATTGGAGATATGGATAGTGTAAAGACTGTTACTCGTCTCAAGGGTATGATCCTGAATTTGTTATTTTCCTTATCTTAGTCTTTCTATTTTTCCTAAACTACTTTAGCATAGGCATAATTGTGTAGGTATTGTATTTCCTTGATGTTTTTTAAATTGGATTTCTTCCTTGTCTTTAACAACCACAACGAAGATTAGAACAAGCACACATGAGAACTGATTGAACTTGTTGACATAACCCCCATGTATAAGATTCCATCTTATCTCGGGTTCCTCTTTGCCCTAGTTTCTCTGCTATAGCTTGGGGTATTGCGATTTTTGCTAACCATGTATCGTCCACCACTTACTGTGGTGTTATTTTTAGCCACAGAAAGAGTTGCATTTGAATGCTGAAAAAGGGTTTATATCTGATTGCAGGTTCTTTGTGCTTTAATCAATTTCTATTACTCACCATCTGGTTGTTGAGTTGCAAAGATGTGGTGGCACTTCAGATGCCTTCTAAGCCAAGTCACATCTCTTTGAAGTCTGAGCTTGGTAGTCCGCCTAGGACTGGACTCTTTGAACCAATAGAAATTTCACCTTCTGTTCTACCTCATTACCCCGTTCCTGGAGAGGCTTTGCCACCAATGTACCCCATTTTTCCAACCACGTACAATCCAGTCTTGACCGGGAGATGTCCTGTTAATTTCTCTGCTATTTCGAGTATCATGGAAAAAACAGCAGCCGACTGTTCTCAACCTTTAGCAGCACTTGTAGGGAATGTCATATGTTGTCCCCAGTTGAGTAGTTTACTTCGGATATTCCAGGGATACTACAGCACAAGCTCTGATAGTTTAGTGTTACAAAATGCGGTGGCTGATGATTGTTTCAAAGATATCATTAGTATACTTGCTAGTAGAGGGGCTAACGGTTCAATACCAGCTATCTGCTCTATAAAGTCATCGAATCTTACTGGCGGGTCTTGTCCTGTGAAAGACATAACTACTTTTGAAGAAACAGTGAATACAAGCAAATTACTGGAGGCTTGTAGCAGAGTTGATCCTCTTAAGGAATGCTGCAGATCAATTTGCCAGCCTGCGATTATGGAGGCTGCACTTCAGATCTCATCATCAAAGTCGATGGTCAACAATAATAAGAATACTGTTGGAGCTGGAGAGCCCATGCACATTGATGCTCTTAATGACTGTAAATGGGTTGTATATTCGTGGCTTTCTAAGAAACTCTCAGCAGATGATGCAAATTCTGCATTCCGAATATTATCTGCATGTAAAGTTAACAAAGGTACAGATTTTTCCTCTATTTAATTTCCATGATGATTGATATGAACTTGTTAGAATTTCAAGCTCTCTAAGGAGACACTAAAATACTCATAGACACTTTTTATGGGTAATATATCCTTTAGAACAGAAAATTTCTTATTAATATATCCTAGGAAAATTGCTTGATAATATATCCTTTGAACCGTTTGCTAACCTGAAATTTTAGTAACTATTCAGCCTTGTTGAAACTTCAACTCACTGCTATACGTTACTTTTTGGAATGTAAATCGAAGGTGAGTCATAGTTTCAACAAGGCTGAATAGTTACTGAAATTTCTGGTCTTTTTGATATACTATGTACATGATCTAATTTAGTTTGTAAATCATTTCTCTCATACATGTATTAGCATGTAGCATGATCACTTAGATAAACTTTTCAGTGAGAGGCATATGGCTCTCTTTAAATGCACATTTTCCTATTTTATATGTCATGATTTCTCTGAATGGTTATGGTTTGTACATGTAGTTTGTCCTTTGGAATTTAAACAACCATCTGAAGTTATTAAAGCATGCCGTAATGTTGCTGCTCCCAGTCCTTCTTGCTGTAGCTCATTAAACAATTACATTGCCGGAATACAAAAGCAAATGCTGATCACAAATAGGCAGGCCATAATCTGTGCAACAGTATTTGGTTCCATGCTAAAAAAAGCTGGGGTTCTGACAGATGTTTATGAACTTTGTGATGTTGACTTAAAAGATTTTAGTATCCAAGGTAAATTATTTGTTATATTTTCACTTGAAATTTTTTATATCATTTCTCATCAAATTTTCTTTTCCTTTTCTGATCTGCGTTCTTTCCTTTATTTTTTGGGTGGATATTGACACTGGCTTGGAGCAGTATATGGATTACAAGGTTAATTCTTTTGCTTCTTTCTTGCTTTTAGTTCTTTAGCTTATATATTTTATTCTTGCTTTATTTTTTTTGTATTGTATCTATTGCAAACAAGTTTGATTTTACTTCGTGAAATTTATGTTGTATTTTGCAACATTATCACCTTATGCATCTAGATTTCTGCTTATCTATTTGCTAAGTCACAGATCATGGTTGTTTTTTTAAAATTTTATTTGCCCTGGAAATTTTAGGATTATTGACAAAAAACGAAACTTGATTTAATTATTTATTCTTTAGATTTATCAATTGGGTAGAAATTAATGTAGTTTTAACAGTTATTGGGGATTATTAGGCATCGAGTTAATTATGTTGCTCAAGTATTTTTTATATCTACTTTCTGAGTATAAATTATGTAGTAATTAGAGTTATTTCCTTAGTAGGATACAAGTAATTTTATAGTTTTACTTGGTCTATAAGTTTCAGTTTTTTCTAAGCAAGTACTGTAATCCTAAAAGTAATGAAATATTGAGAGTTTATAAAATTGTCTGTTAAGTGAGGAACCTCTGCGAGTGAATTCTAAACATCATGCGAGGTGGCTAATTCTCTGTAGAGGTTGTCATCAATCTTTCTTGATTGCTATGAGGAGACCCTAGTGATTAGGTGCGGAACCTATGCTCTAGTCAATTTTTTCTTGTCCTTAAGTGGTATTTGTAGTCGTACAATAGTTATCATTGTTGATTCTTTTAGCTATATTCTACTTGAATTCTCCAATTTGACAGGTGGTTGCATGCCATATTTTTGATCATTTGAGATAGTCAAGGAGGTATTATAGAGTTTTAGTTTGAATAGTAGTTGTGGGTTTTTTATGTCTGCTCCTATTGTTCGTGGGTAGTTCTTACCCTTATTTGGTTAGAGATATCTAGCAGTACTTTATGTGTGGTTAATGCTGATTTGTCACCGCTAATTGATCAATTTTGATTTAGTTTTGGTAGTCGGTTCAGGAAAAATTGATGATTGATCAAACTACACTGAATAATAGTACCCAACAATACACCGTACATACATCTGCTTTTCAGAAGCTGTTATGGATTTCAGTTTTCCACTAATTCATAAAAAGAAAAGTAAATCAAAGAGGATAAACATAAGTTGCACTTAAAACTTGCATATATTGAGGACGGATCTAAAACATTCCTCTTAAATAACATTCTTTCTTAAATAACACTTCTTTATTAAAACTAAGTCGTTTTAGAGATTCTTTTAAAAAAGAAGTGGGTCCGCGGGTAGCATTTTTGTAAATAAAAGGAAAGAAAGTGGGACCACTCTATTTTAATATTATTTTGTTTTTTAAAAGAATCTTCAAAACGACGTAGTTTTAATAAAGGAGTGCTATTTAAGAGGAGTGCTTTAGATCCGTTCTCTCTCTCTCTCTCTCTCTCTATATATATATATATATATATATATATATATATATATATATATATGCATATTTAATTGAGAGTCCATTTCATTTTTGTATATCCCAAAAGATATTCCACTTTCAAAAAATTAGATTAAAAAGTGGCATAATATTCCACATGCCAATAATGAAAGTTTAAGTCTGTATTTTACTTATATCAATATGGTGTTTAAATTACGTTAGGATGTTAAATTGGAAATTGACAACTTCTCTTGACAAGCATGATTTTCGTAAGGAGACTTCCAAATCCCAATTTGGGATATATGGAGTAAATCTCTACTGTCCAATTCCTCGTATCTCTATAGAATTCACTCAGCCTTATTTTCTACTGGAAACTAATATGTGAAGCTTCAGTCTGTGTAGATTTCTTTTTAGGTTTCTCTGTTGGCAAGTAAATGATTGGATCATTAGTTCGAGTGAAGAATTCATATTTAATGTTTTTGTTCACTATATACTTCCTGTAGAAAAAGGAAAGTGAAGGGTTGGTGTAATATAGACTGCTGAGTCCAAGGGAAAGGCTATGTGATTTAGAAATTCAGAGTAAAAGTACAGTTTGTGTGACTGCGCACTGCTATCGCTACTATTATTACCTAGAAGGCTAGACCATGAATACATCCAAATAGAATCACAAAGTGATAAGCAAAATCTATCTCATTGCCATTGATAAAATCATTTATCAATCTTTGTTATGATTTGATTACAGGATGTTTGCTTAAAAGCTTTCCCGAAGACGTAGGATATGACAATTCAACAGGCATCAGCTTTATATGCGACTTGACTGACAATATTGCAGCTCCGTGGCCTTTGTCATCCTCAATCTCATCCTTGTCTCTTTGTGCTCCTGGTTAGTATTGAAGAGACCTATGTTTACCTGGTCATGCTTTCTGCGTATAATTTTCTCTCTGATTTGTATTCTAATTATTTCACGTACATAAAATCCACAAACTGACGGTTGCTTCTACATTCGCAGAGATGTCATTGCCTGCACTACCAACATCGGAGACTTTGAAAAATCCTGGTGAATATATCTGCCAACTGTAAATTTGAGCTATTCTAATTGTTTTTTTTTTCCATTTAATCCTCTAGATTGATTTGTTTAACAACTCAATTATAATCCATAGATATGAACATCAAGAAAGTGACACCATAAAATTACACAAAGTTCATGTAATCTATAATTGCAATGCAGCATAATTTGTTTTTGGATGTTAAGAGACTGGTAGGTATAATTTGTGATTTTTTATTCTGTTACCGGAGCTAATGAATTGTAAACAATATGACTTTCTCTAGTTCTAGTTTAGTTGTGCAACAGTGTAATTTTACTCGTCAATATAAAAATCAAAATGTGCAATAGGGTAGATATAAAATATAGTGAAACTTTTTATTTTAATATAAATAGAAGCAGATTTGAAACACAACCAGAAGTTTCTGTAAATAAAAGGGTCATAGTCATGGTTGGTATGAAATAATTGTGGTAAATCCCATCATAATGACTTTTTTCATTTATTTTTCAGCTTATATATTGAAATTGCTGTTGCTTGTTTGGAGAGAATGGCTAATCCCTGTGTTATGTTATGTGCAGGCTGTCGTGGAGCTGGGTTGCAACTCCTAGTAACAATTTTTTTGTTTTTTGTGCTCACTTTGTTGTATTAAAGAAACTTAGCCAGAGGCTTCTAGAAATCGACTGTGTGGCCAGATTACATGTATATTTCGAGTATAATTTCTCATGTATAGTAGCTGTTTTTAGCTCCTCATCCAATTCTTAATCAGTTGCGCAATGAAACCTGCTGGGAAGGATTCCTTGATGCTTGTAATAGAGAAAAACCCTGCATTTCAAAATGAAGGAAACCTCTTACGGTAGTGCTTTGAACCTTTCTTGAATCTGCATGAATGAGCAGTTCTTGGGATTGTGAACGGGGGAATTGATGGAAAATAAGCTCCTTGCAGCAGGTTCTTAAATGAAAATGGAGACTGAATCTTCGCTTTTTGCCGGCTAGAATTTACTATATATTTGTTCTTGCGTTAAAAAGTAGCAAATTTTAAGGCTAATAAGGTGTTTGTGTCAACGGTTGATCCAGAATCAAGCATTCGAGCAAGATTAGAAATGATTTCATCTGGCTCATTTTTCTCTTCTTTTTCCGTTTCAAATGTCGAGCTGGATTACTATATGTTGACATGAAATTCTTTACATGCCATTACTTATAGAAAATTGATCTTTCCACATACAAATCTCCTTCACATAAATGTGAATTTTATATGTGAGAGTATGGCCGCAAACGAATCGAACTGTTCGCGAACTGGTTTGGTTTGAGTTCGACTTGCTCGCCTAGCAGAGTCGAGTTCGCAAATAGTGTTCCGTTCGATTGTTCGATCGAACATGTTCGTAAACTATGTGGTTCGGTTCGTATTTGATCGCGAACAGTTCGAGTTCGGTTCGGTAAGTTCAAAATCGGTTCGAGTAGTTCGATTTCTTAAATTCTAAAATTCTAAATACAAATAATTGGTTATTTCATATTAAATTCTAAAGTTTGTCTCATTAATAATTGTTAAATTTGTAGTTATTTTTTTTTATTAACTAAACATCTTTTTGTTTTTTAATAATTTATTATAAGTAAATTTTTTTATTAAATAATTAATAAATAATAATGTGTACTTCTTCACCTCTAATTTCTAATTTAATTAAAATAATTTTAATATTTTCATACAATTTTGAACAATGATTGTTGGATTATTATAATTTACATCCCTAATAATTTAATAAATTATAACCCATGTCATAAAGCACATAAATAAAATCATTAATCAGCATGCAATGTCAATTTGACATTAATTAAATAATCATACAGATGCTTACATGTATATGAGTTATTAAAATTGTCAAATCGAGATAGAGAAATCAAGTCTTCAATGTACGTATCGAGACTTCAGTAATAGAGTAATAATTATTAAATTATTTATTGAATAATTTTGAAACTTTAAAAAACTATACATAAATTTGAAGATTGAAAATAAAAACTAGATATTAAATTTAAAAATTGTAAAAAAAAATAAATATTAATTAAAAATGACAACAAAAGAAATACATACTAATATTAAATTTTGAGTTTTTGATAATCATTTGTTTGTAGACTCTGCTTGAAGACTCTGCTTGAAGTGGTTGGATCTTGAAGAGTTGAAAGACTTTTCGATATTAAAATTTGATTGTTGATATTTGTAATCAAGAATTTCTAAGTACTTGCTAACTTTTAACTTTTAAATTCTAACTTCTAAGTTATCATTTTCGGTTTTGGACTTTTTGGATGAATGATGATTATAATATTTGGTCTAATTTTTGATTGAATACTTAACTCTTAGATAAGATATTTTTGGTATTTATTTAACTATTTTTTGCTTCAGAGTTCTAAGTTTGTGTGACGCCCCCAAAATAGGTATACAACATCTATTCTGAGTCGTCAAATACATGGTACATAAAGCAAACTACAACTTCAATAATACAAATGTCGTGTGAAATACGACAATACATACTGTGAGTTTAAATACAAATATTGTCTTCTAGACAATATCTACACGCAAATAAGTCCTCATTACGATTATCCAAACACTATTTTATAAAATAGTGAGGACTGTTAAATATCTTTCTAGAAGTCTCACTCCATACCCCGACTCTATCCTGCTATGTTCTCACCTCCTGAGAAGAAAAATAGAACAAAAAGAAAAAGAGTGAGCTCAACTAACCCAGTAAAAAATATCATGACTAAGATAATATACAACAAATTATCGTTAATCTTTAACAGAAAAAAAATCTGATAAAATATAATCGACAACAAGTTTTAGATAAATAAATACAGCGAAAATAACAATCCATTAGAAAAGTCGCGTAGAGGATGAATTCTACTATCTTCTAATATTTAAGAGTTCATCATCAATATTTTATCACTGTAACAACAATCAATATACATCTTTAATCATCTTTGCACTACAGGCCAAATATATTCATTTATATCACCGGTTGGTCATGTTCATCTCAACACCTGTTCATCTTTGCACTACGGGCCAAAGATATTCATCAGTAATCATTTATTTTTGCACTACAGGCCAAAGATATTCAATAATACCATCATTAAGGACTGAGGATGATGAAAAATATTTTTAAGAACGAATCCAGTGAGATAGAAGGACAAATATTAGGGATTCGTATAACAGTTTTATCCAAGATCAATAATACACCATAATAACCAATTTTGAAGCAGAATTAAAAAAATAACGATCAAAACATGGATACAATCAAAGATAGTAGCCAAAATAGACATCTTAGACAAAAAGAAAATTTTTTATTTTTCG
The DNA here is from genome assembly GCA_020205505.1 of Panax japonicus. Lineage (NCBI taxonomy): Eukaryota > Viridiplantae > Streptophyta > Magnoliopsida > Apiales > Araliaceae > Panax > Panax japonicus. The sequence goes on along the minus strand of CM035112.1, from coordinate 40,533,568 downwards.
GTGAATAGAGCCGTATACGTGAATAGTGTTGTATACATGAATAGTAACCCCGACAAAAAAAGTTTCAAATTTGATTAAGAAGTTCACCAATAATTCGGCATAATGATATTGAAGAATATAATATCATTTAAGAAGAAAATAACATCCCTTACCTCAAAATAACCGTACTTCTGACTGAATTTCGGTATAGTGCTGACAGAAACTCGCAGCGTATAGGAACACTCAAAGTATACTCACAAGAATATGCTCGATAATATAGAGAGAGAAAGAGAGAAAACTTTGTTTCTAGTATGATTTTCAATTCTAACTTAGCCCTCTATTTATAGGAAAATGCTAGAACGCCAAAGGAGACTAAATTAATAAAATATTAATTTATTTTTCTTAATTCCTTAGCAGCCTTCTTTGGTCAAAAACATCAGCCACCCATGTGCCAACAACCAAAAAAACATTTTTCTTAAATAAAATAATTAAAACTTTCAAAAATCAATTATTTTGGAACTCCGGAACTTTAATAATTCACAATAAATAGCCCTTTAATCAGAAAATTCAAATCTCGCAATTTGTTATATGAATTTCAATTCACTACAACTTCGCAGAAGAAAATTTTTCCAAATTCTAAACAGAAATAATCCAAAATCCACAAACGGGCGATTTTACAGTCTATAATCGATTTTCGGTCAAGAATTGTGTCCGACACACAAAACATGTGTTAAATATTTAATGCCACAAAAATACTCTTCCTCCTCATATACTAATATATCCCACATTCATTATAAAAATATCACCGTTAATATATTATTAAAATAATATATTTAAATGAATTATTTTATCAGAAAAAGATAAAATATTAATTTTCAAAAATTGTCACATTAAAAATTTTCTCCATCTATATCCATATAAAATGAATATTTTCTTTATCATAATAATCGATAATTAATTATTTAAAAATAATATTACAGAATCACAGTACTGACAACCAGACCGTTCCAGGATAGAGGGGGCTTTCCAATAAGGATTTCTCCTTACTGGCGCGCAATTAGGTGACCAAACCTCTCCTTAGACAGAACTTTCTAGACATTACCAATAATGTTATCTGATAATATTATTCAAATAATATGAATTATTGATCTGATAATGGAAAATATTGTGCAGTGACAATTATTGAAACAATAATAATATAAATATCAACGCATCAATTATTGAATCAATAAAATAAAATAATGAACAGTAATTACTATAACAATTATTGGGTAGTGCCTTCTTACGTACGAATCAATAATTCAACAATACTGTGCAATACCGTGTGCTACTGTGCAACCACGCATATTACTGTATTTTAACCACCAGGTAACCCAACAGTGTTAACAGTAACAATTTACGCCGTTATTTATAAAACTCAATCTTTGTCGTTTTCTTTCATCCAACTATTTTTCGTTATGGGGCCCACAAATGACTGCGCCGTGGTACGAAGATTCCCGACAAAAAGAATATTCCATAACCACTTGCTTATTTTGTAAACTTTGCGCATTTTACCCATAACTAACCACATTAATCAATTCAACCCTTACTATTTCAAAATGATAAATAGAGGAAATTAAATTTCATTTATTAATAATTTGGGGTCTTACAACCTCCCCTCCTTATGAAATTTCGTCCTCGAAATTGACGTACGTACCTGGTATTTCGAACAGGTGAGGGTACCTCGCTTTCATTTTCGATTCCAACTCCCATGGCATTTCCTCAATTGCATGGTTTCTCCACAAAACCTTAACTTGTGGTACAACCTTCGTGCGTAAGACATGCTCTTTCTTATCCAAAATCTCAACAGGTATCTCCTCGTATGTTAAATCTTCAACTATCTCGTCTGGTTCTAACGCAATAATGTGGTTCGGGTCTTTCACATATTTACGAAGCATAGATATGTGGAATACATTGTGAACACGAGACATACTTGGAGGTAACACGAGTCTATAGGCTACGTTTCCTATTCGGTCAAGAATCTCAAATGGACCAACAAATCTTGGATCGAGCTTTCCTCTCTTTCCAAATCTTGTAACTCCATTCCATGGAGCAACACGTAACAGTATATGATCCCCAATATTAAACTCCACGTCCTTTCTATGAAGATCAGCATAACTCTTTTGTCGATCTTGTGAAGTTTGAATACGTTGTCGAATCATTTGGATCTTTTCTGTAGTCATGCGTACTCATTCTGGTCCCAACAACGTTGCTTCTCCCACCTCGTCCCAGCATACTGGAGATCGACACTTTCGTCCATACAATGCCTCAAATGGAGCCATGCCTATACTTGCTTGATAACTGTTGTTGTAGGAGAATTCCACCAACGAAAAGTACTTATCCTAACTTCCTTTGAAATCTAAAACACAGAGTCTTAATAGATTTTCAAGGGTTTGAATAGTCCTCTCTGATTGTTCGTCCGTTTGAGGATGGTATGCCGAACTGAATCGTAAATCCATGCCCATAGCTTTCTGCAATCTAACCCAAAATCGTGAAGTGAATCTTGGGTCACGATCCGAAACTATGGATACTGGCATGCCATGCAATCGCACAATCTCATTCACGTACATACTAGCAAGACGTTCAAGGGAATAAGTTTCTCGTATCGGCAAGAAATGAGCAGACTTGGTTAATCTATCAACAATAACCCAAATCGCATTTATGCCTTGAGAAACCTTGGAAAGACCTGTAACAAAATCCATTGTAATGTGTTCCCACTTCCATTCCGGAGTCTCAAGTGGTTGCAATGGACCCTTTGGATGCTCCGCCTTTACTCGTTAACAAGTTAAACACCTCGAGATAAACTCTGCGATCTCTCTCTTCATATTGTTCCACCAAAATGTATGTCGAATATCATGATACATTTTGGTACTCCCAGGATGGATTAGAAATGGGGTGTTGTGTGCCTCCATCATGATTCTATGCTTCAAGTTAGAATCGTTCGGAACGCAAAGTCGAGAGTTGAATCGAAGTATTCCTTCTTCATCGATTCTTGCTTCCGGAATAGCTTCTTCTTGCACTTTCTTCTTCATACTCATCAGCTCCGGTGTGTAGCTTGAGCAGCTTTAACTTTATCGATTAAAGTCGGTTCTACTCGTATATTCGCCATCATCATGTGGGTACCCAGAGTTTTCATCTCCATCTCTATTATTTATAAGTTATACGAAATGAGCCTTTGACAATATCGTACCCGTACTCGTATACAATCTTCTACTCAACACGTTAGCTACCGCGTTCGCTTTTCTAGGATGGTATGGTCAGAACATGTGCCTAAATGAGTTTCATCTTGAGTTCTTCGAAGCTCTTCCCACATTCCTCGCTTCATTCGAATTTTGTATCTCTACGAGTCAGCTGAGTTAATGGAGTAGCGATTTGAGAAAATCTTTCCACGAATCTTTGATAATAACCAACTAAGCCTAAAAAGCTACGTATTTCGATTACTGACTTAGGTTTCTCTCAACTGTGACTCATATCCCAATTTTGGATAGCACATCACAATAGCACCTATCAGTTTACTACCGCACGAATATGGCGTCCCCTACGGAGAGTTTGGCTTCGGTGCATTCCACAAAGGAAGTCATAAGATAGAGGCTCGGGTATCAACTTCTATGGTTGGGTTTTTAACTCCTGAAGTTCAATAGGAGCCATTCGATATGAGATTTTAGAAATGGGTTTTGTACCGGATTCAAAGTCGATACAAATTTCAATATCATGCTCTAGGAGTAGGCCAGGAAATTCTTCAAGAAATACGTCAAGAAATTTACTAACAACAGAAATATCATTCAAATATGACGTATTTTTTGTTCAAGTCCATGACATGGCTAAGAAAGCTTGACATTCGTTTTTCAATAAACAAATAGCTTTGTGGTTTGATATGACAGTGACTGATTTTAGTGGTTTAGTGGTTTGAATTCGTATGACAGGTTGGTTAGGAATATGAAAACTAACAATCTTACGAAAATAATCAATTTTGGCATGATGAGTGGTTAACCAACCAATTCCTAAAATCACATCAAAAGCAAGTATCTTTAAAGAGATAAGATCAACAGGTAATGTGATGGTGCCAACTTGAATCAAGCAAGATTTCTAAACAACGGATGTAATGAAAGTTTCTCCTAACGGAGTCTCCATAGATAGGTCAAAGTCTAATTTCTCTGTAGTCAAGTTCAAACGTTGAGCGCAAGCAAGAGAGATAAAAGAATGGGTAGAACCGGTATCTAGTAAGGTATAAACTTCGCAAGAATTATAATTAACTAACCCGTGCTAAACTTCGTTCGGGTTCCTCGTATTTTGACCGGTCACGACAAACGCTCTTCCAGGAACCGTTGACTTTGACTTTTATGGGACATCCTTTTGAGTCACCATTCCCGCTGGACTAGGTTTCGCTACAGTGCAATCTCGAGCAATGTGGCCTTCCTTTCCATAGTTGTAAGATACCTTGGATTGTTGTGGACAGTTTGGGCTGATATGTCCCTCCTACCCGCATTTGTAACATCTAACTGGCGGTCGTTCTCCTTCCCTAGAATTTGTTGTTGGTGCTGGTGCTGCTGCTGATGTCTTCCCGTCGTTGTTAAATCTCCTCTTTCTGAAATTTCCACTTGACTCACCTCTCCTATTTTCATGTCCACGATTACCACCTGAGTGGTTACCGCCTTTGTCCGTATTCTTTCCTCCTCGCTGGTTATCATCGTTCTGATGACTGCTGTCACCGATATAACCCTGATTGTGCTCCCTCAGTTGAGTATACTCACTATCTCGCTCTAACAACTGAGCCATGTTTACAACATCTGAATATAATGAAAATTTATGAGATATAAGGCATTGACGAATCTCGGGTTTTAAACCTCTCAGAAACATCTGCGTCATGCGTTCCTCATTCTCCATCAAATGAGGTGCAAACCTAGACAACTCTGCGAACTTTGCCTCGTATTGAGACACCGTCATGTTATTCTGTTCGAGTCTAATAAACTCTACCTCTTTCATATGACGAATACTTTCAGGAAAGTACTTGTCATTGAAAAGTTTCTGAAATTTTTCCCAAGACATGTTGAGTGCATCTGGTTGGGTACGCTTCACAGATTCCCATCAGTAATCTGCTTCACCACGAAACATAAAGGTGGCGAATGGAACCTTCTGTTCCTCCGTGCACCCCAAGACATCGAATATCTTGGTAATTTACTTGACCCACGTTTCTACCTTGATCGGATCCGGCTTTCCATGGAAATCTGGTGGTCCCAACTCCTTGTACTACTTAGTTGTGATAGATCGCACGTTGCCATCATTTCCACCCGTATTTTGCACACGAGTCTCCCTCGTCTGATTTTACATGAACTGCAAAAAGTTCCTAAGCATTCCATCATTCATTGTTTGCTCGTTCTCCTGGTTTGTGACTAAAGGTTGTTCCACCGTCTCATAAACTCTATTGTTAACGTTCTCAGCAGCCATTATTAAATACTGCCATAAAACAAGAGTTAATTAAACAAATTAACGAATCACATAATATCCCTATATTATGACCGACCAACAAATAAGCTTAGATAGGACACACTAGCGAAGGATTTACTCATCTCTTCCATCCTAGTTCTATTCCCCGATCTCCATCAATATTTTATCCCTGTAACAACAATCAATATACATCTTTAATCATCTTTGCACTACAGGCCAAATATATTCATTTATATCACCGGTTGGTCATGTTCATCTCAACACCTGTTCATCTTTGCACTACGGGCCAAAAATATTCATCAGTAATCATTTATCTTTGCACTACAGGCCAAAGATATTCAATAATACCATCATTAAGGACTGAGGATGATGAAAAATATTTTTAAGAACGAATCCAGTGAGATAGAAGGACAAATATTAGGGATTCATATAACAGTTTTATCCAAGATCAATAATACACCATAATAACCAATTTTGAAGCAGAATTAAAAAAATAACGATCAAAACATGGATACAATCAAAGATAGTAGCCAAAATAGACATCTTAGACAAAAAGAAAATTTTTTATTTTTCGGTGAATAGAGCCGTATTCGTGAATAGTGTCGTATACGTGAATAGTTGAACATGTTGAAAATGAATATTTTCTTTTTTAATGAATATCCGCGAATACCAAACGATCCGAATTCGTACATAGTTGTTGGTTCGATCAAGTTACTCGAACATGTTCGAGTTCGACTAAAAGTATTCGAATTTGGTTCGAGTTTGACAGAATTCAGTTCGGTTCGTAAGCAGCGAGAGGGATGGAGTGGAAATATCGTATTTTCACAATTACAAACAATTATAGCAAATATATGAATAATAAAGTATTAGGTAGCATGTAAAATACTAGGGCTTTATTTTCTTTTCTTTGAACTAAATAGGACAAATTTGTAATAACCAACTCTTTATTTTCTTTTCTTTTAAAGTATTCCTTCTCTCTTAAATTCGACCAACAAGAAAATAAAGTTAATTTACTTCCTCCCACTTCCATTAAAGATTTATGAATATTATAATTGAGGATATTGTGTCATATTTTTTTAATACTTTTTTTCCTATTTGTACTTGTGAAATGGAGAGAATATCATGTTTCTCATTCATTAATTATTACTGTTCTTAACTCAGTTTTGAAAAAAAAGTAAGTAGGAACCAAATCTCTTTTGCATTAATGAAGACAACTTGAGCTTAGATACGTATTAGGTTCGTATGCACAATAATAATAATAATAATTATATTTTCAGTTGTATAAACCGGTAAAGAACAAACACAATTCTAAAGTTTTATTTTAGTTGCGTTTGCAAAACGCAGTTACGGCTGGAACTACCCAATAACCAAACATACCCTAAAACATGATTCACGAAACTAGCAAAATGATATGTTTTTTTAAAAAGTGAGACAAATTTAGGCCGAGTTAGGATTGCGAAATTTATCAATAATGGTGTTGGTATGAATGATAGGAGGACCCACCCCATTTATTACACATTTTTTTAAAAAAAATTACCGCCAACACTTGTCTGGGTAATTAGCAATCAAAAAACTGACGTAAATATTTGAAATATATATTATTTTTCTTTTTAAAAACTTCTATGTAACTTACTAAACATCATAATTATGCGTACATTGAAGAACTACAGCAACGTTCATAACAAATTAACAATCTATAATATAAAACAGAGCGGAGAGAGAAAATACATAAATATCACATCAAAATACACGTCAGCAGCTCTCTCTCTCTTGTCCTCCTTATTCAAATTTCGAACCCACACACACAGATAAGTATTGATGATTGTAAGTTTTGTAGATAAGTTTAGAATTTTCTGGATATCTATTTTTAAAGGAAATTCTGCCGAAATTTAGTGAAATTAGTACCGACTAGCTCGATGTTTTGGTGGTTGGATATGTATTGTTGATTGAGTATGTATGTCTTTAGATAATGTAATATTTTTTAAATTTTAATCTAATTTTTCGTTACACCGTGCCTTCAGGCACGGATTATCGCTAGTATATAACAAAGAAAAAGTAAGCCTATAGAGAATATAAGGCTATCAATTTTGAGTTAGATATGAAGTCTTTCGGTTCAGCCGCAAATCAAGTTTATTGTAGTGATTCATGGGTGAAGGCATTTACTGGACATGGAGTTATCTGATTGGGAATTAAAGTTAACTTACAATTCGAGGACATATAATACCCAGTACATATAATATGATGTCCAGTACATATAATATGCTGTCCCTTCGGGGACATCCGATAAAATTGGAACGATACAGAGAAGATTACCATGGCTCCTGCGCAAGGATGACACGTACAAATCGAGAAATGGTTCAAATTTTTTTTTGCACTTTCTTCCCAACAATCCAAGGAGCTCCTGTCTTAAGTGTGTGATGATAGCGTCATTCTTCAGTCTTTTGAGATATGAGTTTCTCGGGAGTGGTTATTATAATCTCCTTCTCTGTGTCAACACTGTATCCGAGTTACTCTGATCTCTTCACATTGAGTAAATGCATTTGCTCTCCACTTTAACATCGTATGTGACTTAAAAATAATCACTTTTATGAGTTACATTTAAAATGGTATGCGAGTTAATGTTACGGTGACAAAAGATTTTTAAAAAGTAGATACAAATGATGTGTTGAATTATAATTAGCGGTTGTTCCATCGTATATGAATAGGTCCAATGGTTATAACCAATAACTATCACCCACGTCATTTTATATCTCGTTTTTGTTTCCAATCATTTGTCATCAAAGCATTACTAAAAATTTATGCTTCTTTCACTCACTCAAATTTTCATTGCATTAACAATTAACACTGCGTTTGTGTCAGAGGGAAAATCTTTCAATTTCTACTATTTGTTGAAATTGATGAGTGATGGGTTATTGGTCTTATTTACCCCGTGAAGGTGAGGAAATTACGAAAATAATCCCCTAGCTATTTATAAGTCTTTATAATTGTAGAAATAAAATCGAAAAATAAATACTTCTAAATATTTTAGAACAATTTTATTCCCTTTTTGCATCTCCGGGATGGACGGACACATGTCAAGTAATTTCCCATTAGAAAATGCAAGTGACACGTGTCAATTTTATTGGACTTCAACGTTTTTACAATGTTCTGACTTCCTTTATATACAAAAGAATAATTATATAACATTTTTATACAAATTTGAATATGTAATTTGAGAAAATACTTTATTTTGTTCTTATTATAAAATGATGTTATTTTAATTACTATGTGAAATTAAAATTAATACAATTAACAAGAACATTGACATTAATAATTTATTAATATATATTGTTGAAACAATATTATCGAAAAAATTATAGTACAATTAACAAGAACATTAACACTAATAATTTATTTATATATATAAAACAATATTACCAAAAAAATATGTGAAAACTAAATTCTATCAAAATTAAATAATATGAAAAATGAAATTATACTTCAATATAAACGACAAGAACTAAAAAAAGAAATCACTTGAGGGTGAAAATGAGTTCGAAATCCGGTTCAAATCGACTCAAAAAATTCGAACGAGACTCGGATTAGATACCTAAACGAGTCGAATTCGAATGCATTTTGAAACTCGAATGAGTCGAATCCGAGTAGCCTACTAGTCTAAAAAGGAATGATATTACTGTAAATAACTTGACTTGGATACTTTTGCAATTTTACAATAGGGAAATAAAGAATACTACACTTAAGAACTCAAGATACCTAAAAAAAAATATTCTGCCCACCACAAGGATTAAACCAAAAGCATAGAAGGCAGCAGGGATTGAGCTTCCACATAAAAAGCTTTAGTGCCAAAGGGGGATATCCAGATCCAAAAAAGGATGCATCCGGCCATGAACTGTAAAAACCAGCAGCAGCTCAGCTCTGTTTGTGCCAACTACCATCCACCGGAACATAAATAATCACTCGACTCAGCTCCCTTGCACTGCACCTACATAGTTGGATGAAACTTCCTGGAGAAAATAAGGAGTTGGTGCCATGAGCAGTAAAAAAAGAAATACAGAAGAACTAAGCTGTCCACTCCCTTAAAAGTGAATCCACTCTTTGAATAGGAACAGATGGGTCAGTGCTTTTGATGCACTTGTTTGCAGTAACATCCAAATTCATACCTGTGTCAGTTTTATTTAACATGCCCTTCTTTTTTGTTCACACAAAACTGTGGCATCCACTTACCCAAGAAAGAAAAAATGGCACCTAAGCATATGGTACTATTACAAAATAGTAAAAAGATGACACTTAAACAACAAAGTTTTTATAAAAAACGTTGTGGTATTTTAAGGGTATAACGTTTTTTTTAAAAAAAAACTTTATCAATGTTAAAAACAAGGAGGGGGTACAACTCTGGCTAACTGAGGGACGAAAATCCACATGAGGAAAACCCTTCATACACATCTGTTTTACAATCCTCCATCAAAATCTCCGATTCTTCTCACCCTCCACCCCTAAACCTTTGTGGAGACTATTGAGGGTTCGGGTAGTGGAGGAAGAAAGCATGAGTGGGACAATTAGGGCTTTTATTTCTTCCTTTTCGGAGTCTGGAATTGGAGGGGAAGAAGAAGATAGCGGTGCCCACCACCGGGATTTGATGTAGCAATTGACATATCTACTCTGTGTTTGTTCGAATTGGAAAAGCTCTAGCAATTGACACATCTACTCTGAAAGAGAACTATATTTCTCCCGAGTTTCGTGAGGATCAGGTGGAGGCTGACCCTTTTGATCAGGTAAGTAATGGAAGACGTAATCTAATATTGTTTCCACCAGATACTTCTTCTGTATTTGTGTTGTCAAATCAAATCTAATCTAATGTAATATCTAAAACCACAAGGCATAGTTGGTTTGGTGAAAGTTCTGTACATTTTCATTATTAATTGAACAAGATAAACGGAGAAATTATTAATATCCATTCTACTGCTTTTACAACTCGTACACTTCAAATATCCATTTAGCAAAATAAATTGAGTTTTTTTCGGTATCTGTTTTACTGTTTATAATTTTCAGTCTCCATCATAAATTGCAATTGGAGACTCTTCAATATCTATTTTACAAAACGAGTGAAGATGTTTTAATGTCCTTTTATGAAAAAAAGAGAGTTTAAGCATAAAAAGTTAATCCTCGCCATTTTGATAATAATTAGACAATTTTCATTTAGTTTTGAGTTGTCATAATTGATAAGAAAACATCTTTACCGTTCCGGTATTAAACATATATGCCTGTACCAAGTCAACAGTCCATTATTTTTAGCGTAATATATATTCCTTAATATTCGCAAAATGAGACTCTTTTGGTGGATCAAAGGGATTAAATAAAAAAAAAAGACAGATTATGTCAGTTTCTCTTTCCTCAAAAGTTAATTTGACCTCGCACAAACATGCATTGGATGTTTCAAGTAGGACACAACTAAAGTGCTCCTTCACTCAAACAGTTCACACAACAAAGCCAAGTTCAGATGAGAGATGATAATAGTACCTTTAGCAATGACCACAAAAGTATTCATGTCCATTTTTACATGTACTTTGATATATCCATCAGAGTCTCAAAAAACACCAATTGATGGCTATCTTGAACCCATCAACTCCTCAAGTCTCACCTTTCCACTGCTCATTAAAAAACACAATAAACTAGTGAAATCCAATTTATATAGAAGAATTAAATCAAAACGTAACAGCTGCTACTCAAGCAATTCAATTATGTAACTCTTTTTCCCCCCCTTTTTTTATTTAATATATATTTGGCCTTAAAAGAATCAAGGAATAAATGATACTAATACTAAGTTTCACAGTTCATTCAAGATGAAAAGGTCAATTAATATCTAAAATCGAACTTTTGAAAAATAACATATAAAAATAAATAAAAGCATTCAACTGAGGAACATAAACTACCTTTGAGGAAATGAGGGAATAAGATGTTGAACCAATTGAATGAGAACAGAACCACATTCATGCTTGTCACAAGAGCTCTTTTCTCTTGCAACTGCACAAGATAATACAGAATATCACAATCAGTTTTGGAATATTATAAATGTAAGCTTGTGAGAGAGAAAGCAGGCAGAGAGAGAGAAGATGAATGTGGTGGAAGGTTCAGACCCAAATCATTATTCCCTTAATTAAACCTACATGGATTCTCTAGGGTAAAAGAACGAAATATAATAAGTATAACCCACAATGAAATGAAATTATAAGTATCTCTCAAGGATATGCATCGTTTCTCCTTTTGATTGGCTATTGGGTTGGACATGGAAAGGTATCTTTTTTGGGAAGATGTTTGGTTGGGGGATTTCCTTTTGCTTGCTTTTCCTCGATTATATTATCTATCGTCTCCCACAAAGGGTCCGTGGCTAGATTTGTTTTGGCCACCGGGAAGTACTAGGAAATTATATTTCTTTCAAAACCTGAATGATTGTGAAATTATTGAACTATTGATATGGGTTCTCTCCTTTTGAATTAGTTTGTTCTTTATCCACTTCATTTGATAAGAGACTTTCAGCTATTGATTCATTAAGAGTTTTCTCTTTCAAGTCATTTTCTTTTATGTTGTTAGCAATAAGCTAATGGAGAAATTTCCTTCTGCCAATAATATTTGAAAGGCAAAATCTCCCTCTAAAATAAAAGAAGTTGTGTCTTTATGCCTTGATAGGCTTATAACACTAATGATATGCTTTAACAATGGGTCGCTACAAAGCCTTGTCTCGCGTCTGACGTAAATGTAACCTAGAAAGGATAGCTCTCATTTTATTCCAACTTTTGCCTGGGCACGAAAGTTGTGAGTTTGTTAGTTGGGTGTTTGGTGATTATTGGGTTTTTTCCAGCGAGTGTTGAGGAGTTGTTTCTTACCAGGTTCCAGAGCTTTGTTTAGAAGAGAGATGGTAAAGTGCTCTGGCAGCGTGGTTTTGTTATTCTCTAGGCATTTGGGCAGATAAGAATGCTCGGAGTTTTATTGATTAGTGTACGTGTCCTTTCATCTCCTTTGAACAGGAATATTTTCTAGGCTTCTTTGTGGTCTTCAACAATGGATGCTTTTGTTGGGGATTTGCTGAGAGATTGGAGCAGCTCTTTTAAAAGGACATTGAATTTTTTTTCACTTTTCTAATTATGAGGATTTCTTTTTCTTATCCTCGGCTTATCCTTTTGTAATCTCTTTTCTCTAGTATATTCATTTTCCCTATCAAAAATAAAAGGGGAAAAAATGCTTGCCTGCTCCTAATTCCAAATTATGTGTTCCTACTTCCTAATATAAAATTATGGCATATTGTTGAAAATTTGATTGTTTTGGGGCTTATTTTGAGACTTTTTGCCCTTGCTCTCAAAAGCATACAGACATGTCAACAGTAGTTATATGTATTCCAAAATCCAAATAGCATCATCACCATTCGGCCATAGCAAGTAATGAGAACTAAACGAAAGAAGAATATGAAGAAAAGATCAAGAAAATGTGGCAAATAATCTAGCAAGAAAAATAAATACCAAAATATCTTCAAGTTTATCTAACAAAATTTGGAGATCTAAAGAGATGGTGTCATAAAATACCTTGAAACTTTTTCGGATTTGGTTCATTGCTTTTGAGATATGCTAATTCATCCACATCTAACTCCACGCCTTCTATTTGCGCAAACTCTTCCAACATACAACCTATGAGACGATAAGCAACCAAGCTTGTCTCATCACTAGCTTCTTGAATGGCAAGGTATGGATTTCTTCTATCCTTGCTTTGCTTATCATTTACAAAGTTTGCTTCCCTACATGAAAAGCTAGACGAAACAAAATCTGGGGTGTTTTCTGAATCAATTGTAGGTTCTTGTTTCATGACAGAATTCCCATTTAAAGAATTAGCAGAAGAATAAGCAAGTCTATTTTCTGTCATTTTAAGTGAGCCAGTATCAGTCAGTCCCAAGTTCCTTGAACTTCCAAAATAGTTCTGGTTTCCATCCATACTTTTTGGGGTATTAAAAACTTTTGGTTCCAAACTTGACGAGGAAGGAGCAGAACCACAAAAATTCACTGAATTCATCCCAGTAATTTCAGCAGACTCGAGTTTAACTTTTAACTTTCTACTGGTTGTAAGAACAGGAGAATAACAATCTCCTTTAGTTGTAGAGGGTTGTGGAGTAGAATTAATCGGGTTGGTCTCTCCGATACTTTCCATTTGGTCACATAAATCCTTAGAATTAAACGTGCTATATTCCGGAAGCTCGAGTTGTATGTCATCGTCATCGTCATAGGCATCACCATCATCACTTTCTTCTAAATCCTCCATATACGAATCCGCAAAATCATGGTCAAACTCGTGTTCATGAGATAAATCCCACACAATCTGCTTTGTCTGGGCACTCACACTCAATATACATTCCACCTCTTTTTCTATTTCCTTCTTTGAGAAGTATCTAAAGGGAGCACTTCGAGAACATCTATTTATAATAGCAAGAGTTTCCAGTAACCATTCCGGGATACTGTCCATATCACTGCATTCGAGAAGGTATTCAGTCAACAGATTCCTTATTGCCATTCGTAAACTCCTGTTTGTTAATTTAGCATTTGGATCTAGCAAAAGCTGCAAATTATTCAGCTCCGAAAATCTCACCTTCTTATTGAGAAGCCAAATAGCCTTGGCAATCTCATTCTGCAAAACTTCTATTTCTGGTGAAAACTTTCTGAACTCTGTTACATAGGGACAGCCAAGAATTAGCTTTAAGGTTAAGCCTGCAACTGACATTGCTTTAGTTAATGGTTCCTGAAGTTCATCCCCTTCATCGATTTTAGACAACATTTCCGTACAACTTTTTCTCAAGCAACCAATTAACACCGCTCGACCCCATCCAGATTTTGGGGGCTGTAACTGGGGAATGTATCCTTTAATGTCTCTGAGCTTCCTTTGCATTGCGCTAAGGGCACGAGTAGGCAAGTCATCAAGTCCATTTAATACCTTAATAACAGCAGCACGATAGGATTTAGATGGAGTCAAGAGTTTCTCACGATTCCAATGAAAATTTTGTGGGTCCTTGAACACTGGAGATAGCTTTTCATATATGTTCTCATTTAGACTTTTACTTTCTTTTGGAAGAAATTCTTTAATGATCTTTTTCATCTTCCACCGGGTTTTCTCAAATTTAATTGAGCCACATGTCAGTATGTCAGCAATGCTGCAAAGGCCTTTATTTGTCATACCATCAAGCAGGGAGTAAAAATCTTCAACACTGTTAGGAAAATTAAAGGCTTGCATATTTTCGCCGAACACATTGTGTGCCCTGTCTTCATCACATCCTCCAACTCCTTTTTCAACAAAAGTTTTGATTGTTTCATAGAATACCTGAAAACAGATAATAAGAATCATTACAACAACAAAAATACAAACCAGAATAAGAAGCAATACAAACACAAAATACGTTGCCAGATCAAACTTAGTGAAGTTACTAAATTTGCTTCAGGCTAGCTATTGTCATACATAGTGGAGATGATTTCAGCTAATCATGACCATTTGATTCATTAACACAACAAAATTCTTCTGTTCAATGAACATTGGGAAACTAATATAACAAACTGAAATTTAATATGAAATATGACAACACAATCATATTCCCAACTCCAACTGAAACTTAAAAGTATCTATAACTATAGTCATTAAAGTTGGAAAAGGAAAAGGGGGTGGGGGTGGGGGGATTAATCTTTTAATGATACAATCCTGGTAACGATACTTGTAACTAGTGCAAAATAGAACCATAAAGGAGTAAATAGCACTAATCTAGAATATTGCAGCTAATGGGAACTGGAAAGTTTTGCAAGATCATCATACTAAGTAAATATAAAAAAGAATCAAATTGGTATGAGTCATGGCAATAGGATGAACTAAACGAGTTCTGCATCATTAACTTCATACTAAGAGCATAAAGAAATTATCAAGTACCTGGAAAGTAAAGTACAAAATGAAAAAATACAAACAAAAATATTGAATAATAAGCTCCTTAGGAACAAGAAATCAACAATTTCACTAGCCACCTCACACATGATATTAGCAAAAAAACAAAACAAGTTTGTAAAGGAGAAGAATAGCATGAGAAGCTCAAAACAAGATTAACATAAAAATCATAGAATAATCGTAAATCTCAAACTGGGTCATAGAATGTTTGCAACTGATTCACTAGTAAATGAAGAGAAAAATTGATGTTCAGTCAATGTTCTCCACATTGACACACATAGTACAAGTATTTTCCTTTCCTTCTCTGTTCTATACTTTCTTTCCATTTTCCCCTTTGTTTTAGATAATAACTAAGGATAGTCCGCCTACTATGTTTTCTGCAAGCGACATATTTAAAACAATATAAGGTAAATTTTGTAAGGAATAAAGGATACAAACATCAATATATAGCTTTCATCATAATATCAATTGATATGCCCACAATACTGACCAAAAACTACTTATAACTAAAACAAAATCAAGGAACAAACACTTCAGATGATTAGCAGGTATAAACGAGGATTATTTTGGTTCGTGGAACAGCAAGGAAACATAATATGTTACATAGGCTACAGTGGTACAAAGTACGGAATTCCCTTAGAATTTAAATGCAATTAAGCTTATTTTCAGAGAAGATATATAGTTAAATCTAAAAGTTGAGTCTTCTGAAAATTAGTAAGTAAAAACACTTTAAACATCCAATACTAAGTTAAGAAACTGATATATTGTGCAATTAGAGGTAGAAAACTAAGAAAAGTTGGATCGCCAAATTTCGAGTTCTAGAATGTACAGGTACCATGTTTGGAAACGGAAGTACTAAAACGATGTTCACTAGGTCAATAAGAGTATGTTTCAACTCTAATATCAACGATACACCGACACAAACAAGAGTGCATGCATTATAGGTACAAACCCCAGAAAATTATAAATGCAATTAACATATATAGTTCGTTAACAAATAAATCACCTAACATTTGACATCATATAGCAAAACAGTACCATAATTCCCCTCATAAAACATATTTTTCATCCCCTTTTGAGTTAACCAATACTATAGTTTTTCACAAACATAGAAGATTAACTTGAGTTATGGTGTCTTGCCTCTAACAACAATTTCCCCCACTTAATGTCTCATTAGCACTGTGTTTCACCAAGAAATTTTAAACATTTTCCAATACTAAGTTAGTAAACTGATATATTGTGCAATTAGAAGTAGAAAACAAAGAAAAGTTGGATTGCCAAATTTCGAGTTCTAGAATGTACAGATACCATGTTTGGAAACGAAAGTACTACAACGGTGTTCACTAGGTCAATAACACTATGTTCCGACTCAAATATCAACGATACCCCGACACAAACAAGAGTGCATACATAATAATAGGTACAAATCCCAGAAAATTATAAGACAAACACATATAGTTCGTTAACAAATAAATCCCCTAACATTTGACATCATATAGCAAAACAGTACCATAATTCCCCTCTAAATCATGTTTTTCATCCCCTTTTGAGTTAACCAATACTATAGTTTTTCATAAACATAGAAGATTAACTTGAGTTATAGTGCCTTGCCTCTGACAACAATTTCCCCCCACTTAATGTCTCATTAGCACTGTGTTTAACCAAGAAATTTTAAACATTTATAATAGGCTACAGTGATATGCCAATGGCAGCTATATGAATTCTCAGAGTACGGAATTCCCTTTGAATCTAAATGCAATTTAGCTTATTTTCAGAAAAGATAAATAGTTAAATCTAAAAGTTAAGTCTTCTGAAAATTGGTAAATAAACACTTCAAGCATCCAATATTAAGTTAGGAAACTGATATATTGTGCTATTAGAGGTAGAAAACCAAGAAAAGTTGGATTGTCAAATTTCGAGTTCTAGAATGTACAGGTACCATGTTTGGAAACGGAAGTACTAAAACGCAGTTCACTAGGTCAATAAAAGTATGTTCCAACTCTAATATCAACGATACACAGACACAAACAAGAGTGCATGCATAATAATAGGTACAAACCCCAGAAAATTATAAGACAAACACATAATTCGTTGACAAATAAATCTCCTAACATTTGACATCATATAGCAAAACAGCACCATAATTCCCCTTATAAAACATGTTTTCCATCCCCTTTTGAGTTAACCAATACTATAGTTTTTCACAAACATAGAAGATTAATTTGAGTTATGGTGCCTTACCTCTGACAATAATTTCCCCCCACTAAATGTCTCATTAGCACTGTGTTTTACCAAGAAATTTTAAACATTTATAATAGGCTACAGTGGTATGCCAATGATAGATATATGAATTCTCATAGTACGAAATTCCCTTAGAATCTAAATGCAATTAAGCTTATTTTCAGAGAAGATATATAGTTAAATCTGAAAGTTGAGTTTTCTGAAAATTAGTAAGTAAAAACACTTCCAACATCTAATTCTAAGTTAGGAAACTGATATATTGTGCAATAAAAGGTAGAAAACCAAGAAAAGTTGAATTGCCAAATTTCGAGTTCTAGAATGTACAGGTACCATGTTTGGAAACGGGAGTACTAAAACGGTGTTCACTAGGTCAATAAGAGTATGTTCCAACTATAATATCAATGATACACCGACACAAACAAGAGTGCATGCATAATAATAGGTACAAATCCCAGAAAATTATAAGACAAACACATAGTTCGTTAACAAATAAATCCCCTAACATTTAACATCATATAGCAAAATAGTACCATAATTCCCCTCATAAAAAATGTTTTACATCCCCTTTTAAGTTAACCAATACTATAGTTTTTCACAAACATAGAAGATTAACTTGAGTTATGGTGTCTTGCCTCTGACAACAATTTTCCCCCACTTAATGTCTAATTAGCACTGTGTTTTACCAATAAATTTTAAACATTTATAATAGGCTACAGTGGTATGCCAATGGTAGCTATATGAGTTCTCACAGTACGGAATTCCTTTAGAATCTAAATGCAATTAAGCTTATTTTCAAAGAAGATATACCGTTATATCTAAAAGTTGAGTCTTCTGAAAATTAGTAATAAAAACACTTCAAGCATCCAATACTAAGTTAAGAAACTGATATATTGTGCAATTAGAGGTAAAAAACCAAGAAAAGTTGGATTGTTAAATTTCGAGTTCTAGAATGTACAGGTACCATGTTTGGAAACAAAAATACTAAAACGATGTTCACTAGATCAATAAGAGTATGTTTCAACTCTAATATCAACGATACACAGACACAAACAAGAGTGAATGCATAATAATAGGTACAAACCCCAGAAAATTATAAGACAAACACATATAGTTCGTTAACAAATAAATCCCCTAACATTTAACATCATATAGAAAAATAGTACCATAATTCCCCTCATAAGATATGTTTTCCATCCCCTTTTGAGTTAACTAATACTATAGCTTTTCACAAACATAGAAAATTAACTTGAGTTATGGTGCCTTACCTCTGACAACAATTTCCCCCCCACTTAATGTCTCATTAGCACTGTGTTTTGCCAAGAAATTTTAAACATTTATAATAGGCCACAGTGGTATGCCAATGGTAGCTATATGAATTCTCACAGTACGAAATTCCCTTCGAATCTAAATGCAATTAAGCTTATTTTTTGAGAAGATATATAGTTAAATCTAAAAGTTGAGTCTTCTGAAAATTAGTAAGTAAAAGTGCTTCAAGCATCAAATACTAAGTTAGAAAACTGATATATTATGCAATTAGAGGTAGAAAACCAAGAAAAGTTGGATTGCCAAATTTCGAGTTCTAGAATGTACAGGTACCATGTTTGGAAACGAAAGTACTAAAACATTGTTCACTAGGTCAATAAGAGTATGTTCCAACTCTAATATCAACGATACACACACACAAACAAGAGTGCATGCATAATAATAGGTACAAACCCCTAAAAATTATAAGACAAACACATATAGTTCGTTAACAAATAAATCCCCTAACATTTGACATCATATAGCAAAACAGTACCATAATTCCCCTCATAAAACATGTTTTCCATCTCCTTTTGAGTTAACCAATACTACAATTATTCACAAACATAGAAGATTAACTTGAGTTATGGTGTCTTGCCTCTGACAACAATTTCCGCCCAGTTAATGTCTGATTAGCATTGTGTTTTGCTAAGAAATTTTAAACATTTATAATAGGCTACAGTGATATGCCAATGGCAGCTATATGAATTCTCAGAGTACGGAATTCCCTTTGAATCTAAATGCAATTTAGCTTATTTTCAGAAAAGATAAATAGTTAAATCTAAAAGTTAAGTCCTCTGAAAATTGGTAAATAAACACTTCAAGCATCCAATATTAAGTTAGGAAACTGATATAGTGTGCAATTAGAGGTAGAAAACCAAGAAAAGTTGGATTGTCAAATTTCGAGTTCTAGAATGTACAGGTACCATGTTTGGAAACGGAAGTACTAAAACACAGTTCACTAGGTCAATAAAAGTATGTTCCAACTCTAATATTAACGATACACCGACACAAACAAGAGTGCATGCATAATAATAGGTACAAACCCCAGAAAATTATAAGACAAACACATATAGTTCGTTAACAAATAAATCCCCTAACATTTGACATCATATAGAAAAACAGCATCATAATTCCCCACATAAAACATGTTTTCCATCCCCTTTTGAGTTAACCAATACTATAGTTTTTCACAAACATAGAAGATTAATTTGAGTTATGGTACCTTGCCTCTGACAACAATTTCCCCCTACTTAATGTCTCATTAGCACTGTGTTTTACCAAGAAATTTTAAACATTTATAATAGGCTACAGTGGTATGCCAATGGTAGCTATATGAATTCTCAGAGTACAGAATTCCCTTAGAATCTAAATGCAATTAAGCTTATTTTCAGAGAAGATATATAGTTAAACCTAAAAGTTGAGTCTTCTGAAAATTAATAAGTAAAAACACTTCAAGCATTCAATACTAAGTTAGGAAACTGATATATTGTGCAATTAGAGGCAGAAAACCAAGAAAAGTTGGATTGCCAAATTTCGAGTTCTAGAATATACAAGTACTATGTTTGGAAACGGAAGTACTAAAACGATGTTTACTAGGTCAATAAGAATATGTTCCAACTAATATCAACGATACACCGAGACAAACAATAGTGCATGCATAATAATAGGTACAAACCCCAGAAAATTATAAGACAAACACATATAGTTCGTCAACAAATAAATCCCCCAACATTTGACATCATATAGCAAAATAATACCATAATTCCCCTTATAAAACATGTTTTCCATCCCCTTTTGAGTTAACCAATACTATAATTTTTCACAAACATAGAAGATTAACTTGAGTTATGGTGCCTTGCCTCTGACAACAATTTCCCCCCACTTAATGTCTCATTTGCACTATTCTAAAAATCCCCGCCTAGGTCCGCCTAGGCCCCGCCTAGGCGCTAGGTCCCCCCTTGGCGCCCCGCCTAGGTGCTAGGCCCCCCTTGGCGCCTCTAGGCCCCCCAGGAACCTCACCAAGGCGGCAAAATAATCCCTTCAAGAAATTAGGCGAATTCTAGCGGGAGAGATTTTTTTTATTTTAATAACTACCCAAACCAAATCTTGATATATTTATTTTTCTAATGATTTACAATATTCATAATACATATTGTAACATATCAAATCACAACAAGAAG
The DNA here is from genome assembly GCA_020205505.1 of Panax japonicus. NCBI lineage: Eukaryota > Viridiplantae > Streptophyta > Magnoliopsida > Apiales > Araliaceae > Panax > Panax japonicus. The sequence continues at coordinate 40,512,422 of CM035112.1, read as the reverse complement.
TGAACAATATCAAGTCAAAGTGGATAATTTTATTATAGTTGTAATTTTTTGAACATGTACCAACTTCAAATTATATAAATGATGATACATTTGTAATATTTAGTTGAATTAAATTTTATAATTCTTAAATTTATTTTTAGTTTCTTAAGTTTTAATATTGAATTAAATTCTTGAAATTTTAAATTTTATTATTTAATATCAATTTTGTTTATAAATAAAATTAATACGTTAAAAATATGTTTAAACTTTGAACAATTGCATATTTGTGTTTGAACTTTGACATTAGCAATATGAATATGTGTTTGAACTTTAAGAAAAGGCCTTTATTATCTTTATTATAGGTTGTTTTGCTTTATATTATTATTTTGTTTGGATAAATGTAAAATAAAATATTAAAATTGGCTTAAAATAAAAAATTCCGCCTAGGCCCCGCCCAGGCCCCGCCTAGGCCCCCTAGGCGCTAGGTCCCCCTCATCCGCCCGCCTCCCGCCTAGCGCTTTTTAGAACATTGCTCATTTGCACTATGTTTTACCAAGAAATTTTAAACATTTATAATAGGCTACAGTAGTATGCCAATGGTAGCTATATGAATTCTCAAAGTACGGAATTCCCTTAGAATCTAAATGCAGTTAAGCTTATTTTCAGAGAAGATATATAGTTAAATCTAAAAGTTGAGTCTTCTGAAAATTAGTTAGTAGAAACACTTCAAGCATCCAATACTAAGTTAGGAAACTTATATATTGTGCAAGGTAGAAAACCAAGAAAAGTTGAATTGCCAAATTTTGAGTTCTAAAATGTATAAGTACTATGTTTGGAAACGGAAGTACTAAAACGATGTTCACTAGGTCAATAAGAGTATGTTCCAACTCTAATATCAACGATACATCGGCACAAACAATAGTGCATGCATAATAATAGGTACAAACCCCAGAAAATTACAAGACAAACACATATGGTTCGTTAACAAATAAATCCCCCAACATTTGACATCATATAGCAAAACAGTACCATAATTCCCCTAATAAAACATGTTTTCCATCCCCTTTTGAGTTAACCAATACTATAGTTTTTCACAAACATAGAATATTAACTTGAGTTATGGTGCCTTGCATCTGACAATAATTTCCCCCCACTTAATGTCTCATTAGCACTATGTTTTACCAAGAAATTTTAAACATTTATAATTTATAATAGGCTACAGTGGTATGCCAATGATAGCTATATGAATTCTCAAAGTACGGAATTCCCTTAGAATCTAAATGCAATTAAGCTTATTTTCAGAGAAGATATATAGTTAAATCTAAAAGTTGAGTCTTCTGAAAATTAGTAAGTAAAAACACTTCAAGCATCCAATACTAAGTTAGGAAACTGATATATTGTGCAATTAGAGGTAGAAAACCAAGAAAAGTTGGACTGTCAAATTTCGAATTCTAGAATGTACAGGTACCATGTTTGGAAACAGAAGTACTAAAACGCTGTTCACTAGGTCAATAAGAGTACGTTACAACTCTAATATCAACGATACACCAACACAAACAAGAGTCCATGCATAATAATTGGTACAAACCCCAGAAAATTATAAGACAAACACATATAGTTCGTTAACAAATAAATCCCCTAACGTTTGAAATCATATAGCGAAACAGTACCATAACTCCCCTCATAAAACATGTTTTCCATTCCCTTTTGAGTTAACCAATACTATAGTTTTTCACAAACATAGAATGTTAACTTGAGTTATGATGACTTGCCTCTGACAACAATTTCCCCTCACTTAATGTCTCATTAGCATTGTGTTTTACCAAGAAATTTTAAACATTCATAATACTTACATCATCATCCCTAAGCAGCGATTCGGGTATAATCCTGCAAGAATAAATTGGAAACAGAAAAACCTGACTTAAAAACAGTTGAAATTAACTCATAACTGAACCAGATAAAGGGGTCTATGAACGAAAGGAAAAAATAAAATAAAAAATACTCCTACTACAGCAGACAAAAAAAAAGTAAGCCATTGAGGAAAAGAGAAGAAATGGAAAAAGAAAGCGTTATAGTTTAGCACTAGACAAACTTGGTGAAAGGAATTTTTAAAGCTAAATTTGAGCGAAGTGCTTTGATAATTTTTCATTAATACAATCCCTCAAGCTTATCAGTAGTTTAAGTTTTCAGTGTACTTTCAAGATTATGATCCCAGTCCCATTTATAAAAAAAACAAAATATTGATCGACAAAACGAGTCCTCTTTTTATTTATGGCAGTAGAAAATGACATACTCAAGTTAAACATCATACTTTCACTGCCATGCCATCACTACTAAACTAAAACTCACGGGGATAAACATGGAAGAAAAATACTATAACCTTAAAGTTTGCAAATTTAACTTTTTTGTGGAACAAACTACAGTATATTGGCAAAATGCAAAATTCACTAAAATATAACCAATATAAAAAATAAAAAGAAGGTTAACCAAACAAAGTTTTCTAAATGAAAAGGTTAAAAAAATTACATTCAGACATAAAAGCATACAGTACCTGTTATTTTTAGAATTGGATCCCATCACTTTCTTCTCTTCAGATGAGGATATAGCAAGTCCAACTAGCCACCTGCAAATTAATCAATCAACCAGTACCATTTTCAAATCTATATGCATATTGTTTTACAACTCCAAAATTGCTGATTATTGTTAGTTAGATATATATACAAGGGAAAAACAAACCTTCGTTTGAGTTTGAGCTGATTCTCTTGATCCTTGAATTGGGACATCAAGGATTTGACATCTTCAGAAACGAAATCCATTTTCTGCCCTAATTTTTTGAATACCCAGAACAGTAAGAAATATTGGGGCAGGGGTTTTCTTCAGGGTTTTACAGGGGGTTTCGGTTTTCGGATTGCGTAACATATATGAATAATTATCACTAATATTTTTCGGTTAACATAATTATTGGATGAAAGTGATGTAACACTGATTAAAAGGCAAAAAGCAATTTTACTTATTGTGGTTGTAGTGTTTTAAGTAATTAGTCATCGTATTTTTAAAATATTCAATTAGCCCACTGTGGTTTTTAAAAATATACAATCAAATCATTCCGTTCAATTTGACTGACAGACGTTACAAAATTGATCCAATTTTCCTACGTGGCTTTTGAAAAAATAAAATAAAATAAATTATTTCCTGCATGTCAAGCTGACTGGGCCATCGTACCGGCCAGCACACCACCAGTCAAAAAGAGAAGAGCTCCAAAATCAATTTCCTTCACTAACTCTGTCTCTCTCATGGGCGAGGAAACCCAATCCCAATCCCAACCTCATTTCCAGCCCCCGAACAAGTGAGTCCTGATTCTGTAGTATGCCCACTGATATAAAGTTTCAAAGATTGAAACTAGGGTTTTTGAGGTTAAAAAAATAATTAATTAAGGAAAGTGTACGGAGCTATGAAGGAAAATGAGAGGAAGATTGAGATTCGAAAAGAAATGTCGAATTTTTGAGGAATTTAGGGATTGAAGGAGAGAGAACAAATCGTATACAGAAATATATAAATAGATATAGAGAGAGAAAAAAATACTCTTGTTAGGGGGCTTTGACTCTTTAGTTTTGCAGATGGTGAAGATGATGCGTATGGGTCTGTTGCCCCTCAGGTTCTTCGAAAATTGGAAAATTACTATTCAAACTTAACATTCTTATTTTTGGTAATTTCCTAAAATTTAATAACCGTGTAATTTGCTATACATATTATAACTATTATAATAGTAATTTTTATTAATATTATACATATTATAAATATTTAGGTAATGAAAAAGAAAGAAAATAAAATTTAAAAATATTTTTATTTTTAAAAATTTTATAAGTATTTTAAAACATAAAAATATTTTTATTTTTATTTTTAAAATAAAACATACATATTATAATATTAATTTTTATTAATATTATACATATTATAAATATTTAGGTAATGAAAAAAAAAAGAAAAAAAACATAAAAATATTTTTATTTTTAAAAATTTTATAAGTATTTTAAAACATAAAAGTATTTTTATTTTTTTTTAAAATAAAACATACATATTATAAATATTATAATATTAAATTTATTAATATTATACATATTATAAATATTTAGGTAAAGAAAAATAAAAAAATAAAACATAAAAATATTTTTATTTTAAAAAAATTTATAAGTATTTTAAAACAAAATTATTTTTATTTTTATTTTTAAAACCACAGCGGGCTAATTGCATTTTTTTAAAATGCAGTGGCTCAATAGTATTAAGAATTTGGTTGACTGGCTTGTCACGTAGGAAATAATGATTTTTTGTTTTTTTTTCAATGCCACATGTGTAATTATTTGACGTATGTCCAAGAAATTGGACGGAATGACTTGATTATACATTTTTAAAAACTACAGTGGGCTAATTGAATATTTTAATATCACAATGGCTAATTGTTTAAAACACTACAACCATAATGGAGTAAAAGTGCTTTTTGTCGTGATTAAAAAGAAAAGAGATGTACCAATGGTGATGAAGATGAAGAAAAATAAGAGATAGAAAGTGAAGAGGTTAACATATTAAGTAATACTTTCCGTAATTTGGTCGGATATATGTTTGCGGGTACTCACTTATATATATATATATATATATATATATATATATATATATATATATATAATAAAATACAAATGATTTTGAATTTCCCGCTCACTTAATAAATCATCTGGGCCGTCCAAAATTTGGGATAAATCTCACCGTTCATACATCTATCTAATAAAATACATCTATCTATCTAATAATCTAATAATCTATCTAATAAAATACAAATGATTTTGAATTTCCCGCTCACTCAATAAATCATCTGGGCCGTCCAAAGTTTGAGATAAATCCCACCGTCCATACATCTATCTAATAAAATACATCTATCTATCTAATCTATCTAATAATGATTTTGAATTTCCCGCTCAGTTAATAAATCATCTGGGCAATTCTAAGTTTAAGATAAATCTCACTGTCCATACAGTGCCGGAGGCACGGGACCCAGCTAGTAATTTAATAAAATACAAATGACTTTAAATTTTCCACTCACTCAATAAATTATTTTGGTCGTTCAAAATTTGAGATAAATCATATTGTTCATATAGTGCCAGAGGCACGGGACCCAGCTAGTATATATATATGATAATTATTCATATATGTTATCACTAATATTTTTCCGTAATTATAAAACTGATATTTTCATATTATTTTTTAATATTTTTATACATATGACCCACACATATTAATTAATAAAATTTCGACACATCAATTCATACGGGTCTTACGTATAAAAAATATGAAAAATCAATTTCCTTTGCAATATATATATATATATATATATATATATATATATATATATATATATATATATATATATGAGTTTTGATTTTTATGTTAGGTTTTTATTTATTCTGTTTATTAATGTGAGATTATTGTAAAATATATGGTCATAATGTAATTATGATTGTTTATTTGGTGCTTGATTGTTAATTTATTGTACCTGTAATACATATTTTTCAAAGAGAGAAATTTAAAAATACACTTTTAGCTCTTATGTAATTTGTGAAATATTAAAATTTAAAGGGTTCACGAATTATATTGTTGTGAGAAATTATGGAAAGAATATGAGATATGAAATATTTTTCTTTGAATTATGTGAAATATCATTATTAAAAAGTATAATGCTTGGTGTTATAGGGAGGGAATTATTATTTTCAGGGAAAAAAAAAGATATCACTCACATGAAGGTAGGTCCTGGTTATTATTCATGTGAGAAGACTTGCGAAAATATTACTTTCTCTAGTGAAAATATCAATTTCTTATGTAAATTGTTTTATCGCTTATTTTTAAGAAAACTGATTATTTTTTTATGGCAAAAATAAATAGGGATAAATAATAATAATAATCAAATATGGATAGAATAATAAGTTGTTGGTTTAACCTATTTATTACTCTCTCCGTCCCAAAAAATATAAACAAAATAAAATTTAAAATCTAAAACTGGAGATGTATCTATTTTTTAGGCTATGCTTGTTTGCAAGAATTATACTTGAGATAAAAATATTAATCTGATGTGTCTTATTTTCTTTCAAATTTAAATTTGAGATTATTAATTTAGGGATTATAAAATGACCGGAGATTATAATCCTAGGATTAATAGTTTTGAGATTATAATCTCATGGTATTATAATATTTGCAACATAGTTTTACGCTCTGTTTCTGAGTTTTAAAATGGACAGAAAAGAAAAGAAATGGACAAAAAATTTATGTTTTATTTCCAATTCTTATGTTTATGAGATTTTTAATAAACGAAAAAGAAAAGAAATAGATAGAAAACTTGGCCACTTTTTCTGCCAACGTTTTCCGTCCAAAATAGGCCTGATTTGGACGGAAAAGAAATTAGAATGAGTAATATTTTTATAATTTCCATATTATACTCAACTTTTAATATAATATATTTTAAATTACAACTCATGTCCTCAATTTTAAATTTTCTATCATTTTCTATTAAAAACTAAGAAACAACACAAATAAAAACTTCAAGTTTTCTATTCTTTTCTTTTCTGATCTAATTTAAGTTTAGAGAATTGTTATTTTCACAATATCTCTCTCACATAGACGTGGGACTCATTTACTATTTATGTGAGATGGACCTTGCGGAACTATTACATTTAATGTAACTTATAAATCCATAACAGAAAATGAAATTTTCAAATGAAAATTTTCATTATAGATCTTATAGTGACGGTTTTCACAATCGCTATACATCTATAGCAACACTTTTCATGTGGAAATATCTAAAAGTATTGTGAAAATATCAATTTACTTACTTTTATTTGTGGAAATATCAATTCCTTCTTTTTATGCAAAATGTGTTTTTTCTTTTATGTAACTTAATTGATTATTGATATTATAATAGTGACAAACGGAAGAAAAAATAATATAATTTCCAACTACATTTCATTAAATTTGTGATAGCTATTGACATTCCAATTCAACACTATTTCTTTTAGTTTTAATAACTCAGAACTCAACTCACACCTTCTATTCGAAATTATTCGAGTAGTCGAAAAATGAACTCTGACCAAAGCCTTAAAGATTTCTCAAAAAATTAATTATCAAAATCAATTGAGTCCAAAATATTATAATTAAAATAAAGATAACTACCAATTCACAATCTAGCATGAAAAAATAGCTGCCCAAATACTAAACAGCCTGCAACTATTCACTATTGTAGACATGTATGTGTACAAGTACTATACAGTCTGGTAGGGAGAAGTAATCTCCCAGCTTTTTCCAACTAAAACTACATCTAATGCTTCTAGTAATATACAAAACTATACATTACACCTTCACTCAAATGTTCTTTCACATTAATTAAGCTTACTATCTGTCTGTCAACCGAAAAGATTGAAAAATAAGTCATTCACAACCACTGATGATGAAGGATTCCTCGAAAAGTTAAGGATTAGCAATCTTTTTTAGAAACCGAAAGCATTCTTTCTCCCATTTCTTCTTTTCAAAATTCTGGCAATACCCAATCGTAGCAAAAACCTTTTTCAGACGATAAGGTAACTTTAGTCTGGAATCTGGACAATGGTAATTCCCTGGTTCATGATTGTTTCCTGCAAGAATAGTTGCTGCACAATATCATGGTATATTGAGCCAACATCTCAACATTGAAATAACACGACAATGACTCAACTCGGGAATACCTAGTTCCTATTATACTTTTAAGAAGCTCCAGTCAAGAAGCAGTTGCTACTGCTAGAGCTGCCCATTGCACAAGGCACATCACGAACTAAGAACTTCACAATACGAGTGCCAAGGAAATCTAATATCTCGAGACACTCGTGTAGATCAAAGTCGGTTACCAACATCACCCATTCTTTTTCGTCGTCTAGATACTTGAGCTGGAATGTACCTGTTTGTATTTTGAACCTCTTTGCAACTTCATCGTACAAATGCAAGCACCCTGCCGAAGGCTCGAATTTGAATCTTACGGTATCTTCTTTGTAGGTTGCTTTAATAGTAATTTTTGATTCACCTTCTACAGAGCATGTTCCAGCTTGTGAACTCTTCCATTTACCAAAGCTTGGTGAGCTTGATGAACTGCCATTTACCAGTGACCCATTTGATGAGTCTGTCGTGCCTGAAGTAGTGGGTTGATTGTGTTCAATGATCCCATCATCTTCATCTATCTCAATTGAACCATTCATTATGGTATCCATCTCATCAAGAGTAGCCATGGAGCTAGATCTCTGAGAAATAAATTGGAACTCAGATTTCTCTAATTTCAAATCAGCCGTGCTTAATCCACAACTTTTACTTCTTTTTTTTGGAAAATAAGATCCCAGCGAGGCATTTTCAGAATAATTCAAATACATGGGGTTAGGACTCGTAGACTTCGACGGCCTTGCATCTAATTCAACCAAATTGGAGTCATCAGGACAGGTAGCAAGAGAAATGTTGGAGCTATGATCTCCATTCCAAGTATTCGAAGTTGGCATGATACTAGGCGAGCCTGCTTGGTTTCCGCCCATATAAGACTCATCTTCCACCTTCACTGTAGAAAATTTTCCATCAGAACAAGATATGGAAGGCACCAAAACTGAATCTTGGGATACTAATTCATGATTTTTCAGAACAAGATTTTTATCTGAAAGGATGAAACTTTTTTGTGCATCGACCTGTTGGATGATGGAACCTGCTGCCACTAGACCCCCTGTACTAGGGTCAAATTTCAATCCTCCTTCAACCCCTTCAACAGAGTCGAGCACAGTTTGTATTTTCCTTAAAGAACGGTTCACCTTGTTTATCTTCCGCGACGGCCATCTTGAGATCCCATGTTGTCTACATATCCTTTTCAGTGTGGTAGGGCAAACTACAAAAAACAAAATATTAACAATCAGAAACCATCCTTTTACTATAGTAACAAATTACTCCCTCCGTTCCTAAATAAGTGACGTTTTAGAAGAAAAAATTTGTTCCAATTTATTTGTCGTTTACAACTTTCTAAGAGAATAAATTATTTACTTTTCTATATTACCCCTACCTTCTCTCATTATTCTCACTCTTAGTATTAATAGTTTTTAACTTCTCATAAAGGGGTAGTGATGGAATTTCACACAGATTTTAATTATTAAATGATAGCATTAAATGACTTTCTTAATCCATGTGCAAAAACCATAAACAACACTTATTTAGGAATGGAGGGAGTATATGATATAAACAAAACATTTAATATTAGTAACGAAAAAACATAGGGAAACAGTAAAATTTCATCAAAAAGTATTAATTTTTAATTAACTGATCCAGAAGTCTGTGACCTTTGGGTTCTAGATGATTCTACGAATCAGAAGTTCAATTGTCAACATTATACACCTTTTTTTTATCAGAACTTATAATTCCAATTTTGTTTTAATATTCATCTCAAGCACTTCAACAAAATTTCAGTTCAGACCTCAAAATCAGTAATGAACAAGTCTTCAGGATGCAGGGCTTGATGCCAACCCCAAAAGATTATAATAACAGGAAAATAAATAATTTCTATGAAAAAAATTAAGGCAAGGTTGATATGATCACGCGATGTTGGTTAGAAATTTTATTTTAAATTAATCTTAAATTCTAAGATTGGTATTATATGTTCCTTCTCAATGTTGTGTATGTCTTCAATGTTTGTTTAACGAATACTTTTAAAATGTGCTAAAAATAGTTGGTAGGACAATAAATTAGTAAAATTGGGTTTATTCACTATTTTCGAAGATGGAGTGTGTATCTGGAATCTTACCACCAATACTTTTAGCAGCATCCTTAAGACTTCCAGAGAAGTATTGCTGAAGAACACTCAAGCTAACATTTTTCTCTGTTGTACTTCGCTTTTTCGCCATTTGCTTCTTTGATCCAGCCTTTGTCTACATTTGCAATAAAAAATCAATCAGAGAAAATATATAAAAACCATTGAAATCAAGCGGCACAAACATATATAACAAGAATTAGATCATCTTTCATACCAGATCTCTCTCTTTTTTATTTCTACATCATTTTTCTTCTATAATAAATGTTTATTGGTGGATCCAGTTGATGCGAAGAAATATAAAATATTGTTATAATTTAAGCAGCTCAACCATATTCTTCAATAATACATGGTAACCAGGGGTGGCCCCACACTAGGGTTAACCATATTACCACAACACGGTAATTAGGGACAATAATTTCCACAACACATGGTAACCAGGGACAATAGTGTCTCCCAAAATTATTCATGGCAAACATATTAATTTGTCACATAGGAAGAAAGCAAGTTGAAAAGATACCTGTCCAGGACAACCATCTACTTCCATTGATGAATCAGACAATTTTGAGTCACTAGAATTTATATTGCTATTTAACAATTCTTGTTGGGAGCTGCTTCTTGATAACACCACTGGCGGCAACTCTGTGACTGAACCCTCTTGAAACCCAAATCCAGAACTGCCTTGTCCACGTAATTCTGCATCTGAAACCGTCCTCAAACTCTTACACATCTTCTGCATAGTACTCGAGAGATTGTTCAATAGGAATTGCTGTTCTGCACTTCCTTTCATACTAAGAGGAAGAAAGAACTCTAAAATATAGTCATCGTCGCCAGTATAGGTGCTCCTTAACCTGATTGCTACAGCAGCATTTAATCCGAATTTGCGAGCATGATGCACAAGCGGGTACTCACTTATATCATATTCCTTTACATCTGGGAAGAAGAAAGGATGATTGGATTGAAATGCTCTTCCAGCAATACCTTGCCCTTCTTGAAGATAGTGTTCGACACAAGCATGCACAAATCCTTGTGTTTCTCTGTCATTCACATAACAAGCCGTATCCTCAATACAAAGTATACATTTCTCGTTTGCATTTGTATTATACCCTCTAACACGTACTTCAATGATTTCATCACCACTTCCCGCATTGCAAGTACATGGAATCCATGTTAGAGCAAGTGGCAATCTATGTGCATGGCATACAGCTCGTAAAACATCAGCTATCTCACCCAAAGCAGCCCTTTGATTCTTTGATAGGAACTGCAAAATAATAGATGACTTAGAAAAATATAATTTCAGATCACAAAAATTACTCAGAAGAATTATTGAGGAATTCTTTTATCCGATCTAACTATCATTCACTGAAATGACAAAATAAAATTTACTGATTGAAACCTGGGGATAAAATTGAGGAGGTGCAGTGCTCCTTAGATTCACAGCCTGCAGATGTCAGGGTTAGGAGTTAAGATACAAAAGACATTATTCGCAATAAAACCAATAATTAACATTGATAGGCCACTAAAGTATAAATTATAAAATGATTACTCATGTGAATATTGATAATACATTTTCTTTTAATGTTTTGTATATTTTATTGTTTACAGAAATTGTGGAAGAACTGTGTCATATCAAGGACGACAAATTTCAAGATAAAATTTCAGAAAGTGACAGATGAAGCGATTCGTCTAAGGCTGGTCCATAACAGAGACTTATCCAGAAAAAGGCATAACAGATACTTATCAATATAAAAAGGCAGATCCATAATACTGCTGCAGACTAGAAATACCAAAACATACACATTTTGTTCTCATGTTTCTACCCATCTCAATCCACTCTGGACTGATAAATTTTTATTTTATATTTATGTAAAACTGTCACCTATTTTAGAAACACACACAGGGGGCATAACCCAAAACTCAAACCTTTACTGGACTGGTTTAACACATTATAAACAACTCCCAAGAATCTAAGAAAGAAGACAACTCACAAGTTAGTAAGTTAAAATGGAAGGACGAATCATTGCAATCATTCTGACCTTGCGTTATGTGGGGGTCCAAACACAGTTAAAACCTTTGAAGTAACAGTTCAACAAGTTCAGTTCACCATTCCGAAAGTGCCATATATTTCTCCTTTTCTATTATTCAATGGTTAATAGACATGGCAAATATTAAATAAAAAAAAGATTTAGCACTAACTAGAATTCGGAGAGGTTGGTTTAATAGCAGCTACGATGATTTTTCTTCTTAGTTGGCTTAATAGCACAGCCTTAAATATAGAATGTGTACTTATAAGTTGTAAAGACATTAAACAGGAGAACTAACCTTGAATGCACGACAGACGTGCTCCATCTCTGAATCAAAATTGGATTTTTCTTTCAAAGTGACAAGTTCCAGCACAGCACAACATGACTTTTCCAACAGATCACTGCTGAATATAGGTAAGGCAACAGATCCACGGACTTCATGGTTTACTGCGTGATTTACCCGCAAGTATTCATTCTCATTATAGTATCTTACGTTTGAGGTCCACTCCGGTATTTTGGAGGCAAATACACGGCCAGGAAGCCCGGGAAGTGACCCTGGTTTTGCTTCTACAGCAAAGGTGAATCCTCGAGAAACTTCACGATATCCTGACAGCATCTGATCAAGCAAGTAGGGCTGTTCAGAAGTGCTTAACCTATAGTGATCCCCATGCTTAATGGGTACCCAAACTTGGGCCAAAATTCCCCCACCAGATGACTCCTGAAACAAAGATAATGCACTGAGCATCTTTTCTGCTAGCGGTCGCTCAAGTGGCCGAGGGATAATCCAATTCCCCACATCCATAATGTTGTTTTGCTGACAAGAAGTGCTACTTCTTTTTGCACCTGAGCCCTCCCCATCCACAGGATTCAACAAAAAACCAAACTGGGGATCCATCTGCTGAAAAGCCATTTTTTCGCCAGTACTAACCGAACTTCTGACCACATCGCCATCGGCCACGCCCAAGCTCCCACAGCTTTGTTGACTGAACTTCAATTGAGACACCACGTCAAGAGGTGCAAATGAATAAGACCCGGACATCTGATCTGCCATTAAGGGACTGCTGAACCATCCGGCATATGTATCGAAATTCATGAGGTCTGCAACGTTGTTAAATGGATCCTCCAGCCCAGAATACCTTGTCACACCATCCAATGATGTAATACCATCTATCTGAGTTCTTGGAGAACCCCAGTAACTAATACCCTTTTCTTTAGAAGAAAAAGGGTATTCCATTTTCAAATTTAAGAACAAAAACAGACTCAAGTATCAAATGCTAGAATTCTTTCAAAAGATTTTCTTCAAAAATATATTTCCATCCCTAAAATCTTCACCAACTTGAACACCAAGAACCCAGTATCTGAACATTACGCCACTAGCCTCACCAATTTTTAGTCAAAGAAACTCCTAATTCAAATCAACCATCAAAGAACTCAACTTCTTCAATTAAACAACATAAAACCTGCACTGCCCACAAATGAAAATCACCCTCCTTCTCCCTTTACATAAAAACAAATTAATACGGCTAATATTTATTATTAAAACAAAAGGCACTACATACACACCTCAGACAGAAATTTCACAGTGTCCCTCTCAACTTAGCCGCCAAAGTCACAGAGAAAAGAAAAGGCTGCAACTACTAATCAACAAAATAGAAAAAAAACAAAAAAATAAAACTTGGGCCAACGGTTATTCCCACCCTTGTACTAAAAAAAGGTAGGAGTTTAAACTATATAAGTTTAAATTCCGTCTTAAATTAAAAAATAAAAATAAAAAACAATTTAGATAAACCCTCTATCAACAAATACTAAAAAGTTTAAATAAATAAGATAAAAAAAGGCCCAGAAATGCCAAACCCAATTTGAATATGGGAAATTGGGAATTACCTGAAAATGGAGATGAAATGAACCCAGCAAAAAACACACCTAAAAATACATAACTTTACCAAATTATCAGCCCCAAGCCTATCCTTTTAACTGGATAGCTTCCAAAAACCGACCAAAGTATCTGCCTTTACTTGCTCTACACATAAGTTGACAAATTTCACAAAGTTCTAGAGAGAAACAGCGAACATGGTATATAGATAGGGATAAAGATTACTTTTTTGGTAGCGAGAGAAAGTGTTTGCTAAATATGGAATGTACTGCAAACTAAAGGGGCCATGGCAAATGGGCGGCTGAAAAAGGTTTAGTTTCTAAAAATAGAAGGTTTGTTTAAGAGGAGTTTAAACTTGGGGATCTCTTTTATAGTCACTGTTTAAGGTGAAGAAGACAGAGAGAGAGAGAGACAGTTTAGTTTTTTTATGCTTCGCCTTTCAGATCCATATGCAGGGGCAGGGATGCACAAAAGTCCCGAGGCCTGCGCCTTGCCTTGGTCTGGTCTGGGCCCGGCCTGGTCAAAGCCCGGTCTGGTCAAGGCCTGGCCGGCTTGAAAAGACCGTTTGTTTTTGACAAAAATCTGGCCTGGCCTGGCCTGCAAAAAGGCCTGGCCTGAGACCTTACAAGATTTTTTATCTAATTATTTGTAATTTTTAAACTTTAAATTTATAATTATTCATCAATAAAGTATAAATTTTTACTTATTCATTGTTGTAATTTATAAATTATAATACATTAGTTTTAATTAATACATAAATAAAATTTAAAATTTTAATTATTTATTCTTGATTTCTTGTTGATACATTTAATTACTATACATCTTCAATAAATATAACTAGTTAGTATATTTAATATTAATAATAAGTTAGTTACTTAGTTGATTAAATATTAATAATAAGTTAATTTATTGTAAATACTAAAGTACTAATATTTAACAACAAAATTTTAGTAATATTCTTTATTACTTTAATGTTAAATATTAACATTAATTAATACATCAATAAACTAATTTTTAATATTAAATATTAATAATAAGGTTGTTTCTTGTAAATACTCAAGTTCTTCATTAATTTGGATATGCTAAATTCTTGGGGAGATTTATGATTTTGGTTATGTTTTAGGTATTCTGTTGTACCAATTTAAATAAAAATTTCATAAAGTAATTTGAAAACTAACTGGAATTAATACTTGAGATATAACCATGTAAGAGTTTAATGATCATAAATAAAAAGATATATGTGTGTTTAAACTTTACAAAATATATGTCCAACCGATCCTAGTACGTATTATAAGAAAATAAAATCGAAACTAACTTTATATTCAAAAAATAAAAGTGTAATCTACAGTATTTAAGTAATCTACAATATTTTATACGAAGTGCATAGTAGACAATTAGACATATATTTAAGAAATTAATTTGTTTTATATTCAAGTTATATCTAAATTATATTTTTTTTTTGTAATTTAAGATGAATATATTTATTTTTGTTCTAATCATTCAATTTATATTTGTGTGTAGTAGAATGTTAAAATAAAATAAATCTCAAAAATCTTGCATCATTTTTACAAAATTTATTAATTTATATTTTATTATATTTAATATGTAACATTAAAAAAAAGGACCAGACCAGCCAAGGCCTTGGGCCTGGTCTGAGCCTGGCCTGGCCTGGCCTGCAGGCCTAGCCAGGCCACAACCCAGAGACCAAGGCCTGGCCTGGCCTGGCCTGGCCTGAAGGCCAAAAGTCAACGGCCTGGCCTGGCCTGGTCAAAGCCCAAGGCCTGGCAGGCCCAGGCCAGACCAGACCAGGCCGGCCTGTTGTGCATGTCTGTGCAGGGGGAGCTGAGCCTGAGACTGACATAATGAGACTAAAATGCAAAAGTACGCTCTAGTTTGTACCATTTCTGCAAAACTCATCATTTAACTTATATTCTTACAAAACCCTCCCTTCATTAATTATGCAAAATTCAGCCTTTATGTATTTTCGGTTAAAATCCTAATATAGTTAAATTATTTCATCTAATTTCATCACTTCAAAAATACTCATTTTATTTCACTCATAATTAACAAAAAAAGGTCTCATAATATCAGCAGATTTATTATGTCAATTGATTATTTTTGTAAATGTCTCGCACTCGATTTTAATGTGTCGTCATTATTAAATATTTTATTAAAACACTACAAAAAAATAAATTATATAGATTATATAAACACATGCTCATCAATTTCTCTCATTAATATCACCACAAAAAAATGCATTAAATGTGACCAACTCAAAGTAAAATAATAATTGATTTACATATTGCAGAGGTAGAGAACGAAATGTATGAATTAGGTGATCTAAGACCCCAAATATATTTGTTGATATTGTGGGATTTTTTTTTGCTAATTAGAAGTCATTTGAATGAAATAAAAAGAGTTCTAAAAGTAAGATTCTTAAGTGATGAATTTGAGTGAAATAATCAGAGTATATGAGTATTTTGACTAAATTACAAATTTAACCCACCTATTTGTTATGTTTTTTTTATCATAAGTCTCCCTCAAAGATATACTAGTTGTGCAAAATTGTTCCTCCAACCTTTTTGTCAATAAAAAATTAAATTTTTTCAAATTAAATTTGACAGAAAGTAATAACATATTATTCATGCCTAAAGTAAGGTTATTATAGTTATTGTGATAGTTAGACATATTTGAGATACATTTGAGAGCAACAAAATTCATATTTACGATTAAGAATGGACAAATGTGAGTAAGAGGTCTCAAATTAGGGTTCAAATTCATCTTAATCAAATCATGAGTTTTAAATTTAGGACTAAAATTCATCTCAGCCAAATCGTATTTTGTGAAAATAAAGTTACAAGTAGTCGTTAAAGTTTAAATTAATTAGTGTTGCAAATGGAGCAGCTAATTCGATTGTCATATTGGGAACATGATGACACGCGTGTTAGCACTATAATAACCTTAATTTATGCAACATAACAATACGTTAACATTTTTTTGTCAAATTTAATTAACAAAATTGCTATATTATCAACGGAAAAGGATGGAGAAACAATTTTGTATGACTAATATGTCAATGAGGGAGACTTGAGCTAAAAAATAAGTTTAGAGAACACTTTCGCAAAAGCATAATAAATAGAATGGTTAGATTTGTAATTTAATCCAAGTACTTTTAACAAAAAAAATAATACATAAAGGGTGAGTTTGACATAAGTAATACATCTTGAAGAGAGTTGTAAAAATAAAAGTTGGAGGTTTGCAAAAAGAGGTACAAATTGGAGTATTAATTTTGCATTACAGTCGACATAATGAAGTATGCTTTTTACTAAATTAGCCTCTAAGCGGTTGAATACCTCCATGTCCGGACTAATATGAGACAGGGATGGCTAATTTATCTCGTCCGCACAGTGGTCTTCATGCCCCGTTTTAAACAATCTATATAATAAAACAGAACCCATTTTGAATCTTTCATTTGACAAAGCACAAGGACGGTTCAGATTCATTCTAACTTAATTTTTCCAACTTAATCTAAAGGCTCATATTTCTTCCCGCCCAAATCAAATTCACTCATACACCATACTCTCTCTCATATTCACACACAAAATATTTCTCTCTCTTATCTTCTTCACACACACACACAAAAACAAATAATAATAGTACTAAAAATCTATATAATAAAACAGGACCTAATTTATGAAGAATATATATAATAGTAATAATAATAGTAATAGTAATAATAATAGAAATAATAATAGTAATAGTAATAGTAATAATAATAGTAATAGTAATAGAAATAATAATAATAATAATCTATATAATAAAACAGAACCCATTTTGAATCTTTCATTTGACAAAGCACAAGGACGGTTCAGATTCATTCTAACTTAATTTTTCCAACTTAATCTAAAGGCTCATATTTCTTCCCGCCCAAATCAAATTCACTCATACACCATACTCTCTCTCATATTCACACACAAAATATTTCTCTCTCTTATCTTCTTCACACACACACACAAAAACAAATAATAATAGTACTAAAAATCTATATAATAAAACAGGACCTAATTTATGAAGAATATATATAATAGTAATAATAATAGTAATAGTAATAATAATAGAAATAATAATAGTAATAGTAATAGTAATAATAATAGTAATAGTAATAGAAATAATAATAATAATAATCTATATAATAAAACAGAACCCATTTTGAATCTTTCATTTGACAAAGCACAAGGACGGTTCAGATTCATTCTAACTTAATTTTTCCAACTTAATCTAAAGGCTCATATTTCTTCCCGCCCAAATCAAATTCACTCATACACCATACTCTCTCTCATATTCACACACAAAATATTTCTCTCTTATCTTCTTCACACACACACACAAAAACAAATAATAATAGTACTAAAAATCTATATAATAAAACAGGACCTAATTTATGAAGAATATATATAATAGTAATAATAATAGTAATAGTAATAATAATAGAAATAATAATAGTAATAGTAATAATAATAGTAATAGTAATAGAAATAATAATAATAATAATAATCTATATCGACCGACGGATTTCGATCGGGGTAGTGATCGACCGAATTTTATTTTATTTTTGATTATTAAATAATTAAGGTAATTTATCAGAACTGAAATTTTTATAAAATACAATAATTTAGGTGTCATTTGAATACATGTAAAAAATAGAGTTGTACAGTTTGTGCAACTCTATTTTTTACATATATCTAAATGACACCTAAATCAATGTAATTTATAAAAATTTCAGTTCCAATAAATCACATTAATTATTTGATTGTCAAAAGCAAAAAAAATAAAAAAAATCCGGTCGATCACTATCCCGATCGGAACCCCCTATCGACGTAGAAGGATTTCGTTTTAATTAGGGACGATAATTTTAATTGTCTGAACATGAGGTCAGAGATGAAAAATTACCGAATGTTATTTATGGAGACGGGAAGGGAATGATATTTGCTTCCTGACGCCCAAATAGTTATATATTAATTAAATTAATATTTATACTATTATATATTCCATTCGTTCTATGTTATTTGATCATTATTGATTTTTTAAAATCAACTTAAGATATTTTTAAATTCAAGATTGATATAAAATCAATACAATAATAAATATTATAAGCTATCTAAAATGTATTACTCATTGTAAGTTTTACTATTTCATGATTTTTAATGAATCATCTCAATTTTGAGTTTTTTTCCTACATTGACACACCCCACACACACCCTCCTATAATTTTTTCGTCCTCCAGAGGATGCCCTTAAGTATATTTTTTACACATTAATTAAAAAAAAGTAGAAAAAGTTTCAAATTTATTCTTAGTGATATCACAAAATTACATAAAATGAAGAGTCAATTTTTTAAGTCTAATGAATCCTACTAAGTGACATATTTGTCATTTACTCTATGTATTTATTGTCATTATTTTGAGGACCAAAAAATAGGAGAGCAGATCCTTTGTTCCCAAACTCACTGTTCCCTTTGTGTCCCTCACTAAAATTTTGACACATGTCCTTTTATTTAATTTTAGAATTAATTAGTGTTAAGTAAGAGACTAGGTGTCAAAATTTAAGTGGAGGGAGATAAAGGAACACAAAATTTAAGGATAGAGAATCTGCTCTAAAAAAATAGGAATAATGCTAGCGACACAAACTATTTTACAAATATTTTACAAACTGCTGATGTGGCATACTCCACGTCAGTCTATTGTGTGGGACCGAAGACTACATTAAACAATTTATTGATTAATAGGCTGACATGGAGTATGCCACATCAACAGTTTGTAAAATGTTTATAAAATAGTTTGTGTCTCTAGCACCACTCAAAAAATAGTACCTTAGATCATCCTTCATAGGACGAAGGGAATAATAAATTTATTTTGTTTATAAAATAAAGGGTATAATACAAATATTATAAAAGATTTGTCAATTTTATTTAATTTCATTTTATTTTTAATATAAAATTTTGTCGAAGAAAAGTGATCATTGTCATTATTTTTTTTTTATAAAAAATCTTTATTAAAAAAACTCAGAAACAAGATAATTTGATAACCGTTGATTTTAGAACTCAGAAAAAACATTATTTGTCTTCAAATTGAATGTTAGTCTTTAAGAAGAAGCTGGATTAGTTAGCATATTAATATGGACAAAGATACCCATATTTAAAAGTTTGACTTGACTTAATTTTCAATCAATTTAAGGAACAACCGAGTTAACTCGATAATGATTCATATTAGTATCATCCCGAATTAACTCGATAGTAATAAATGTTAATTTTTAAAAAATTTAATTATTAATAATAGATGTAGAAATCAATATATTGGTAAGATATCTATGTCTATTTGTTTTCCAAGTTTAGTTAAATTACTTTTTTAATTATTAATGGTAGGTATGGAAATTTTAATATTATTAGTAAAATACTCATGTCTGTTTGTTTTTTTGTTCAACTCCATTATATTTAATTAAATTAATATAATAATAATAATAATAATAATAATAATAATAATAATAATAATATTTCGTCTCACCACACCACTTTACAACTCCACTTATGATATTATGATGACAATATTATGAGTATAGATAGACATTCAAGTTAAACGGGTTGCTTGAGA
Organism: Panax japonicus; assembly: GCA_020205505.1. NCBI lineage: Eukaryota > Viridiplantae > Streptophyta > Magnoliopsida > Apiales > Araliaceae > Panax > Panax japonicus. Next base: position 40,492,062 of record CM035112.1, on the reverse strand, counting down.
ATTGTGATACATATTTGTGTTATATTTTCAACTAGAATTAGAGTTTGGTAATTACTTCCTCATCTGTCACAATTTATTTATTTTCATTTAAAATATAATATAAAATATATATATATATATATATATATATATATATATATATATATGACGTTTTAAGTTGTATACAAAAATTAAAAAAATAATTGTATAACATTAAATATAGTATTAATTATCTATAATACCCTTTACCATATGTCAGAATACCATTGAACCAAAGGCTCTCGGTACTTATCTCATACTATCTCTCATTTGTAATATTTTTTCAAGAAAGATAATTTTAGAAAGATTGTGGTTAATTTTCCTATATTATATAAAATGTCAAATAATTTTAAAAAAAATAAAATTATCTAAAACGTCATATATTATGGGACGAAGAGAGTACTACTTATGAAGAAATTATAAAGCAAACAAGTGAATAGAAGAGCATTGTCCGTCTCTTAGTAAAGAAAATACATTTCTCACACTTAAAATGTTCTAGGCACTTTTATATAAATTATACCCCATTCCACAATAAAAATCTCATATTTAAAGTTTATATAAAATAATAATAAATTGATAATATAATAATAAAATTGGGATGATAAATTTAAAAATATTATGTCATTTTATATTACTATTAAAAATAGAATTCTTACTCAAAAAATAAACAAATAAAAAAATACAACTCTTATTGTGAAAAGTCCCGTTATATATTGCAAAAAAAAAAAAATTGCCCAGTTACGCGACCTATATATTAATAAATGAGATTGGGTAAAATTATAAAATGAGTAATGCTAGAGGTCTCAAATTTTGGGTCTTGGATAACATGATATTAAATATTTTAATAATAATTTATTATATAATTAATCACATGAGATCAACTTAACCAGTATTATATTGACACATCATTTTAGACAATATATAAATATTATCTAAAATATATAAATTTAACACAACCAAAATATATAAATAATCATCCCAATTACAAAGTTGTTTGACTAGAGAATGCAAACCATCGATCTCCACAATGGAAAGTGATGGAATTAAGTTCTCTCAAGTGGAGAATCTCAACTATATCTTTACATATGACAATAAAAACGATTACCCCAAATCATTGAAGATGTTAACAACTCAACTCTTGTACTATTGGTATTGTAACAAAATCTTGTTTTTTAAGTTGGGTGCTTAGACGCTTTGGCTCAATGTTTTAATTACGCTTGACAAAATATGGTTATGAGTTAGTTTTGGTTTTCAAAATATGGTTATGGTTCCATTTAAGAACTAAAATCATATTAACCATTTTTAATATGGATAATGTGGGTTGAAACTATATGGTTATGGTTAAAAACCATATTAACCATTTTAATATTATTATGAGTTATGGGTTCTATGAATGCCTGATTTAACACTAATATTATGTGATTATGTATATATTCCTTACCCCCACCCCACCCCTCCACCCCCCACCCTCCACCCTCCACCCCCACCTCCACCCCCCACCTCCACCCCCCACCCCCACCCCCCACCCCCCACTAAAAAAACATAATATTATGTGATTATGTATATATCTCTTACTCCCACCCCACCCCACCCCACCCCACCCCACCCCACCAAAAAAATAATAATGTGTACACCACCCACCCACCCCACCCCACCCTCTACCCCCACCCACCCCACCCAACCTACCCACCCACCCAACACTCCCTCCAAAAAAAAATAATATTAAGCGATTATGTATACTCCACCCACCCCTATCTACCTACCCCCACCCAGCCACCCAGCCACCCACCCAACACTCCCTCCCAAAAAAAATAATATTAAGCGATTATGTATACCCCACTCACCCACCCACTTACCCCCATCCAGCCATCCCCCACCACCCCCACCCACACCCACACCCACACCCACACCCACACCCACACCCACACCCAACACTCTCTCCTAAAAAAAAATAATATGGGGTGGTGTACACATTATTTTTTTTGGGTGGGGGTGGGGGTGGGGGTGGGGGGGGTGGGGGTGGGGGGTGGGGTGGAGTGGGGGGTAAGGGGTGTATACATAATCACATAATATTATTATTTTTGGTTGGGTTGGGGTAGGGTGGGGTAAGGGGTATATACATAATCACATAATATTATTTTTTTGAGGGTGAGGGTGGGGGTGGGGGTGGGGGTGGGGTGGGGTGGGTTGGGGTGGGGTGAGTGGTTGAACTTCTTGAATATATAAATATGGGTGGAAAGAACTTTTGATTTAGATTTAGAATAAAATATGGGTCGAAAAATGGTTAACCGGGTTGAAACTATATTTCTTTTTAAAAATATGGTTCCAAATTTTACCCAATCCAAATAAATAAGAATAGTTAATCAACCCATTTGGTTGCAGTTAATATGAGTTGACCCGACAGTTAACTAACTATATTGCCAGGTCTATTTTTAATATTTTTAGATTGTTTTGGAATTTATAATTTGTTTGGATGAAAAGAAAAGGTCAAATATTTTAAAACATGAGAATATGAAAAGACTAGGGCTATGTAATTTGTTTGTAAGAATTATACTTGAGATTTGATAATTAATTTCAAGTCTCTTATTTGTTTTTAAAAATATATTTGGGAGTTGGGACTATTTGTCCAGTGATAATAAAATAATTTTACAAAGGAAAACTATTTAATACCATGTTCAACTAGTAATTCTTACCATTTAAAGACTAAAAAATTGTTGACAAAATTAGCTTTTAACTTTGTTTAAAAACACCGATATATCTTATCCTATCTATCTAAATTTAAACTAATGAGAATATGATATCTTTGTTATTAGTACTAACTGTGACGCCCCCAAAATAGGTATACATCACCTATCTTGAGTAGCTAAATACATGGAACAAAATTCAAATACAACTCAATAATACAACTGTCGTGTAAAATACGACAAAACACAAACTGAGAGTTTTAATACGAATATTGTTTTCTAAAGAGTATTCAAACTCAAATGGAGTCCTTATTATATTTATTATCACACTATTTAACAGAATAGTGAGGACTACTAATGCTATCATCTGGACCGTCACTCCGTTCCCTGACTAGTCCTAGCTATATTCTCATTTTCTGAAGAGAACAATGAAAGCAAAAGGTGAGCTCAACTAGCCCAGTAAAAAATATTATGACTAAGATAATCCAGAATAATTTATCGTTAGCCTTTAACAATGTTAAACTGATAGAATATATAGACAACAAGTTTAACTGCAGCAGAACAAGTAATCCATTAGAAGAGTCAAGTAAAGCATGATATCTACCATCTTCTATGATTTAAAAAGATTTTCATCAACTTTATCGCTGAGACTCAGCTTAATAAATAAACCACATCATCGAATCATCCATGCACCACGTCCAAGGATATTCATGTAATCATCAATGGTCATGACTATACCGAATAATCCCTGGTCATAATCATACCAATAACTATCCATCAATGAACTACATGCCAATGAAGACTTTTACCACAACATTTATAACATTACGGGTCATGATTATACCGAATGATCCCTGGTCATAATCATACCAATCAACAGTTCATCTATAAAGGTACGCCAAAGATGACTTTCATCACAATATAAGCATGAGGATGATGACAATGATATAAGAATTCAATTAAAAGAAACAAATGATAAATTTTTAAAGATTTATAATTTAATTTATCCAGAATTTAATAATGTTCAAATTGCCAACATGATACTTCTTTGTGGAGTAAAATTCAAGAATGATATTATATCAAAAATGATTTGGACAGAAAAGAAATAATTTTTTATCATGAATAGTACTTTGGGTGAATAGTACCTAGATGAATAGTACCCATGAATAGTACTTTGGAAATAGTACACCGTGAATAGTACTTTATGAATAGTACTCGTGAATAGTACTTTATGAATAGTACCTGTGAATAGTAGTTTTGTGAATAATACCGTATAAATAAATAGTACTCATGGACAGTACTCCGGTATAAACAACTTAAAATTTAACAAGAATGTGCAGAAAATATCCTTGTGAAACGATACTGGATGAAGCGCAAATTTTAAGGATATTCTACTAATTTCACGGAGTATAGAAACAATACTTTAACAAGATGAGGGTATAATCAGGAATACGAGATGAAATAATATTACTCACATACTACAGAATATGAAAAAAAATATTATTCCTACGAATACTGAATAAAATAAAATTCCTTACCTCAGAAGAAGATTGGATACTGGAATAGTGAGGTAGCAGACTTCTCTTCTTCTTTCTCTCTATAGTTTCTCTCTCTATAAATGCTCTTGTGAGTCTTAGTGAATTGGTGAGAATGAAGGAAGAATGAGCTTCTATTTATAGGAAAATATAGTTTCGATAATTGCACGTTTTGGGGCTCGAAATATTAAAGTATAATACCTTTCTCTTTTTCTTCATTTTTAATTTAGTCCTGCAAGTATTATCAAACGTGCACCACCTCCCCTAATAGTAAATAATGTGAATCAATAGTTCAATCATGTGAATCAATAATTATAATCATGTGAAAATACGAATTACAGTATAATACCTCCATCTATACCTCCATTTTTAATTTAGTCATGCAAGTATTATCAATCTTGTACCATCTCCCCTAATAGTACATGCATGTGAATCAATAGTACACACGTGTGAATAAATAGTTATAAACATGTGAATTAATAGCAATTAATTTCTCATTTATCCGATTAATTACCCGATTGATCAATATAACCTCCGGACATCCATTATTATCGAAATAGATGCCGATTTCTACTAACACTAATAATCCCAACACAATGGAGCTATCAATTTCATCTTTAATCAACACGAACTTATTCATCATTAATATTATAACTCACAATATTTAACAACCAGGTCGTTCCCAGGAAAGATGGGGCTTTTCGATAAGGATTTTTCTTTATTGGCGCGCAATTAGGTGACCAAACCTCTCATTGACAGAACTTCTAGACATTGTCAATATTGCAAATAATAATATGAATAACTTTGTCGTCTCAATTATTGATTTAATAATAAAAAAAATTATGCAGATGATACTGTGACAATAATTGAATCAATAATATGAGAGATATGATGCAACAATTACTGTAGCAATAATTGTGTATAACTGAGTGACTTCTCACGTAAGTATCAACAATCAATACCATGTGCTACTATGCAACCACGCGTATTACTGTACTTTTACTACCGGGTAGTTTAATAGTTTAACGATAAAACTTTAGCCGTTATTTTTATAAAAATATAATTTTGTCGTTTTCTAACTACGACAATACTTCCGTTGTGGGATCCACCAATGATTGTGCTGTTATACGAATATTCTTTGTTAAAACGAATATTCCCCGACCAATTGAATATTTTATAACAACTTGCTTACTTTGCAATATTTGTAAATATTACCCACAACTATAATATTATATCATATCCACACCATAATATTCAAAAATATATTTCGAGAAAATTTAATCTTTATTCATAAAAGTTGGGGTCTTACACTAACAGTGACGGAACCATAACATTTTTAGAGGGAGGTTAAAATACATCAGTAAAAAAATTATTTATTGATACTTGGAGTGCTTCTTTCAAATTTATTTTGTCCAATTATAGTATTTCACAACATCTTATTCTAACCCTTGTCAATATTTGAGTTGTGAGTCTAATGATTTTAAATATATATATATATATATATATATATATATATATGGGGGTGGATCAATGACACTAAATTTTTTACACAATTTTTTGACTCTTGAATTTGAACACTATTTATGTCTAAGATTAAAGTTGATTTTTAATTTATAACTAAATAAAAATAAAAACAAAACCCAGAGCTTTTCATCTTCATCTTTTTCATGTCTAAAATATCAGTCTGGAGCTGTCAAACTGTCAGATGGAGAAAGCCCAAGATGTATCATCCAACTCTCACCTATCTCTAGTATGTTACCATAATCTTTGTTTTTATTTTTATTTAGTTATAAACTAAAAAGCAGCTTTAATCTTAGCCATTAAGAGTATTCAAATTCAAGAGTAAAAAAATTATGTAAAAAACTTAGTGTCATTGATCCGCCCTATATATATATATATTTAAATTTTCTTGAGCTTTGAGACTATTAATCACACTTTAAAATTTTTAGTCAACTGATTAGCCACTTTTATAGATAAATTACAAATTATAAAATTATATATTTAAAACCTTATATTGTGGTTCATGGGATTAATTAGCTTGAAAAAAGGACTTCCAGCAACAAAAATAAAAAAAATAGAAGAAGAGAGATTTAATAATCTTGATAGGATAGATGTGACGCCCTCAAAATAGGTATACATCATCTATTCTGAGTCACCAAATACATGATACAGAATACAAATACAAAATTAATTATACAACTATCGTGTAACATAAGCTGAGAGTTTTAACACGAATATTGTCTTCTACACAATATCCAAACTCAAATAAAGTCATCATTTTATTTATTATCACACTATTCATAGAATAGTGAGGACTACTAAAGCAACCACCTGGACTGTCACTCTATTCCCCGACTAGTCCTGACTATATTCTCATTTCCTGAGGAGAACAATGAAAGTAAAGGGTGAGCTCAACTAGCCCAGTAAAGAATATTATGACTAATATAATGCAGAATAAATTATCGTTAGACTTCAACAAAGTTAAACTGATAGAATACAATAGACATCAAATTTAATTGTATCGGAACAAAAAATCCATTAGAAGAGTCAAATAGAGCATGATATCTACTATCTTCTATGTTTTAAAAATTTATCATCAATTTTATCGCTGAGACTCAGCTCAATAAATAATCCACCACACTGAATTATCCCTGAACTACGGGCCAAGGATATTCATTATTATCACATCCACGAATCATCCATGCACTACGTGCCAAGGATATTCGTATTATCACCAGTGGTTATGATCATGCCAACAACTGTCCATCAATGCACTACGGGCCAATGAAGACTTTTACCACATCATTTGTAACATTACAGGTCAAGATTATATCGAATAATCACTGGTCATATTCATACCAATCAATTGTCCATCAAAGCACTACGGGTCAATGATGACTTTCATCACAATATAAGCACGAGGATGAAGACAATGATATAAAAATTCAATTAAATGAAAGCAAGGATAAATTTTAAAGATTTATAATTCAATTTATCCAGAATTCAATAATGTCTAAATTGTCAACATGATACTGCTTTGTGGAGTAAAATTTAAGAATAATATTGTATCAAAAAATAATTTGGACGGAAAAGAAATCAATTTTTGTCATGAATAGTATCCCAAGTGAATAGTACCCGAGTAAATAGTACCCCGTAAATAGTGCTTCATGAATAATATCCCGTGAATAGTACCCCAACATGAAAAGATTAAAAATTATCAAGAATGTTTAGAATAATATTTTCTTGAAAAGATACTAGATGAAGCGCAAAATTTAAGGATATTCTACTAATTTCACGGAGTATAGAAGCAATACTTTAACAAAATGAGTGTAGAATTCAGAATCTAAAATGAAATAATATTGCTTACATACTACAGAGTATGGAAGAAAATATTATTTCTTACGAATATCGAACAAAAATAATATCCCTTACCTTAAAAAGTGAGTACTTCTGACTGGTATAGCGGGGATTTTCTTGAAGAAAACTTATACTATTTTCTACACTCAAAGCTTCCTTAAACTCAAAAGAAATACGCTCAATATTATAGAAGAAGAATTTTCTAATTTTGGTGTGATTTTTATTTCTAAACTAAGTATTCTATTTATAGGAGAATGGAAAGGACAATGTTAAGAAAAATCATGGACGAAACAATTGCAGAATCATAAAAAACTTCAGATTTCACATGATTTACTATGCAGCACTATGTTGCATAGTAAAAACACTATGCAAATACTATGCATAATAAAATATAATATATTCTATTTTTCATAAAAAAAACTTATATATATATATATATATGCTGCATGTGATTTATATATATATATATATATATATATATATATATATATATATAACTGAGATAATTTTCTCCTGACGATTTTGAAAAATGAGTAAGCGCGGGTCCATATAATAAGCCAAACTTACAACAAATACTTCATAAAATACCCCTCTTTTTATCTCAATTCACTTGGCTTTACAAAACACATTTTTAATAACATTCATCATTAATATTATAACTCACAATATTAACAACCAGATCATTCCCAGGAAAGAAGGGGCTTTCCGATAAGGATTTCTTCCCATTGACGCGTAATTAGATGACCAAACCCCTTTCTCCGACAGAACTTTTTAGACATTGTCAATAATGCAAATAATAATATGAATAATTTTGTCGTCTCAATTATTGATTTAATAATATAAAATATTATGACAATAATTGAATCAATAACGTGAGATACTATGCAGTAATTACTGTAGCAATAATTGAGTATAACTGAGTGACTTCTCACGTAAGCATTAATAATTAATACTGTGTGCTACTATGCAACCACGCGTATTACTGTACTTTTATCACCAGGTATTTCAACAGTTAACAGTAAAACTTTTGCCGTTATTTTTATAAAAAGATATTTCTGTCGTTTTCTAACTCCGACAGTAATTTTGTTGTGGGGTCCACCAATTATTATGCCGTCGTATGAATATTCCCTGATAAAACGAATATTCTCTGACCAAAAAAATATTTTATGACAACTTGCTTACTTTGTAAAATTTGTAAATATTACCCACAACTATAACATTATAACAAATTCACACCTTAATATTCAAAAATGATATTTAGAGAAAAATTCATTTTTATTCATAAAAGTTGGGGTCTCACAATAGAACTATGATGCATTTATGGTCATTATTATGGGATCAAAAAAAATTATTTTATTTCTTTAGCTTTTTATTTTTAATTAGTTTACAGAGAGAATTGTTATCATCTTTTTTTGCCCCACTTTGATGATAAAACAAAATCAAAGAGAAAAGCAAAGGAGAAGAGAAAATACATAAAAAAAAAAAGGACGGGAAAAGAAAACAAATAACCCCTGAATATTACAGGGTGGGGGGTTATATGACCCCCTTGGTTCCGTCAGTGAGTACTAAGGGTATGATAATCCAAACAATAAGGCTATGTTTATTTGCAAGAATTATAATCCCAATATTATAATCATTGAAATTATAATCCCAAGACTATTAAGTCATTTTATAATCCCTAAACTAATAGTCTCAAGTCTAAATTTGAAAACAAACAAGATAAAAGTCCAATAATAATCTAGAAGGAAGGTTAAATAGATTATTAAAGATTAAAAAAATTATCTTAGGCCTTTTTAAATTTTTAGATAATTAATTTGCGGTGTTAGAAATTAATATGCAAGACGATAAAAATTCAATCATCAATGCACATAAATTTGTTTTGTTCATAACATATATCCCGAATATGTTGCTACGCCAGTCTCAAGCTCCTTTTCAGGACTTGAGATCATATTACCCCCAATAATAAATACTCATTCAACAGGCGAAAAAGCCTTTACAAAATCTTATAGACAAGCTTATAATTATTCATAACTAATTATATTGGACAATAACTCTTCGTCCAGTCTAGCGCTCGTATGAGATGGTCTGATGGGTAGCTCTCAGACACTGGCTAGATCTTGCGAAAATATATATAATATGGCTATCGTCAATAATTATAAGTTTTGATAAGTTATGAGAATTTTGTGAAACATAAAGAATTAATATTATTACCTCCAGGTAGTGTATATGCGGGTATCCTTAGTAGGCCCACCACTCGATACCTGATGGTCCTACTAGTAGCGGGATACTGAGACTCGACCCATAGACTCAACTCCTCATCTCGAGATAACTCAATTTGGGGAGTGGAGATGGTGGAATCTAATGACTCAGAACCCCCTTAGCAGCCTCCAACTCAGCTATACGCTAGTCCTGAAGCTTCAGAAATCGGTCCTATAATTTATATTGTATACGCGAGTTTTATATCATTTTATTTTATTTTGTGAATATTGAGATTACTAAAAAGTAAGAGTAGTTTTACTCGTATAACTAATGCTTCTTGAGACAAAGTATGCTCCTCCTTAGGCATATGGGCCCTATCCCAGAACTCTATCATAGTCAAAGCTCTGCCCAAGGTCCTCCCCAAGGCCTAATAGATACAATTATAAAATAGTTATTAATTATTTTTCGTGGCAGAATTTGATAATTTATTTCTAAATACATTACGGTTACCGTCTTCGCCTCCTCAAAAGACTGCAAGTCAGTCGTGTGTACTATGCGGAGCTTGGCCCAGTTCTTCTTTGCCTACTCAGACTTTTTCTTGAAATCTTCAGCCTTTCAATGCGCACACATAGCCTACCATGCGTGATCGGAGACTATGCGGGGCGCACACATATTCGATTAGAATCCTTAGCGCGATTAGTTAAGGCCTTATCCCCACTAGATATGGATCTAGGGTTTTGCAGAGTGTTCAAAATCGATTGAAAACATTGAAAATGGCAAGATCTAACCTAGAGTCGAGCTAATCTAACATAAAGGTTCAAGTTTTGAAGCTTTAGAACTGATTATGCGTTAGATCTGACTATATTTGATCTTTAACTATGTACATACAAAATAATCGATAAAATGGATAGATCTATAAATAAGCAATTAATATATGTATTGTGAGCCCAAATATAAATTAGGGTTGACATGTGATCTAAAGAATTAAATAAGCAATTATTTCTTTTGTATTCATGAAGAGAACTTCTGTTATCCCATTCTTTATTATTCAATTGGAATAATCTGTATACGCGGACTACCCTATACTTGGTGAAATTCTTTTGTTATTTCATTCTTTATTATTCTGTTGGAATAACCTGTATACGCGGACTACCATTTACATGGTGAAATTCTTCTATTTTTCTATTCTTTATTATTCTGTCAGAATATCCTGTCTGTACGTTTACGCATGACCTGGTTCCATTATTTATTATTCTGTTGAAATATCTCGTCTGTACATTTACTCGTGACCTGGTTCCATTCTTTATTATTTTGTTGGAATAACCTGTCCGTGCGGTCTATCGCATGTATGGTGAATTCCGTTGTTATTCCATTCTTTATTATTCTGTTGGGAATAACCTGTCTGTGCGGTCTATCGTATGCATGGTGAATTCTTCTGTTGTTCTATTCTTTATTATTCTGTTAGAATAACTTGTCTATGTTGATTACCGCATGCATGGTGAATGATCCTTCGTATTCATATGAATAGTATTTTCACTCAAAAAGGGGTTTCTACTAGGGGCAGTTTCATAATTTTTCTGACCCTCAAAAATTCAGGAAAAATTTAAAATGATAATTTGATGAGTTTCTAGATTGCGTCCAAAAATGACGATTTTTGGATGTATAGATTAGGAGTTATGAATTTTATAGGAAATGACTATTTTAAAAGTAAATCTTTATAACTACTTGTGGTTAACTCCAAAATTGGTAAAATTTTATTGGGAGTATATGTATAACAGGAGTATATCCTGTAAATTTTGGAATTTTTGGACAAAAGTATAATTTATGATAAATGTCTAAATATTCGACAGTTTCAGCCATATGAAAAATAGTAAATGAATTTTAAAAATTCTGAGAAAAATATATATGTTCAATATGAGACTATATTCTGCTAAATTCCAGAAAAGAAATATTTTTGAGACTGATTTGATATTTTTTCATAAAAATGAACTAGTTATGAGTAAATGAATTAAATATGTTATGTGAAGTATTAAAATTGAAAAATAGGATTTTATGGCTTGGGAATCCTATATAGGGTATATGCAGATTTTTGATGAGGGATTTGATCATTGATGATGAAATCTTATGAGTATGACATTTTTGAATTGAATGATTAAATGCATTATTTGATAAAGTGTAAATAATTAAAATAAATTGTTTATAAGTTTAAGAAATGATTAAAATATTGTTATAATATATATTAATGATATTAGATTATGAGATTATTAAGTGATTAATAACATTTGGTTATTATTGAACGCTGGATAAATTTTATTATAACTGTTTAATATTTATCCTTTATCTCATTTGATTGATTCTTTATACCATTATCGTTATCCTCGTGCTTATATTATGATGAAAGTCATATGTGGTCTGTAGTGCATAAATGGACTTGGTATGATTATGACCAGGGATTATTTGGTATAATCATGACCGTAATGTTACAAATGATGTGGTAAAAGTTCTCATTGGCCCGTAATGCATTGATGGACAGTTTTTGGTATGATTATGGCTATGGATTCTCTTCGTCCAAGGGTGCAAAGATGAATTGTTTTATGGTATGATCATGACCGTTGATGAAAACACAATTATCTTTGTCCCATAGTGCATAGATAATTCGTGGTCGTGATATTAACGAATATCCTTGGTCTGTAGTGCATGGATGATTCGATGATGTGGATTAATTATTGAGCTGAGTCTCAGTAATGAAATATTAATTCATGGATGTGATATTAACGAATATCCTTGACCGTAGTGCAGGGGTGATTCAATGATGTGGATTATTTATTAAGCAGAGTCTCAGCGATAAAAATTGATGAAAACATTTTAATTCGTAAAAGATAGTAGATATCATGCTCTACTTGACTCTTCTAAAATACAGTTGTATGTCTTTAGCCTGTAGTGCAAAGATGAATTGTTAATGAATATCTTTGGCCGTAGTGCAAAGATGAATTTATTAGTATGATTATGAGCAGAAATTGTGATTTGGTATAACCATGATTTTTGATGTTTCAGGTGAAGATAGGTGATGAAAATTATCTTCGTCCTAGTTGCGAAGAGGAATTTAGAATCACAATTATGATTATGAGTTATTCATATTATTGTGGACAGGAATTGTTGATTGATGTTACAGGGATAAAACATTGTTGATGGACTTTTAACGTGGAGAAAATAATAGACTTGATGGTCTATTTGACCCTTCTAATGGATTGCTCGTTCCGCTGCAACTATGGTTGAAAAGTTTTATCATCTATCATATGTTCTAAATCTCTGATTTATTACTGACGAAGGCTATTGATAATTTAATTATCTTTAGTCATTATATTATTTACTGGGCTATTTGTGCTCACTCTTTTACTTCACAATTCCTTTCAGGTAATAAGAGTGTAGATGAGTCGAGCGGGGATAACAGGGGAATATAACGGTGGTCTATAGCTATTGAGGTTCTCCCTAAATAGTATGAAAATAATTTTATTGAGTACTTTAGATAAGTTTGTCGTATTGTATACGTCATTTGATATTTAATTTTGGTGAACCGAATAGGGTGAGGTGAACCCAACTTTGGAAGGGTGTTTTGCCACTATCATACAAGATTCTAATGACATACAACCTCGTGTTATCATAAGATAGGGTTGTGCACATCCACTTGCTGAGTATATCTATGAGCACTACCTATATAATCTTGGAGTTTGGTTAAAATATAGTTCTCAATTACAGACAATGGAGATAGTTATATATCAAGAAAAGACTCACCATTGGAAGAAATATGATAGTAATCTTCTCATTTTTCTTTGGGGTCTATTGGGTTAACCAAGGATAATTCTGTGGACATATGATATCTATCATAACCTAGACGTATGGCCTCCCTTTACGAAGGTTTCCTTGAGCACTTTCCAAAGATTTTAATTTCTAAAACAGTTATTGACTGTACCTTTATGTAAGATGCAATTGTGACATGAGTTAGAGTTGGTATATATATTTGTATTTAAACTCACAGTATACATGTCGTCATATTTTACACGACAATTGTATAAATGAAGTTATCAGTAGTGTATTTTCTTACGACTCAAGATGGGTGATGTATACCTATTTTGGGGGCGTCACAGGTGAGCTGTGATGGTGGTCTCTATCTATTTATTATTAATATGGCAGCATGAGAGAGAGAGAGAGTTATTACCTTTTTAAACTCAGTTTTCATCCCAAGTTTTTTGAAGGGTTAGATTTATCCCAAAGTTTTGATGGTCAAAATCTTTTAATATGGTTTGAGCGGAAAATTAAGTATGTTCAAAACACTTCTGTTTTGTATATATATATATATATATATATATATATATATATATATACACACACGGAAAGCTTCAAGAGCATAATTCTTAAATAGCATAACGCCTTAAATAACATAATTTTATCAAAACGACGTAGTTTTGTAAACACGCGGTGGCATTTTTGTAAATACCATATTTATAAAAAATACCACCGCGTCTTATCAAAACTACGTCGTTTTGATAAAATTATGCTATTTAAAGCATTATGCTATTTAAGAATTATGCTCTTGAAGCTTTCCGTATATATACATATATATATGTATATAGACAGGATCAAGAGTAGACCTCTTAAGTAGTAGAACTATTTTAAATAATAGAACTTTATCAAAACGACGTAGTTTTGATAAGAAGCGATGGCATTTTTGTAAATACCATGCCACCGCGTATTTACAAAAATGCCACCGCGTCTTATCAAAACTACGTCGTTTTGATAAAATTCTATTATTTAAGGCATTCTACTATTTAAGAATTCTACTCTTGATCCTTTCTGTATATATATATATATATATATATATATATATATATATATAATCAGGATCCTGTCCGGGAGTCCGGACAGGTCCTAAAATGCGGACCAATTTTTTTTTTTTTTTTTTTTTTTTTTGAAACAACTAAAAAAAAAAATTTATGGAACTGAAATTTTTCCATAATACAGTGTTTTGGGTGTGTTTTTAATACCTATACCAAACAATGTATGTACAGTCTGTCAAGACTGTACAGAAATGTTTTGGTATAAGCATCCAAATCATGCCCAAAATACTGTATTGTGGAAAAATTCCAATTCCATAATTTTTTTTTTTAGTTGTTTCAAAAAAAAAAAAGTCCGGATTTTGTTAAAATTCGGGAGTCCGGGCCTGATCCAGACTATATATATATATATATATATATATATATATATATATATATATATGGTCCGGATCTTATACTCACCCATTATCTAACATACCTTGCTTACCCTCATTTAGCGACGGGCCGAGCGACGATTCGATCCGTCGCTATATATAAAACAGTCGTCTTAGCTTTTAGCGACGGACAACATATAGCGACGGACCGAACATATAGCGACGGACCGAATCGTCGTCCGGTCCGTCGCTAAACGGGGGTAAGCAAAGTATGTTAAATAAGGAGTGAGCTTAAGATCCGGATCGTGTGTGTGTGTGTGTATATATATATATATATATAGGTTATGGAGCACTACAATTATAATATTGTAAAATAACAATGAAATAAGATCTATAATAAGGTGTCTTCAAAAAATAAGTGTCCTCAATACACTAATTGTTTTATCTTAATATTTTTATTAGTAATGATTTAAATATGTTAATAGATAAAGCATGGTATTAAGTTTAATCATACAAAAAATTAGAATTACTAAAAATATTATATATTTTTTTAAAAAATTAACCATTAAATTTTTAATAAAAAAATGCTAATGGTCATCAAATATCAAAGTAAAAGTGCTCTATTACTTTCATTTTTGGATCAATTATATTACTCAATATTATAATTTAATAGATAAATATACTCTTCAAGACTATAAAAGTTGGTATATTAGATAAAATTGAAGAGAAATTAGGTTCTCGAAAAAAATTGAAGAGAAAATTAGTAGAGGAAAGTCGAGTGGTGGTTTTTGTTAAATTAGCGACTACTATTATTTTGAAGAATTAATAACTATATATGAAATAATTTTATAATTTTATCAAATTATTTTAGTTGGTTATTAGTCAATAATTTTATAATTTTGTCGAATTATTTTATTTAGTTATTAGTCAATACTGAGTCAATTATTCAAGATTCTCTATTTTTTTTGATACAACATATAAACTTTTTGTATACAATAAATATATATTCAATTATCTTTTAACATTATATATGTATTATAACAATAAAAAATAACAAATATATCAATTAAAAATTTATCAATTTATTATAAAAAAAAACAAAGGCAATGTAGACTAGCTCGCCTGGCTCGATCAATTGATGAAAGGGTTTTGCACAGCAGCGGACTCAAAACTGTATCTCACGGAAACCAATTCCGGTAAATATTCGGGCAACGATCCGGTAAACATCCTTTCCGGTTTCCGGTTTATGATTTCTGTAATCAGTTTCATCTTTTAGGAAACAAATTGATATATGCATCTGTTCTTAAACTTTTTTTACTTTTTATTTTAATTTCTTTCATTTCTTTTCATTATATGTGTTTGATTATATTAACTGTTTTTCTGGAACTAGAAATTGTTTATTTTAAAGAATCTGTTTTGCTTTGGGAATTAGGATTGTTAGATATTTTACCATTTTCACATTGTATATTGATGATTGATGGAACTAATGTTGATTTTCTTTTTAACTATTGTGACTATCCTATTTACTTTAATAGTTAATGTGCAAGTTTAGCAAGAAGGTAAAGGTAGAAACTTTTTATCATGTAGAAGTAATTTGGTTGATTGAAGATAGAAGATGGGAAAAAGAACTTGTGGAATTCAAAGAAACTAAATATTGCAGTATAAAATCTGAAACTCGTATTCGCCAGAATGATCCCGTAGCTGTCACCTAAATCGAGGCGTTCCAATTACACCTTTATATCAACTTTTTGTTTTGTTTTTGTGGGTAAAACAAGAAGATTTTTTTAGAAATGGGAGGGATTTCAAAATGACAAGTGGAGGATGAGATATCTTCCTAAACTAGGAAACGGAAAAAATTTAAAAAGCCCTCAATAGTCAGTAGAGGGTTGCGCTCCAGTCTCTCTGCAAATCTGGACACAAAATCCTACCAAAAACATCCTGTAACTAAAGGAAGTGAGACCTTGGGAGGGCATGAAATGGTCGCTAGTTTTGGGATTTCTATTCTGCTTTATTACTTACCGGTTGTTGCAGATTTCACCCCTCTCAACACTCTTCTATTGTTATGCTTCATAACTTGCAATTAATCAACTTTTAAGTCTTCAACATTCTTACCAGTGCTTAGCTTCACTTCTATTGTGGGGACAGGAGAGTGGGTTACATAGGTGGGGAGGGATTGTTAACGGGTCCATTGACCATATGCTCCCATTGCCCTATCTAGACAACATCAACAATGCATATATTTCGAGATGAAGGTTTATTTAATATATATGTGGCTGATCGAGAATAAATATATTCTAGTTAGGTCAATATTCAATAAGCCTCAAATGAATGCAACACCTTTTATCTCAAATTAATTGGGTAGGCTGAAAATAAATCACATGTAAGCGTAAAATATAAGTGAAAGGAGACCTAAAAAGATATAAAAAAAATTCATTAGAAATGAATTAAAAAAAATAAGCAATAGAATAAAAAGAGATAAGTAAGACAATAACACACCCCTCTTATTTAATTTTTTATTGTGAGGGGGAGCATAGATAGATATAAAAGCTACAATGCAATTAAATTATAAAAAAGGCGGGAAAAGAAAGAAACATAAATCAAAACAAATGAAAGGAGTAGTTTAGAAGAAGACACGGTGTGTCTAATTGAGTTCTACCGACAACCTTATGTTACTCAGCATGTTTCTTTAAATAAAAATATGACTAAAATCAATGTAGTAGTTAATGGATTACAACATTGAATTTATTTTAAAAGTTACCGTGTTTTACTTTTTTCCTTACTAAAGTTTTACACATCTTTCTGACTTGAGGAGAGGCGGCTATTGTTCCCAATGCAGAAATTTTCTTAACAAAAAGATATCTCATTAGTCCATCATTACCTAGACATTGTCTCCCTGTCATTCTAAGGGGATCGCTCAGCAAATCACCTGGCTTTGAGGAAAAAACTTTAGGAAAGAACTCTGCTATCCGATCTCAAAACATAAAGAGGACTTTTGATCTTGACTATTTTCTTAGCGACTCGTCCTGGCTCTGAGTTGAATCTGAAAGCCCCTATTTTTTTTCCGTCACCATTATGATATCCTAGATTAGGGCAAGTAATCATACTTATTTTTGTTGGAAGTTTTTAAATTTTTGTTGCAGGTCTACATTGCCTACAAAGTGATGCAGGAGGAACACAAGCCTGTTAATGGTATAAAAGAGGATTTGAGGGACAAGAAAAAAATACATGATCACTTTCGTAAGGACACGGTTTGCCATATTGCAAATCTTCCTTATGACTTGGTTTTCAAGATTTTTCTACTACTTCCTGGAAACTTCCTTTTCAGAATAAGATCTGTATGCAAGGCATGGCGTAACTTGATCGACAACTCTACTTTTGTTGAGGCTCACGTTCGTAACTGTGAGACTGGTCTTGTCTTTCTAAGGAATACTTTCCGGAAAAGGCCTTCTTTCTCCATTGAAGAGCATGGTCTAATGCCTGAAGAATTCTCAATCTTTGAGCGACCATCAGATTACAAAGATAGATATTACATTAGTTTCTTAAAGTTACAAGGTGGAAAAGGCATGATTAGTGAATCAAGCATTAGTAGCCGAGGTGATATACTAGCAAGCTGTGATGGTTTAATTTTGGCCAGATTTCCTCACAATCAAGGCTTAGTAGTCATAAATCCAGTCACTGGGAAACTTACTAGACTTGCACTTGGCACTATTGTTGATTCCAATTATGAGTCATACGGGTTCATGTTCAGCCACTATACAAGCGACTATAAAGTGGTACACTTATTCTGGAATGAAAGAGGATATGTTGGCTGTGAGATCCTTACCTTAACTACAAGATCATGGCATGCTGTATACAGGCCCAATTCAGCACTATTAAACAGGTTTGCGGACAGGCCTGTCGCTGTAGATGAGCCAAATTTAGGTGTATTTAACAGGTTTTTGCACAGGCCTGTTTCAGTTGTTGGAGCCTTGTATTGGCTACGTAGTGGAGGTGGCCACAGTGACCTTGTTTCTCTTAGCATTATCGATGAAAAATTCCGTGCAATAACCCTTCCGATCACTAGTACAGTGTATTGTAGACTAGTAGAGTTTTGTGGGTTTTTGAGTTTTGTTACTCATGTTACACTGCATAGAATACAAGTATGGATCTTGAGGGAAGGTCCTCCTGAGGAGAAATGGACAAGGCAGTATAATATCATATGGGACCATGATGTAAGAAACTTGGTTCCTTTTTTTACTTCAAGAAATGGCAGAAAACTGGTATTCAGTGGACCTGGAGGTACCTTGTATGCTTATGATTTCGAAGACGAATCGTTGAAGAGGGTCGAGTTAGAAACACAAGCTTTTCCAGAACATGGACCTGTGCTTCCTCATGTTATTACCCTAACTGCATGGTAGTGTCTCCTAGCATTGTGATCAAAATACCCAACTTTTTGGAGCATTTTTAGTTGATACTGTTTTGATTATATGATTAAATTAGTTCTCGTTTATTCTTTTTTTATTGTTATTTTTATGATGAATAATACCATGTGCACTAATTATATATAAAAAGTTGTGAAGGCATCAAGAGTAGGAGGACTCCATGAATGAATTAAATTTTGTGCACAGGTTTAAATGTTTTGTATAACAAAAGTAGTTTAAATATTTTGAATAACAAAATTAGAAGGAACAAATCTAGGCTGTGTTCACATCATAGGTACAAAAGTCACTGTTATCTTCTTTCAATTGTTTGCACTAAAACTAGTGCATTGGTGGGATAGCAGTGACACCCTTGTTGATAGTCAGTATAAATATTGTAAATTATCTGCATACAAATTAAATTTTTTTTATTTAAATTTAATGGATCATATAATTTTTGAGTTTAAGAATATACTAAATTAATTATAAAAAAAAGAGTCAAAATGACTTGCATTTTTAAAGGGAGTAATAAGCACAATATCAAATTAATTGTGGTGATACAAAATTCTTTTGCTTGTATTGTACTTTCTCAATTTCAAATTATAAGATCACTTTTGAAAGTCATTTAGTTAAAAATTACAAATCAATAAATAATAATATGTTTTTATATAATTTGCAATGTTCATCATTATATTTATTATAATTAAATTAATTTATGTCAATTTTGAATTTACAAATGTCTCAAGACCCACATATTACTATTGTTCAAGTTTATCCTTGCAACTTTCACATCAGTTGCAACTTGCAATTCACATTCGATATAAATCATGAGTGATTCTGGAGCGACTGGTGGGGGGCGACCGGGGTAGCGATTGGTCCAAAATTATTTTTTTTATTTTTTTTAATATTTTTCAAATAATTTATAAGATTTATTGGAACTGAAATTTTTACAGAAAAAAGTGATTTGGATATCATTTGGATACATGTAAAAAATGTCTGTGCAGCATATTTTTTACATGTATCCAAATGACATCCAAATCAATTTTTTCTATACAGGCATATTTTTTACATGTATCCAAATGACATCCAAATCACTTTTTTCTGTAAAAATTTCAGTTCCAATAAATCTTATAAATTATTTGAAAGATATTTAAAAAAAAAAATTGGACCGGTCGCCCCCCACCGGCCCCCTAGACTTTTTCATAAATCATTTGTCTTATTTTCATAATTATAATATTAATATTTTAATAATTATACATATATATAGAGCTTCTTATGCGGGTGGTCCGCATGCGGACAACAATTAGTTAAGAACAAAACAGTCGTTAAATTCGTCGTCATAGGGGTTTGAATCGGGTTATCGCGACGCTTCTCGGCTATCACAACAGTTCAGATCCTATGACAATGAGTTTAGCGAGGGTTTTGTCCGTTGTTAAAGGTAGTCCGCCGCATAAGAATCTCTTTGTATACATATATAATTAGTTTTAATGTTACTTTCTATGTCCCAAAAGAACAAACAAAATACAATTCACACACATATTAAAAAAAATAAAAATAGAGAAAAAAAGTTTCATATTTATCTTATAGGTGCGGCTAGTGCAAAATCAAACCGATTCTAAAATATAGGAACCATTTTTTTTAAAATTTAAAATTAATGTGATTTTTTAAATTTTTCAAAACCGACTAGGAACAACCCATGCCAAAATATAATCCGGTTTGGATCGGGATGGCCGGAACACTCTAGTTCGATAGACCTAGAAAAATCCGGAGTAGTCCACCCATCAAAAAATGAGTTTTGGACTTTACTTTTTTAGACCATCAAAACTTGGGCTATTTTAGCCCGGTCCGGTAATAATCCGACTCGTTTGGGTCAAATCCAGAAATATGTCAAAATGTGATTAAAATCGATCCAAATCCGTAGATCCATCCGTCAAAAAATAAAAGGATCAATTACATATTCAATTACATTTTTGAAAATAATTACAACAATAATGTACTCATAAAATATTTATACAATTAATAAAATTTCATATTTATTTACAATATTAGTGCATTTAGGATTCCTTAATTTAGGGAATTAGTATGCAATTAGGATTCTTTAATTTAGGGATTAGTTATTTCCATGATTTTTTTTCTCTCTCTCTCCTTATCTAGAACAACTACATTAGTTAGTCATCACCATTCTTCTTCATTCAACGTATTCTTTCTTCACTCTTTTGAAGCACTGATACATGTGGCCATCATAACGACTCCGACGGCCACCATTGCGGCTAACCATTGCAAGACAGTCAGTCTATGATTGCCCATCGGACTAAAGGGGTTGTAAACTAAACAAGTTTTGATTATGGAAATGGCCCCTTTTATCGAAATATATACAGAAGTGTAATAATATGGGGTAATTACAAATCATAGTAATATTTGATTTCATGACTAATTGACCGACAAAGATCCTTAGGCCTAAATCAAATGCAATCGTTCAATGATTCCGAATCGTTGTCAGAGTGAAGAACAGGAAGTATTTTTCGTAAATCTATATGGTGAGTGTTTTCAACCGCAAGTCGCCGATCAATTCTTGTTCTTTTTACTCAATTGATTATGAATTTGATTCTTGTGAAATTGAGATGTTGTGTTTTCCAGTGAAGAAATATCGAGATGCTTGTGATTTTGGATTTTTTCATAGTACAGTTGCTGCGATTTTTTTATAGTACAGCCGGTAGCCAAACATTCGTACTAAGGTAACCAATTCAGTGTTATTAGGTTTCTAATTTATTTTTAAAAATCTATTATAGATTTTTATTTATTTAATAGTGCAGTTAGTAGCTAATACTTTATATAAATGTAACCAATTCAGTTTTATTGGGTTACCAATTAATTAAAAAAAATTATTGTAGATTTTTTTTTATAATGCAGTTGGTAGCCAAACCTTAATACAAAGGTAACCAATTCAGTTTTATTGGGTTACCAATTAATTATAAAAAATCTATTATAGATTTTTTTTTTCATAGTGCAGTTGGTAGCTAAACCTTAATACAAATGTAACCAACAAAAACTAAAATTGTTACCTTTGAAAATTTTGGTTACCAACTGCAATGAAATTTCTCTTGGTTACCCACAAAAATTAAAATGGTTACCTTTGTATAAATATTTGGATACCAACTGCACTAAAATTTATCTTTTTCTCATTTTAATTTCTTGACTAAAGCAACCTTCGTCATAATGGCAGATGTGGCCGACGTCCATGGTGTTGAAGCGACGGCGAAGGGGAGGAGGAAGATGATCGGCGAAGGGGAGGAGGAAGATGACGTTGCCAAACTTTGATTATTTGAATTTTAATTATTTTTTTTGAATTTGAATTATTAATTATGATAGTTATTTCTCCTTGCTTATTATTATGAATTGAATCCTATACTAATTCCCTAAATTAATGAATCCTAATTGCACTAATATTGTAAATAAATATAGAAAGTGTATTAATTATGTAAATATTTTATGAGTGCATTAATAGTGTAATTACTTTCTATATGTTGTATACTTTCGTTTTTGCCCGGCCTGTCAATGACTAACGGACTGACCCGGACCGTTTGCCAGGTCAATGAAAAACAAACAAACATTTGAACACCTATCTTGCTGTTTGGTAACTGAATAAATGAAAGAAAGGGGGCAGAAAGTAACTTGATGCTGTCGTTTTATCTGTTTGTTATTCTTAAAATTGTGTTAGAATCTGTTTTAGTGGATGTTTTGGTATAATAATTAGATTTAGTGTGCAGAATCTTTCAGTAAGCATATAGAAAGATTGTGAATTTTAGATAACCTATTGTAATTTTAAGTTATGCTATTTATGGGCA
This sequence comes from Panax japonicus, assembly GCA_020205505.1. NCBI lineage: Eukaryota > Viridiplantae > Streptophyta > Magnoliopsida > Apiales > Araliaceae > Panax > Panax japonicus. The sequence goes on along the minus strand of CM035112.1, from coordinate 40,468,821 downwards.
TTTTTCTAATAATTATGGTATATTGTGTTTGGTCTATTTCAGTTTCATGTTAAGAAAATTAAGGCAAAACTATAAAGTACTTGAGAATCCCATGACCTCAACTGTTCCTCGCATTTGAAATTTTTGTTACACAATGAAACTGGAATGAGGAATTGCGAATGATCCCAAGGACCTCACTTTGGTAAAGGGACAAAGTATCATCGCGTGTAAACACTCTAGGTTTCTGTATCGCGGGGTCTGGTTAAGCTTCCATAGTATCTGGATTAGTGGTTAAAAGCAAGAGCTTGGAGAAGGTACACTCCCCACTTACTGATAACCTTCTTAACCTTCCCTGATCACAGGAGAGAGGCACAAACCACTTGTTTGACTTCTGATAGTGTCCAATCACCACTTGAGCAATGAGCGTCTCAGAAACTTTCACGTGTGAATGGGGCTGGCTACCGACTTAGACTTCTATTTAGAAGATTTCTTAGCGTGTAAATGGCATACAATGTATCTCGCATTGACATTCCAAAAATTTGTGACCTGTCACATCACTATTATTTTATATTCTCTCAGTTAAATCCTAAGAGCCTGTTTTGGAAGTGGTATCGTTTATTTTGGATGGTATGCACTCGCTCTTGAGCTTGTCATCCATGAACACTTGTAACACCTCTAGTCTCTCCATGTTCATGATTTTTTCCCCTGACCTCAGTAGTCAGCTATATAATCTTGAATGACAAAACACCGTTTGAGTGTAGGCTATAGGAGGGTAGCAAAGGCAAGTTGTGCCAAAAAAGCTCAACCAAAATACAATCTCTCTCTCATACATCTATGTGGACCCCCACGCAGGGTATATTACACACACAGACAGCCAACCTTCATGGTTTCCTTGTTCATACTCATGTTTTCTTCCAAAATTTGTGTTTTGATAGCAGCAGGAGCTTTCAGAATTATGCATGTGAAGACTGCTCCTTCAAGTCGATCTCAATGTAGTAGACAACGTGGAGGCACTCTTGGTGCTCGGATGAACCTTTTTGACCGATTTGCTAGGGTTGTGAAGGTGAGATTTGGTCATAAATTCAGATACATTCATGTGAAGGCGTCTTATATACCTCGTGTCCGCATAATATTATCAATAAATCTTGAATGAATAACTTGAGCTGTATTGCAGTCGTATGCTAATGCGGTCGTAAGTTCCTTAGAAGACCCAGAAAAAGTTTTGGAACAAACAGTTATAGAAATGAATGACGACTTGATAAAGATGCGTCAATCAACTGCACAAGTATGGATTCACTGTATATGTAATCTGCAATTTGTTCCTTTCTTCATTGCATTCCCACCTTTCTATTTCTTATTTTCATTATATTGTCATGGCCAATTAAATTAGAAGCCAGAAATATACCTCAGTGCGTTATGATGAACTCAAGATATTCCCCTTCTTTGAAAGCCACTGTTGCACTCGTAGTTCTTATGTTTCTCCTTTCTACTTTTGTCATGTAAAATTCATTATTTTTCTGAAGGTCTTGGCATCTCAAAAGCGGTTGGAAAATAAGTACAAAGCTGCGCAACAAGCATCTGAAGACTGGTAGTATATGTAAAAATTGGAAATACTTTCTATTGCCAAAGCATGGTGGTAGATAGTTGTTATCTTTGTCTCTTACTAGAATATAGGTACCGGAAAGCTCAATTAGCTCTTGAGAAAGGAGACGAAGATCTTGTTCGTGAAGCTCTCAAGAGACGTAAATCTAATGCCGTAAGTCTCTGCTTTGGTGTTTCTAAGAATCCAAGATGGGAACTTACTCAAATTTGTTACACCTTATTCCTTCGATCCCATTTATCTGTCCTCTTTTTTGAAAGCGATGGCAGAAATACTAATTTCAAGAAACCTGTAGATTATTAACATATTGTTGCTAATATATTTGTTAAAAATTGCACTTTAGAGCTAAATATTGAAAAGACTATATTGAAAATCTTAATCCGTAAATGTATTCTCCTCATGCGCCTTAAATTCTTGTTTGGAATCTGACATTTGATTCGACCAGAACTATATTTTTCTGCAACCCAAAAGAAAAGAAAGATGAGGTTTAGAGGTGGGGTAGTATGGACCTGTTATGTTGTTATGACCCATTATATTTTTGGGTATATATATGTTGGTGTAGCTTTGGTATTCTTTCTATCACAGTTTTAGCCGCCTTCAAAGAGAGATCCAACAGATTGTATTTTCACACTGAAAATATAGTGATCTATTTCTTTTCTCGCCTGCGGTTTTTCCTGATTTGGGTTTTCCACGTAAATCTTGTTTTCTTTTTCATTGGTTTTTGTGTTTGCCATAGTTTGTTATAACAGGTAGTGCTCCCAAATATTGTAGATATAACTCTATAAACTTACCTCTAACAACTTACACCTTATAATGAAAGTTAGATGATGTGCTACTACAAGTCATGCAATTCCAATTTTATGTCATCTACTTCCTCTAACCCTTCAAGAACATCTCAGAATTTTGAATTTTAAAAGGTGGAACATATAATGCATTCCCATTATTTTATTAAAGGTTGTTCTTTTAAAGATGCATCATCTAATGCATTCCCATCATTTTATTAAAGATTGATCTCTTGTTGTAAATAACTTTCATTCTTTAAAATTGAAGTTCAAATACAAAGGTTATATAATTTAGCAAATTGCTATGCAATACGGGCATGGAGTTTGTAAGATCAGAAGTAAAAAGTAAAACTGTAAATTTAATACGAAGGGAACTTTAGATTTTCTTTTTGACAAATAGCATTATTTTGTTTGAGACTAAAATATGAACATAGTTCGTGTGTGATGGTGGGACAGATCATGAACATTCATCTTAAGATGTCATTGACTGGGAACAATAATCTCAGTTTGTTCTAAATTTGGAAATACTTCAAAAATAAAGAGCAAAAATGACAGACTCGTTGAAGTTACTTCTTCAGAAAACATGGCTTATTTTTCTTGTTTAAAAAATACTATAAAGAAATGTCTGTTTATTATTTTGTGTGAGGTAGAGTAGGAGGTCGGAAGCTACACTGTTTAATTTTTTTTATTTGAATATAGTTCCATAGAATTCTGTAAATCAGATGGTTTTGTTCTTTTATTTTATTTTTATAAATAAATGATCTCTTGTTTCTGGTGTTGGTTATGCTCCAAAATCTTATGTTTTTACAAAGTCCCACATTGGCTATTCTTGGAACTCTCATAGTTCATATTAGTACTTGTTGTTATGGGTTGAGTAACATGGTTGAGGAAATAGGGATGGGTTCGCGCACATGAGGACGACTAAGGAATTGGGCGAGACCAAGCTTGGTTCTCGGGCTTTCGGTCAGAAAACCTTAGTGCGTGTGCGCGCGTGATACGCCCGCGCAGGGGGGGTGCCGATCCGACCCACTGTTTTGATAAAATTCCCAGCTTTAATTAGTTTTACGTTTTATTTCTCTCAACGTTCCAGTATCATTACTTCCAACGATCGCGTTAACGTTCTGCAGTCTCTAACGTTCGTCTTTCTCCTCTATATAAAGCTTCTGTTCTTCGGATAAAATATATCTCGCATACAGATTATCAACTTCTTTTTCTTCTCTAAACAGACTGTTGTTCATATATATTCTCTGTTAAATTGGGGCAATCCACAAAAACGAGTCCATAGTCTTCTTCTGCGAGTACACACAATCGAAGGCTTGCCGTTGAATCCTGGAGGGTGAACGCCGTGGAGCTCAACTGTACCGGTTTATATAAAACCAGTGAGGGCGGAATCACTTTTTAGGACAGTAGCTTTGCTACGCCTCAGCTTTCTTCTATTTCCAGCTAAGTTGTTCCAATTTTATTTTTGACTCTTGTTAATACACTGCTGTTGCACTGCTCTTGTTGCTACTGTTGGACTGTTACGCTGCTATTTGCTGCTATTATTGCACTGATATTAAACTGCTTATTTCCAACAATCTAAAAAGTGATTCTTAGTTATTAACAAGATGATGAAATCTGCTTTGGACTTGTCTAAAATTGAACGTTTTGATGGCTCTAATTTTAAGAGATGGTCTGAAGATATACTGTTTTATTTAGAGACCATGAATTTGGAATATGTGTTATACATGGATGCTCCTGTTAGTGTAGTTTCTATTAACGATATTACCTCTACTGCTGAAACTGTTGAAAAATCGGATAAAAGGGATTATGTGAAGGATAATCGTACGTGTCGACGATATTTGTTACACTATTTGTCTAATCCGTTGTTTGAGATATATTATCCATTTGAAAGTGCTAAGAAGATTTGGGAAGCGTTAAAATCAAAGTATGCTGTAGAAAATTCTGGACTTAAGAAATATGTTGCGGGGAAATTCTTAGACTTTAAAATGCAAGACGGAAAGTCTGTTATAGATCAGGTTCATACATATCAAACAATTGTGGGGGAAGTCATTGGGGAAGGAATGAAAATATGCGAGAATTTCCAAGTTGCTGTACTTATCGAAAAATTACCACCATCGTGGAAAGATTATAAGATGAACCTCAAACATGAAACTAAAGATTTCACTATGCAGGAACTAGTAGCTCACATCCATATTGAAGAACAAAACAGAGCTAAAGAAAGGGGAGATGTAGTTCCAAATCAAACTGTCAAAGCTAATCTCGTGGAACAAAAGCCACAATGGAAGAGCCAAAATTATCAGTCCAAAAACCACAAAGGGAAAAATCAAAAATCAATGGGAAGAAAGGATAATAGGTTCAACAACTCCAATCAAATTCAAAAACTTTTTACTAAAGGTCCTTGCTTCGTATGTGGCAGATCTGGCCATATCGCTATGAAATGTCACTTTCGCAAGGGGCAAGATAACAAAAATAATAATTCCCAGCCTAAGCCCCAAGCGAACTTAGTTGAATCCGATGATGTTATCGTTGCTGTTGTCTCGGAAGTAAACCTTGTTGACAACTTCACAGAATGGGTAGTAGATACCGGGGCCACTAGACACATTTGTGCGAATAGAGACGTAATCCTCAACTACGAAAATGTGACTAATGGAGAAAAGGTCTTTATGGGGGATTCTCGAGCCACCAATGTTGCGGGAAAAGGAAAAGTCTTACTAAAATTAACTTCTGGGAAAACCATTGCCCTACAAGATGTACTTCATGTGCCTGATATTCGTAGGAATCTTGTGTCCGGGTCTTTGTTGAACAAAGCTGTCATTAAACTTGTGTTTGAGTCTGATAAACTTGTACTTACTCGTAATGGGGAATTTGTTGGGAAAGGCTTTTGTAATGAGGGTTTATTTGTACTTGATGCTTCTGCTGAATTGAATAATAAGAATGCTTCTTTTGCTTATATTGTTGAATCTTTGGATATGTGGCATGCTAGATTAGGACACGTGAATGTAACTTCTATTAAAAAGTTGAAACAACTTGAACTTATACCTAATCTTGCAAATACCGAGTTTAACAAATGCGAAATTTGTGTAGAAGCAAAACATGCTAAAAAACCATTTAAAAGTATTGAAAGACAAACTGAATTACTTGAGTTAATTCACAGTGATCTAGCTGATTTTAAAAATACTACGAGTAGAGGTGGTAAGAAATATTATATTTCTTTTGTGGATGATATGTCTAGATATACTCGAATTTATCTACTTTCCTCTAAAGATGAAGCGGAAGAAATGTTTATTAAATATAAAGCGGAAGTTGAAAATCAGTTAGAAAGAAAAATTAAAAGACTTAGATCTGATCGTGGAGGTGAATATGATTCAGGAAGTCTTAAAAAATTTTGTGAACTAAATGGAATAATAAACACTACAAGAAATCAGACAAAAAATGACGCTAAAATTTGTCACATAAAATTCATTTTTCGTCACTAAAATATTTGGTGACGATTGTTAATCATCAGAGAGACCGTCACCGTATGAGCGTGGTATTAGGTATATTTGACACTATTTGATGTCGTCACTAAATGTTTTAACTTATTGTGACGATCTACATCATTGTCATTATAATTAATTACTTTTAGTGACGTTAATAGCGTCACTATTTGAATGAAACTTTCGTCACTCTATATTATGTTTCGTCATCAAAACTTGGTGCATTAAATGACAAAAATCATTTTTCGTCATTAAATGATATTGTTTTAGTGACGAAAATATGTTACTCTATTTAAATCATCTAATATTAATGACAACAATATTGTCATATTTATGATTATTCTTTTGTCATGTTATTGTGTTTATCGTCACCAAAAATAAGAAAATAAGTGACGACAGAACAATTCGTCACCAAATAATATATTTAACATGACAATTATGTCGTTGTCATTTCATATTTTAAATAATATTACAAAATAATGTCACAAAAGTGTTATTTTTTGAGACGCATTTTTCAATGTCATTAATTGAATACTTGTGGTGACGATACATCTCGTCACAAAAAGAGTTACTAATAGTGACAAAATTAATTATTGTGACTAAATGAATATATAACAGTGACGATATACACAGGTCAAATACAACATGTCACAACACAGGTCAAATACAACATGTAATATAAATCACAGCCGCATTATAGTAACAGTTAAGCAAAAAGATATAGAATGGTTCTTGTACATCAACAGTTAAGAGGGTTATCACATCCACAATACATCAAAATTTCCAAATCTTTCCAAATTATATTTGAAATCCAAAATATCCTTCACATCTATCTGCTTCCCAACAGTCGGGCATCACCAAATTCAAAGATACCGGGCGAAGCTCTGACCTGGATGTATGTACTCATTCCAAACTCGACCGACAGCAAATGAGGCACATCAGATGATCTCTGTTCTCACTGCAAGCAAACATCAACTGCATATAATTTTAAGAGATTAGCTCAATACAAATCTTGCACACCAGTGTACCTAAATAGTACAAAAACACTTGGCATACCACTGTACCTGAAGGCCTCTAAACAAATCTAAACCTTAAGACAAAAAAGCCACCAAGGAATACTATACTGACATCATGCAGTACCATATGGAAAATTTTTCTTCTATTATATTTCTATACCAGTAAGAAGAAAATTTAGAGTATATAAATTAAATGAACAAGTAGCAATGTTGCAGAAGTGGGAGAAATCAGTTTTGCTATTGGAGCTTAATGTTTCATCACCCCTTGTAAAGTGAGAAATCATGTGCGCCTTCTTGAGTTGGCAAATCAAACAAATACTGTTGATACACAAAAATAAGTGAATAAAACAAAATTGCAACAAACATTCAACCAATCAACTATTCAGCTCCAACCTATGGCAACTCTATTTCTTTGAACTGCTAATTATGCAAATAACTAAAACAATAACCATATAAATTTGTGAACACATTAGATTTATAGAGTGTAATTTTTTCTGCGCAGCACTCATGCATTGAGTGTTTCCTATGCCACATGCAATACAAAATCATTAAACCAAGTAGGAATCTTAACAAGTCTCAAATCCCAAATTATATGCAAGCATATGACGAACAATAATAATAACCCCCCTGCAGTCCAACAACTGGCTCACTGGCTGCCCACAATATTTTTTTCCAAAATGTAAAAAATCACCTGAAAAATAAGGTTTACAGTGTAGGAATTTGAAGCTAAACAGAAACTTGTAGCCTAAGGTTATATATATTTCAAAAAACTTATAGCCTAAGGTTGCAGGAGTAACACGTGCATTCATTGTACTATCAGCATATCTTACGTTACTCACCAACCTGTCAAATTAGCTACTCCTAATATCCACCCAGCATATTTACTTTAGGTATAAAAAATTACAATTTCTCATATATTGAACTGTAAAGTATCTGAAGTAAAAGGTAGACAGAAGCTTTACCAAAAAAGAGAAGGAAAAAAGAGAAAATAGGAAAAGAATGACCGCAAGACTCATGCAACCCATCCAGTATTAAAATTTGATCAACCTGAAATGAAAAAGCACAATACAAGATACAACTGCAAAAAGTAAGACTACTAGGAAATGCAGGCATAAATAATCAGTTGAACATGATTATTGGAGAAAGTTCTACAGTTCAATAAATAAAATAATGATCACCAGAGTGCCATGAAGTAAAAACTTTCTAAAATAATTCTACAGCCAAACATGACATTACCTGCAAAATCGCTTTCTTCAGCTTTGAATGAAAATGGGACCCTGAATCTTTGACAATTTTAGGAGGCCATATTTGCACCAATAGAACAGACAAATTCCCACGAGGCAGAAGAAGATATAAGTTAATCCAGAATTACAATGCACAAGTACTTTATGTATTTGCGGATCAAGTTCAAAATTTCTTAATAAATGTTATTAAACCTTCCACTATTCCCAATTATCAAAAGAGAATATTCCCAATTAACAAGGGAGCAAAAGAAGCAAAGAACCAAGAGAGAGTTCTGTTTATATCTATTGTCAGGGTAAAATATATATTCTTAAACAAAAATCTTCAAAACTGAACCTTAGTTATCTCTTTTGGGGCCAAGGTACTTCACAATAAACCATACTCATGGTTTTCGGCATATCATCTTTGCCTGACTTGGACAAAGTCCAAAAGAACTTATGCAAATGCTCCCTCAAAAGCTAGTATATCTCAACGTTGGTGAACCTTGTTATTATATCATTTCTGCCCCATAAACCCCAATTCTTGCTTAATTAAGAGTTGCAATTTACAAGGTATAAAGAATTCTTTACTAAAGAATATTCCGGCTTTATGAAAAGGATAATGACATTTTAACATAATGAAATTATTTCTTGTGGTCTCAGTATGGAAATAGAATATACAGCATGCACAACCAAAATTTGATGTTTTCCAATCAATTCCGAAGACAAGTAATCGTGATCATAGCTACCTAAAACATGATTGTTTTTGTAGAACTTAGAATCACATGATAATACAAGAAAGGTGCACGTTTAACTACAACAGTTACTGACTAATTTGAAGTGTCCAACCCCACCAAGTACCGAACTTTTGAATGGTGAGTCCAATTTCTTGCATCAAAGGACGCAAAGTAAACCAGCTGTTAACAAGTATAACTGAAATTATTTCAGTGGACATGTTATATGGTTGCATGTGAATTTGAAAACCAAAAACAAGAAAATAAAAAAACAGCAAACTAAGCCATATGATGCAGAGAACGAACCTCAAAATTATCCGGAATACTAGACTGTGGTGAGTACACAGGCTGCACAATCAGCCTTCACAAATTCCATAATTAACTTGGCGATAACATTTGGCTTTTCCACATGAGGGATATGACCACAATTTGATATTTGACGTATTATTGCATTTGATAGTTCACAATGCAATCGCTGCATTATACAAGTCATTAGTCAAGCACCAAGAATGATTATTCCAAAAATATTCTAATAGCTTAATTTATTTTTGTTTTCCAACACAAGAGAATTACAACAGAACTTAGGAAAGTACTAACAAATGCAAGCTTGTTGTCAATAATTTGATCATCTTCACCCCAACCTTGTCAAACTGCAACACAAGAATGAGCCACATTAATTTAGTGCAAGACAAACTGGGTCGGACAAATCATCGATCAAGTGGTGTGCATGATCCTTACATCGTTTCCACCCATTTGAGGAACTGTTAGGGTTTGAATCAAGACATCACAGCCGATAATAAAGATGCTAAACTGTCCAGATGTAAGAGGTACAAGGAAAGAGATGTTTCACCATGAAAAAGAAATTTTAAATGTAACAGTCATTAGTCAGGACACAGGACAAAGAATTATTGCTTTAATCAAGAAACTCAATCACATATCTACTCTGGTACACAAAACTAAAACAAAGTTAATGAATACGAGCATACACATAATTTTTTTAAGCACAACAGATGTTCAAATCAGATGTGCAATAACCTGCAATTGGAGATAAAATTAGAAATTAAAGCTTTCAAGATTCTAAAAAAAATAAATAGAATCCAATAATTCAGATGCAGGTAACAGAAGCCAAAGCCCTAATCTGGTAATAGGCGTCGAGTTCGCTGCCGACGGTCTCCTGGGCCTGGGCAAGCCAGTCGCTGGTGATGACGTCGTGGTGAGCGGCCCTAGTCTGGTAATAGGAGGAGATGTTATGGTTAGGATTTTGGAGGGTTTCAGCCATGGAAGAAGAGGGGGAAGTCAAAGAGAGAAGACGGGTCTCTGGTTTATAGACGGCGTCGTCCAGATGTATTTGTTCATTTTTGTCGAGACGGCGTAGGGCTGGCGAGAGAGGGCGGACATAATTAACGAGATCGGGACAGATCGGTAGGGAGTGAGAGAGAAGAGAAGAGACTGAAATATACTTTTTATTTTAATTTCGAATCGAGTTCAGCGTTTTTTTTGTTCTTTGTTTTTTACATACATAACATTTTAAAAAAAACGTTATTTATTTAAAACCAAAAATTATCTTTATAAATACATAACGTTTTTTCATATGTATTTATAACCTTTTATTAAAAAATATTATAAAAAAATAGGATAACGTTTTTTATAAAAATATTATCTTTTAAATATTGTCTTTTTATAGTCTTGTACTAGTGCAAGCTAACGGTGTAAACCTGAGCGAACAGAGAGCTACTCGAATTCGACTCGAAATGATAAATTCGTACTCGAATTAGGCTCGAATTCGAGTTATATTTGAAAAATCCTACTCAGATTCGACTCGACTCGAATATTTATTACTCGAATTCGATCCGACTCGACTTGAATATTTATTCAAACTACTCGTGACCTTCAAATTTAAGCTCGAATTCTAGTCACCACATAATTCATTCATTAATTATTATTTTTCTCGCAAATTTTTATCATAAATTGGAGCAAAATATCATTCTACCACCTCAATTTTGCAAGAAAAAAAATATAAATTGAAAAGGATGTTTCTTTCGCTAATAACTATATTTTCACTACATTTTTTTCTTTCGCTAAACAACTTCTCATGTGAAGGAATAAATTCCTTCACAAAATTGTCTTCGCTACATCTCTATTTTGGTGTAATATGTTCAATTAGAACAACTACTAATTATCAATTCAAATCAAAATGTAGAAACATACCTAAAATGTCAATTAATTTCTACCATCAATTTGGGATTATTAAAAATTGATAATGGAGGTTCTTGACTAAATGGAGGCTGCCAATGATGAAAGGAAGACCGGTGACGTCGCTTGGATACAAGAAAATTTTGCCTCCATATAAAAATGTGACACTATTGCATACTTCGTCACTAAATATAAGAGTTTTATGACGAACCAGTGTTGTCGCTTATCCACTCATCTAATTAGTGACGAACTAGTATCTTGTCATATAAAATTGGTATTTATGACAATATAAATTGTCATAAATTATTATTTTTTCGTCTTTAAAAATTTTCCTCCAAAATTTTTCAGAAAATTTTTGCCTCCAAATAAAATTGTGACAATATTATGTACTTTGTCACTAAATATAAGAATTTATAACGAACCATTTTTGTCACTTATCCACTTATCTAATTAGTGACACACTATTATCTCGTCATATAAAATTGATATTTATGACAGTACAATTTGTCATAAATTAATATTTTTTTTTGTCTTTAAAAAATTTTCCTCCAAAATTTTTCAGAAAAATTTTGCCTCCAAATAAAATTGTGACGATATTATATACTTTGTCACTAAATATAAGAATTTATGACGAACGATTTTTGTCACTTATTCACGCATCTAATTAGTGACGCACTATTATTTTGTCATATAAAATTTGTATTTATGACAATACAAATGGTCATAAATTATTATTTTTTCGTCATTAAAAAAGTTTCCTCCAAAATTTCCCTCCAAAGTTTTGCCTCCAAATAAAATTATGACGAATTTGTATTTGGCGTCACTAAATGTGAACATTAGTGACGAAAGTACATTGTCACTACAGTTTAAAAATAATCAATGACAAAGTATTATGTTGTCATTGAAAAAAATATTTTTGTGACAATAAATATTGTCAGCAATTATTACAAAATGTCACTAAAAGGTTTCCCTCCAAAATTTTGGTGTGAAATTCTACCTCCAAAATAACTTGTGACGGAATTTTTTTAATCGTCATCAAATGTGTAAATTAGTGACGATATAAATGATTAATAGTAACAAAAGTAAAAGTCGTCACAAAAGCAAAAGTTTTAGTGACGATTATGAATTTCGTAATTATTAATTAACAAATTGTGACAAAATTTTATGCGTGGTAAAAATTTTCGTCATAAAATGTGTGATTTCTTGTAGTGAAATGAAACTTCTCCTCCTTATTCTCCACAATCCAATGGAGTTGCAGAAAGAAAAAATAGAACACTTAAAGATATGATGAATGCTTTGTTAATAAGTTCAGGTTTACCTTCTAATATGTGGGGAGAAGCTTGTCTTTCTGCAAATCATATTTTAAATAGAGTTCCACATAAAAAGTTAGACTCTACACCATATCATTTATGGAAAAAATATGCACCTAATTTGGGGTATCTTAAAGTGTGGGGGTGTCTAGCTAAAGTAGCTATACCGGAATTTAAAAGAAATAAAATTGGACCTAAAACAATGGATTGTATTTTTATTGGATATGCCTCTAATAGTGCTTCTTATAGATTTTTGGTAATTAAAGATGCAACTAATAATTATCAAAATAATTCAATTTTGGAAACAAAGGATGCAGAATTTTTTGAAAATATATTTCCAATGAAAATTAGAGATGAGGGCAATTCGTCTTCTAGTGAACCTCTTAAAAGGAAAGATAAAGATCCTGTACCTACATCTACTAGAAGTAAAAGACAACGTTATGAGAAAAATTTTGGTCCAGATTTTATAACTGCTTTTATCACTGAAGATGACCCTAAAACTTATGAAGAAGCAATGAAATCTATTGATGCAAATTTTTGGAAGGATGCTATTAATAGTGAACTAGAATCTATTATGTCTAACCATATATGGGAACTAGTTAATTTGCCTAGAGGATGTAAACCTATTGGATGTAAATGGGTGTTTAGAAAGAAGTTAAAAGCTGATGGGTCTATTGATAAATTTAAGGCAAGACTTGTAGCAAAAGGGTTTACTCAAAAGGAAGGTTTTGATTATTTTGACACTTACTCACCAGTGACTAAATTAGCAACTATAAGAATTCTAATTGCTTTGGCTTCTATTCATAAATTGATAATCCACCAAATGGACGTTAAAACTGCCTTTTTGAATAGAGAGTTAAATGAAGAAATTTATATGTGTCAACCTGAAGGTTTTGTTGTTCCAGGTGAAGAACATAAAGTGTGTAGACTTATAAAATCTTTATACGGTTTAAAACAAGCGCCAAAACAATGGAATGACAAATTTAATAAAACTCTCTTGTCTAATAATTTTGTGACAAATGAATCTGATAGTTGTGTCTATAGTAGATTCAATGGAAATTGTGGTGTGATTATTTGTTTATATGTGGATGACTTGCTTATATTTGGTACTGATGAGAAAGTTGTGAAAACTACAAAAGAGTTTTTATCTTCTAAATTTGACATGAAAGATTTAGGAGAAGCGGATTTGATTCTTGGCATGAAAATAAATAAACATGCAAATGGTTTAGTTTTATCACAGTCTCATTATGTGGAAAATATTCTTAAGAAATTTGATTTCTTTAATGAAGAGCCATTAGGAATTATGACTCTAGTGTGCATTTAAAGAAAAATAAAGGGAATGGTATTGCACAAGTTGAATATGCTAGAATCATTGGTAGTGTGATGTATTTAATGAACTGTACTCGACCTGATATTGCATACGCCATTAGTAGACTTAGCAGATATACACATAATCCTTCACAAGAACATTGGAATGCATTGTCACGATTAATGAGGTATTTAAAAGGAACAGTTAATGTAGGTGTACATTTTACTGGTCATCCTAGTGTTTTAGAAAGATATTGTGTTGCTAATTGGGTATCTGATAATGATGAAACAAACTCCACTAGTGGTTATGTGTTTACTTTAGGTGGAGGAGTTGTTTCTTGGAAATCTGCTAAACAAACTTGTACTGCTAGATCTAATATGGAATCTGAATTTATTGCTTTAGAATTGGTAGGTACAGAAGCAGAGTGGATAAGGAATTTATTGGCTGATATACCAATGTGGTATAAGCCGATTCCTTCTATTTCTTTACATTGTGATTCTCAAGCAGCTATTAGCAGGGCAATGAACCATGTTTATAATGGAAAACAGAGACACATTCGCTTGAGGCACAATATTGTACGAGGACTGATCAGTAATGGGGTTATTTCCATGAAATTTGTAAGGTCTGAAAAGAACCTAGCGGATCCGCTTACTAAGGGATTGAATAAAAATGTAGTCCAAGAAGCATCTAGAGGGATGAGACTATTGCCAATATCTTGAGTAAGTAATACGCGATGGAAACCCAACCCATGTGATTGGAGATCCCATGAATTGGGTTCAATGGGTAACAACAAGTCACGTAATTACTTAATTATAGCACTACAATTATCTATATCCCTTCTTGTGTGCATGTAGTGCTTACTGACAAATTGTGAAAGGATGAATCGTTTAGATTGTTAATGAAACTCATAGCCCCTAAAGGGTGGTGTATGTCAGTATACACTTGATGGGTTCACCTATATAAAGGTGGAAGTGTAGGCCGCTTCCTATGAGAGTCCTTGGCAAACTCTCTAGAGCCTTTATGAAAATCTGGGACATGGCGCATGGCCTAGAACGCGCCCAACCGCGGACTTGTGTGGATTCGGGATTTAAGATATGTGTGCAAGTTCAACTGATTGTATCACAGATAATAGGTTCAAGAATATAATTCACCTATAATCTACAATCATGATCTTGTTCCACTAAGTGTCGATTCAAACCCATAAGGTATCGACGTTATGTATCTAAAATCCATTGCCCTTCTCACTTCCTTTTAATTTTTATTTCTTTAATAATTTTGGATCATGTGGGGGATTGTTGGTTATGCTCCAAAATCTTATGTTTTTACAAAGTCCCACATTGGCTATTCTTGGAACTCTCATAGTGCATATTAGTACTTGTTGTTATGGGCTTAGTAACATGGTTGAGGAAATAGGGATGGGCTCGCGCACATGAGGACGGCTAAGGAATTGGGCGAGACCAAGCTTTGGTTCTCGGGCTTTCGGTCAGAAAATCTTAGTGCGTGTGTGCGCGCGATACGCCCGCGCAGGGGATGGTGCCGATCCGGAAAATTTGTGCTTCGCGGGTGCACCCAGGTAGCCCACTGTTTTGATAAAATCCCTAATTTTTATTTATTTAGCCCCTAATTTTTATTTATTTAGCCCTAGCCGTTTTCCCAGCTTTAATTAGTTTTACGTTTTATTTCTCTCAACGTTCCAGTATCATTACTTCCAACGATCGCGTTAACGTTCTGCAGTCTCTAACGTTCGTCTTTCTCCTCTATATAAAGCTTCTGTTCTTCGGATAAAATATATCTCGCATACAGATTATCAACTTCTTTTTCTTCTCTAAACAGACTGTTGTTCATATATATTCTCTGTTAAATTGGGGCAATCCACAAAGACGAGTCCATAGTCTTCTTCTGCGAGTACACGCAATCGAAGGCTTGCCGTTGAATCCTGGAGGGTGAACGCCGTGGAGCTCAACTGTACCGGTTCATATAAAACCAGTGAGGGCGGAATCACTTTTTAGGACAGTAGCTTTGCTACGCCTCGACTTTCTTCTATTTCCAGCTAAGTTGTTCCAATTTTATTTTTGACTCTTGTTAATACACTGCTGCTGCACTGCTCTTGTTGCTACTGTTGGACTGTTACGCTGCTATTTGCTGCTACTATTGCACTGATATTAAACTGCTTATTTCCAACATCTGGTTGTCCTCTGTTGTCTGTAATACAGTGGAAGAACTTGAAGCAATCACAATATGAGAATTTCCAGTTTCATGATGGATTTATTTCTTCAATCAGTGAATCAATGTGAACTTGTCGGTTTCTCATTCCGAGAGGGTGTAATTGCAAACTAAAAGAATAAATAAGTGCTTAGAAGTTAAGAAGGACAGAGAGTACAATTTGTCACATGTGCTAGCTTTGAGGATAAAATAGAGAAAGGTTCCTTCGGAAAATGACCACTTATTTTTTCTATTTATTTTCAGGACAGTGCTACTTCTTTGAAAGCTCAATTTGATCAGCAGAAGACAGTTGTTGAGAGCCTGGTATCCAATACACGGGTAAGCTAATGTGTGTCTTCCTGTCATAAATATATGTTTTAAAATAGAGGCAGGCACGTGCACACTTCATTTCTTTTTTCTTGCTGACATTTAATAGCTAATTTGATCAGGCAAGTTGTGACGTATGAATTAGTGTAGATGTATAAGAAAAAAAAATATGAATTAGCATCATGTATAAGAAATCAGATACTAAATCATATGCTCTGTTTTTTCCATGTTGATGCCATATATCTATATGTATTTGTATAATTGTTGATAAGTTTAATTCAATAGCACTTATAAATAGATAGATAGATAGATAGATAGGTTGATCAATACTTTATGGAGACAAATTAATTATATAGCTAAAAGCAAGTGATAAAGGTTTTGAGTTCACCTCCGTCAACCAGAAGTGAAGCATGCACCTATGTCACATGGACTCGGCTGTTTGTACTTTGGCCTGGAGTAGCCATGCTGACACTATGTGTGTGTGGGTATATCAGTGTAGGTTCTAATCAAACTGCCATTGGACGCTTTGACTCCAGAGTTCTCACTTCACCCTAGCTCTCTCTCTCTCTCTCTCTCCCTGGAGTCTTTGTGTCTGTTGGCAGTTTGACCAGATCCTTACATGGATTCCATACCCGAATCCATGTTGTTTTGAAACAGGTACTACAGTCTAAAGTGCCGAAAGCACTAGTTTAAGTAAATCAGCGAATTCCAGCTCCTTTGGGTAGAGTGCCAGTAGACACTCGTCTTAAGGCTTTATTTTGATTTTTATTGTTTTTTTGTTTGTTTATTATCAAGGAGGGTGAGGGAAACATGGAACTTTCTCTACAAAAAGTAGGCCATATAGGCTATTGGAGATATCTTCAGCAAGATAATATGTTCCCCATTGAGTCACTAGCAGGATTTGATGCCTGCACCATCTTGTTAGAGTATGAGAGGGACGGAGCTACATGCATTTTGAAGGGGGCCACGGCCCCCCCAAGGTTTGAAATTTTTATAAGAATTACCCTCAAAGTTTAAAATTTTTATAAAACTCATTTATACATTTGGTTTGGTTTGAAAATTTTGTAAGGCTACGGCCTTCTCAAGTTCTGACGAAGCTTTGATATGCTTTAAAAAACTTTTTTTGTTATATTTTATTATTTTTGTCAAAGCAAATTCTATTACTATATTGTTTTTGTTTTAGTAAAAATCTGTTTTGTAATAGTGAAATTTTATTTTTTATTGATGAATATATTTTATGCCGTTAAAATTTTTTTTGGCCCCCCTAAAGAACCAATCCTGGCTCCGTCCCTGGAGGGGTACACAATTTTTTGTGGTTGCTGCCCTTGGCCGCAACTGGACTCAACACTAGCTGGTGTTTCAGTTCTCAGGCTCCTCCAAGGAGTTCCAGCATGTTGCTGACTGCATTTTTATTGTAACCTGGTCGGTTCCAGCGAACATTTAAATATACCTTGTGAATTCTAGTCGACTCAAAAGAATAATAGAGTTTTTCACTTAAAATTAATATTTATATGTAGAAACTATTTCTTGTCATGAACATGTCATACTTGTTTAGGATCTATCATTTATTTTTGTCAGTGTTGCATATTATTCGTGTCGAGTGTTGTGTCTTCATAGCCTAGAACAAATAAACCTTTCCATGGATAGATTCTGCATACTAATGAGTCCATGAGTCCAGGTTGGCTGATGACTCATGTACCTCCATTCTGAAAAGAGTTTCATTGAGTCAACATGAAGCACCTGAAATCAATTTTAACAAGGATCCCTCCTAAATGGTTTTGCATTAAGTTGATTTCATCAAACATCAAATGCAGCCCCTTTTATGGTTCCTATATGCATATTAATGACTTGTACAGTTGCATGTATTAACTACATTTTGTAGCTTTTGGAGAGCAAGATACAGGAGGCAAAGTCTAAAAAAGATACACTAAAAGCTCGAGCGCAGTCTGCCAAGTTTGTCTCATCCACTGTTCTTGTCACTTGTTTCTTCTGTGTTTAAATTGTGTTAGATCCTTCTGCTTGACATTGATGGTCACTTTTGTGTTGTTTAGGACTGCAACCAAAATAAATGAGATGTTGGGGAGTGTCAATACCAGTAGTGCTCTTGGAGCTTTTGAGAAGATGGAAGAAAAAGGTCAGCAACATGAATATCTACATATATATATATATATATATATATATATATATATATATATATATATATATAGAATAAAGATCAGGTCCGGACTCCCGGACGGGAGAAAATCCGGACCTGAAATTTTTTTTTTTTTTTTTTTTTTTGTAGAACAACTAAAAAAAATAAAAATAAATTTATGGAAGTGAAATTTTTCCAAAATAAAGTGTTTTGGGTGTGTTTTTAACACCCACACCAACCAATGTATGTACAGTCTGCCCAGACTGTACAGACATATTTTGTTATAGGCATCCAAATCACGCCCAAAACACTGTATAATGTAAAAATTCCAATTCCATAAATTTTTTTTTTTTTTTTTTTAGTTGTTTCAAAAAAAAAAAAGCAAAAAAAAAAAAAAAAAAAAAAAGGTCCGGATTTTACACCTGTCCGGGAGTCCGGACAGGATCCGGACCCTATATATATATATATATATATATATATATATATATATATATATATATATAGAGTCCGGGATCCCGGACTCTACTAAAATACGGACCTTTTTTTTTTTTTTTTTTGCTTTTTTTTTTTTGAAACAACAAAAAAAAAAAAAATTTATGGAATTGAAATTTTTCCATAATACAGTGTTTTGGGCGTGATTTGGATGCCTATAACGAAATATGTCTGTACAGTCTGGGCAGACTGTACATACATTGGTTGGGGTAGGTGTTAAAAACACACCCAAAACACTTTATTTTGGAAAAATTTCAGTTCCATAATTTTATTTTATTTTTTTTTTAGTTGATCTACCAAAAAAAAAAAAAAAAAAAAAATTTTGGGGTCCGGATTTGATCAGGTCCGGGAGTCCGGACCTGATCAATTCTGTATGTATATATATATATATATATATATATATATATATATATGGGGAGCGATCCATAGCATCTATATGCTATGGGACAATTATTGGCATATAGGCTCTAAACCACACGTTTTATAGATGAAGGGCTGCGATCTAGAGTGGCAAATTACCGTCCGCTAGTATTACTAGCGGACGTGTTTAATCAAACTCCCTGACACTTATGCCCCTTAATACAAAGCCATCATAATACAAAGCAATTTCAGAATATACACAATCCGCTAGTATTACTAGCGGACAGATATTAACTAACACAGTCAAAAGAAAGGTAACAGAGGTAATTCGTCTACAGAAGAGAATCTGAGGACGTAGTCAAGGGGTTTGGGCGAAAACCTTTGAACCCTAACCCTAGAAGCAAATCTGCAAATCACCTGGAAATCTCGACAAATCGTCTGCAACGCACGACTGTCGCGACATCTTGTTCACAAATTGCTCGCCTAATTCTTTATTCGTTCGATAAGATGGAATACCTTGATTTGACAGACTATTATTCACAAATTGCTCGCCTAATTCTGCTACTTTACTTGATGATTGGCCTAATTCAACCACCAACAGGAGCTCCGGACCCACCACCACCAGAACCCCTTCCAACCATCTCATTCACTCTAAACCCAACATTCTGACTCCCTTCAACTACACCACCATTATTTTTCTCAAAAAACTTCTCTCCACCACCACTATTACCCGCAACTCCAGGAATAAACGAAGCAACCTCGGTTGCCGCCTGTTGGGGAGCCGGAGAAACTGCCAGCGGCGGCTCCACTTTCTTCTCCTGTTTTTCGTTACCAAACCCTAATTCTCCTCATTCGTCGAATTTCTCACGAAGAAGTTTAGATGTAATTACCGGAGCACGAACGCCGAGATGGGTTGAGTTCTGGAGCGACGCCGCCTTGGAACGACGCCGGAGGAACTCTAACTCGTCCTCTTCTTCCTCGTCATCGTCGGACCGGTATTTTGAGCCTACTGTTATGTCTCTGTCTTGTGTCTCTGTCATGTCTCTGTCTTGGTCTATATGAGGCTACTGTTTTCCATCCGCTAGTAATACTAGCGGACTATGATCTTTTGAAGTTGTGTATATTCTGAAATTGCTTTGTATTATGATGGCTTTGTATTAAGGGGCGTAAGTGTCAGGGAGTTTGATTAAACACGTCCGCTAGTATTACTAGCGGACGGTAATTTGCCACTTTAGATCGCAGCCCTTCATCTATAAAACGTGTGGTTTAGAACCTATATGCCAATAATTGTCCCATAGCATATAGATGCTATGGATCGCTCCCCTATATATATATATATATATATATATATATATATATATATATATATATACACACACACACAAAAAAAAAGAAGAGAGTATAGACTTGTTGCCCTTTTGGTATAATAATTTTTTGGTTTCTGTTAACTCACCCCCTTCTAGGTCCATGCTTTCCTTACCCTGTCAATTCACCCCTTCTTGTAGGAAGAATGTTTTTTTATATAGTTACACTACTACAAAACAGTAAATAGACAACGCGGAAAAAACATTGTGGTTTCAGTCCGAAAAACGTAGTGGTTAAGGGTGTTGTCTATTTGACACTCTTACACAACGTTTTTAAAACGTTGTAGTTAAGCAAAATACACAACGTTTTTTAGGAAAAAACGTTGTAGTTTTGTTTTCAAAAAAATTAGCAGATGCTTAAAAACGTTGTAGAATGTATAATTTCGCAACGTTTTTTGTGTAAAAACGTTGTGGTTTATTATATAAGACAACGTTTTTTAAATGTTGTAGAATAAAAAAAATGTTGTTATTTAATATTTAAGACAACGTTTTTTAAATGTTGTAGAATAAAAAAAATAAAAAAAAATATTGTTGTTTAGTATACCAGACAACGTTTTTTAAATGTTGTAGATAAAAAAGAAATAAAAAAAAAAGATTTTGTTCACCTATATTACCAATGCACCTGCAATATAGCTAAAATGTATCAATCATTCAAAATACATCCCAATAATCCACGAAAAATATACCAAAATGTATCCACATATGCTTCTCAAATTCACTTTTCAAAGAAATTGATTATATGCATCCACAAAATAAACCAAACTATCCATAAAATTAAGCTACTAACTAAGCATGTGCAAAAAAGCCTAGTTCTCCCAAAATATGTACAATATTCATCTAACATATTCACCGTTACTCAAGGCTCTACATATAGCTGCTCACGTACGTTGCCCACTCATCCCGTACTTCGTCAATTTGTTCTTGTGTGTACGTTAATCCACATGCCTTGTCCCACTGCAATAAAAAAATAACAAATTTAGTATACTGCTATATGTACTTCTCGGATACAATGCAATGATACAAGCAGTAACTGCTAAGATGTAACTGCTATACTGTTACACTTGCTATAATGCTCAGATAATGCTCAAGATACTGCTACTGGCAAGACAAACTGCTAAAATCAAATTTCAGAGTTAGAAGTTGAACTGCTACTGGCAAGATATAACTGCAGCTAAATAAGAACCCACAAAGTTGAACTTGCAGAGTTAAAAAAAAACTAATATCTCTCATTTCATCCATCATTTTGCACACAAACACATTTTCAGACCTTAGCTTTAGCCATTTTCCATTCAGCCACAATTACCATATATGAGCATAAACACATTTTCCATTCAGCCACAATTACCATATCAAATCAAATCAAAAGGGGGATATAAACGCAGGGTCTGCCTGTACCAACAAAATCAAACTTCTAGCAGGAAGCAATCCCTGCTTTCTTCTTTTCACAGAGTTAATTACAAAAAAGGCCTAGTATTTTTTTAACCTGCAGAGACTAAAAGCAGCAGTACCCATCATCCACAACCTGTATTTGCATTTCCAACAAAAATAAAACATCCACAAATACTGCGATTACCAGTATCAGCCAAGCCAACAAGGGAGCTAAAACAAGAAAATACTATAAGAGATAATACTAAAAAGACCAGCAAAAATAAAGGCAATATGACCATCCAAAGAAAAATAAGCACCTTCACCTAAACTGTTACCCACTAGCTGAATCATTAGAGAGACGTTAACATATCTTACAAAAGAATCATAACTAGAGAATGCTTGCAGATTGACACCCACAAAGGCAAAACCAGAGACAATAAAATAACTAACTCCTGATATCGACCCTTACACAATAAAATAAACTTTTAGTTGCAAAAAATAACTAACCTTGGATACAAAGTCCAAACTACCATCCTCAACTATCTCCTTGAATATCAATTGGCTAAACTAGATAAAAGAAATGTTACTATTTCACCCAATGAACAAGATGCAAATTACATTGGAATTTATGTCCACTTTGATATCAGTATCAACCACACAAGAGAAAACAGAGGCAAATGCTAGTTAGAAAACCAAAAACTAATGATTATATTAGCACATAAATCTACAATTCTGCATTCCAAAAGAAAACCTCCATTGAAGAACCACATTTACAGATAAATACAGTCAAAAAATCAGACCATATGGCATTTTTGAAGAGAACCCAATATTAAAGCTCCAAATTAGCTCCAAAAATCTTTTAAAATTTCTAATTAAAACCTAAATTTTAGGGAAAATTAACAAGTGAGAAATTAAAACCTAACCACTGCTGCCACCGCAGCCACCCCTATGCTATCAATTTATGAAAGTAACACTAAGTTAACGAATCAACACTAAGCAGACTGTAAATGGGTTGAAAATACTAAGCAAACTGTAAATGGGTTAAAATTAAACACATGCAAGAACGAATCCAAAGAGATGAAGAACTTACAATGAAACCCTAGCCCCAAAATAGCTTCAAACACCCAATTAAAGATCTTCAGATTTCAGCCTCAGAGAAGAGGTACACCCAATCAGATCGAACACAACCAACACTGCATAACCAGAGAAGAAAACGTTATCTAATTGACGAGCCCTTGGAGAGAAGAGAAGGAACGAAGAGAGAAGAAACGAAGAGAGAATGAACGAAGGAAACCTCGAAGAGCAACTTCGAAGGATTCCGACCGAAGCTCTCTGCACTGACCTCTGCACTATCGAGCCCTTGGAGAGAAGAGAAGGAACGAACGAGCAGGCACTGACCTCTGCACTATGCACTGCAACTTTGAAGGAAACCGATCGAAGGTATCCTCTGCACTGCACTGATCCGAGCCCTTGGAGAGAGAAAAAGACGCATGTTTTAATTTTAAGTTCAATATTTGAAGCTCCGTGTTTTTCTAATAGACAACGTTTTTAATTAAAAACGTTATCTAGTTAAAATCAAAAAAATGCTCTTTTAAATAGATAACGTTTTTGTATATATATCTACAACGTTTTTTCTAAAAACGTTGTAAAAAAAAACCACAACGTTTTTATAAAAAACGTTGTCTATTAAGCGTTGTCTATTAGGTACTTTGTACTGGTGTTAATTAATGTCTCCCAGGCCAAGGAACCTCATCTTATTAAAAAAACTTTAGTGGTTATAGATCACTTTACATACAAAAAAGAAAAAAATAGGTCAGTTAAACTTGCAGAACAGCATACAAAGTTCATTGTGATGAATTCATATGCAGAAAATTTTCTTAATTTAAATAAGAAAAACCTTGCATTGGGTTTTAGATCAAGCCAAATTAGTTAACATTTAAGGCAAGTTCAGATTCTTTCCTACTTTGTTGCTTATATATTTATATAACAAAGTGTAGTATAAATTCAAAATTATGATATGAAAAGCAAAAACATAGAAAGTAGATTTTTAATCGTAACTAAATCATGATCGAACTGTTGGATCTATAATTTCAAAATTATGATATTGTTAACTTGTATCCAATGCTAGTACCTATACCTTTTTATTTTTTCAGTTTATGCCCGTCTCTCACTTTAAGAATTAATCTTGCTTGTTAATTGTGAGTCAATTAACAAAATGTTCTGGCCAAGTACTCCCAAATCTCAATTATGGACCCTCCCAAGCCCATCTTATTAGCATTAAGGATAGCTAGATGTTCTCGCCATACATGCATTGCATATTCTGTTCTTTTCTTGCCTCGCCACACTTTCACTCTACTCTTTTTGCTAAAATATGGCTACCTAAATAATAGTATATCATGATGTGTGTTTGTCCTTGCCTGACTAATGAAAGCTAAATTATTGGAATAATTTGTATTATATACATTGCTACTCCCATACTTGGTTTACCAATATAAATGATTCTTTCATTCTATTATTGAAGAGGTTTGTTTGAATTATCTGAAATTATAAGATGCTGAAATGCTCTTAGTCACACTTAATTTCACCCAATAATCAAGTAATCAATCTTGTCAGGTTACTTCTTATTGACCTTTAATTTTCCACTTATTTTTACCTTAAAACCTGATAGTCTGAAACAAACAGCTAAAATTGTTTATTGCACTCGTTATTATTAATCTTTATAATTTGCATTCAGCTGGACAAGTTGGAACTCTTGTCTGCACTTCTTGATATGTGCTTTATTTAATTTTGACAGTGTTGGCAATGGAATCACAGGCAGAAGCACTTGGCGAGTTAACTACTGACAACCTGGAAGGACAGGTGCCTGCCTTTTCTTGATTTATATCTCGTTAAGTGTTCTCTTGTGTCTTTATGTTATTAGATGTTCTTTCTCAATAGATGATGATATGAGAAGATGTTGTTACAAATTAGTGCATCTTACTTAGTCAAAGTCTGTTACTATTTCTTAGGCTTAGACTAAGTTAGTATTAGCTATCAAATAAAGAGTATTTTACTCTATCAAGATCTCTATGAAGAGTAGATTTTTTATGCAAAGTAGTTGCTTGTTTTTAGGAGTTATTGTTATGTTCTTATCTATAAATTCTAGTAGCCTGATGTAATTCTTTAATGCTTAAAAATAAAAAAAAAGTATTTCACTTTTTATCTCCAATTAATTTCTTATATGGTATCAGAGCCTCACTGAGGTTCTCCTTCTCATTTTTCTTGTCTATCAAGTTCATCTTATTGAAGAAGTTTGAAGCTCAAAAATGGAAGGGGTTGGAGGAAGCAGTTCTAACGTGCAACATGGCATGGAGAAACTTGTAGGAACAAACTACAAGTATTGGAGAATGTGTATGGAGGCATTTCTCCAAGGTCAAGATCTTTGGGAACTAGTTTCTGGTGCTGATGGAATCCCAGCGGACATTCCTGAGAATGTTGAGCTACGGAGGAAATGAAAGATCAAATGTGGGAAGGCATTATTTGCTCTAAGAACGTCAATCAGCAAAGAGTTTATTGATCATGTTCGTGATGTTAGTTCACCAAAGGATGTTTGGGACACTCTTGAGAGAATATTCTCTAAGAAGAATACAACAAGGCTACAGTTCTTGGAAAATGATTTGGCAATGTTAAAGCAGGAAGGTATGTCAATGTCAGAATATTTCCTTCGTGTCAAAAATATTTGTGCTGAAATTTCTGAGCTAGATGCAGAGGAGAAAATTAGTGAAGCTCGGTTGCGGCGATTTCTCATTCGGGGTTTAAAAAAGGAGTACACGCCTTTTGTTACATCCATTCAAGGATGGCAGAAACAACCATCAGTTGAAGAATTAGAGAGCTTGCTTTCTAACCAGGAGGCCTTAGCTAAGCAAATAGCTAAGAATCTCAATCCAGAACGTGATGATGTTCTATTTTCAAAAGAGAAGTTTTCTGAAGGTGGAACAAATGAGAAGAAAGGAAATGAACACAGCCCGCAAGGTAATAAGTTTTTTAAATGTTACAGGTGTGGGAGGCCTGGGCACATTAAGAGAAATTGTCGTGTGAAGCTTTCTAAAGCACACATTGCTTGTGATGAAGAAGAAGATGACCAACCAAATTGGGAGCAGTGCTTCACCATTGAAGTGATTGAAGGGAGAGAAAATAATGCTCAAAAATCAGCATCACATGAAATTGCAGCAAATTATGCCAAAGCAGAATGGATTATCGATTCCGGTTGCTCACATCATGTAACCGGAAACGATTCACTATTCTCCGAGTTACGTCAACATAATGGGGAAAGAGTTGTTGTTACTGCTGACAACTCAACACATCCAGTGGTCCAAGAAGGTGTTGTGAAGATTGGTGTCGATGATGCACATATTCAGTTGAAAGATGTTTATCATGTACCAGGTTTGAAGAAGAATTTAGTTTCAGTTTCTCAAATTACTGATTCTGGAAAATATGTTTTATTTGGCCCAAATGGTGCGAAAGTACTTAATAATGTTAAAAATATTGGAGATGATGTTGTTCTTTCTGGTGAAAAGAAAGGGTCTCTATTTGTTATGTCAGTAGGGGAAGCATATGTAAAGAAAACAAGCCAAACCGACAATGCAGCTATTTGGCACGCTCGTTTGGGTCATGTAGGATATCAGTTGTTGCTACAAATCTCTTCAAAGAAATTGGTAGAAGGCATACCAACTCTACAGAATGTTCGTGAAGATGTGGTCTGTCAAGGTTATCAATACGGCAAGTCACACCGTCTCCCCTTCAAGAAGTCATCAAATCGCAGAGCTACCATGTTTGAGCTAGTTCATACTGATCTGATGGGGCCTACAAAAACACCAAGTTATAGTGGAAATCGCTATGTTATGGTGTTAGTAGACGATTATTCAAGATATACCTGGGTGAAGTTCTTAAAAGAGAAGAGTGAAGCACTATCCTTGTTTGTGGAATTTAAAAATGTTGTAGAGAAAGAATTTGGGAAGAAAATCAGATGTTTACGAAGTGACAATGGAGGCGAATTCATGTCAAATGATTTCTTCCAGTATTGTGAAACCAATGGCATCTTGAGGCAAATGACATGTCCATCTACACCCCAACAGAATGGCGTCTCTGAAAGAAAACTAGCTCATCTTGCTTCTGTGAGTCGTGCATGGTTACATGACAAGAATCTTCCTCGAGAACTTTGGGCCGAAACTTTTCAATGTGCGTGCCATGTAACTAATCGCCTACCTCCATGGCCAGGTACCTCTAAATCTCCATTTGAGATTTTGTATGGTGTAAGACCAAATGTAAATTACTTTCGGGTCTTTGGTTCAGTTTGTTATGTTCACATTCCACAATCTAACCGAACCAAACTTGACCCGAAAGCAAAGAAGTGTATTTTTGTTGGCTATGACTCATGTAGGAAAGGGTGGAGGTGAATGGATCCTGAAACAAAGAAGTTTATCACTTCTAGAGATGTTGTCTTTGATGAGGTGTCAACATACTATAGTGCCCAAAGAAATCCCATACAAGAGGTCACATTTGAAGGTGATCAAGAGAGCTTGCAGATTCCAAATGAAGAAAATATAGGTTCAAACCCAATGGGTAGTGAACAAGTTGTAAACACAATGGGTGGTGAACAAGTTATAAGGAAGTCTACAAGAGAGAGAAGACAACCAAGTCACCTCAAAGATTATGAGGTACAACTTAATCTCTGCACTGTTACTTCATGCTTGTTTACAGTAGCATTAACAGAAGAAGAACCAGCTTGCTATGAAGAAGCAAAGGGTTGTCCAGATTGGGAAGCTGCAATGCACGAAGAACTTGATGCTCTAAAGAAGAATGAGACGTGGGAGCTTGTGCCTAAGCCTGAAAATTGTACTCCGGTCACCTGCAAATGGGTTTATCGGTTGAAGAGGAAGTCAGATGGTACAATTGAAAAATTCAAAGCTCGCCTGGTTGCTCGTGGTTTTTCTCAAAGCTATGGGTTGGATTATGAGGAGACCTTTAGCCCAGTGGCAAAATGGTGAGAGTAAGATCAATTATTTCACTTGCTGCCTCCAAAAGTTGGAAGTTGTGGCAACTTGATGTAAAGAATGCATTTCTTTATGGAGAATTAGACCGTGACGTATTCATGGAGCAACCTAAAGGATTCGAATCCAGGCAATTTCCTTTTCATGTCTGTCGATTAAAGAAGGCATTATATGGTCTTAAACAAGCACCACGCACTTGGTATGGTAAAGTTGCTCAATATTTCATTTTTTGTGGCTTTAAAGTTGCTAATTCAGATTCTAGTTTATTTGTAAAATTAGAATCAAGGATGCATTTGCTGGTTTTACTGTATGTGGGTGACATGATAGTCACCGGAGATGATGAAGCTGAAATTTCTCGCTTGATGAAGGACTTGGCAACTCGTTTTGAAATGAAAAATCTAGGTGAAATTAGTTGCTTTCTTGGGTTAGAAGTGGAGAAATCAGATCAAGGCTATTTTATATCCCAAAGTCGTTATGCAAGAAATCTTTTGGAGCGTTTTGGAATGGGGGAGTCAAAAGAAATAGCTACTCCCATGGAGCCATATCTTAAGTTACAGAAAGAAGAAGGAGAGCTACTGAAAGATCCTAGACGATTTCGACAGCTTGTTGGTAGTTTAATCTACTTAACAATCACAAGATCAGAAATTGCATATTCTGTAGGAGTTATTTCCCAATTTATGCAAAATCCAACAACTCATCATTTAGATGCTGCCAAGAGAGTTTTGCGTTATATAAAGGGCTCACTTGTTTATGGTCTCATGTACAAGAAAGGAAGTGATTTTGTCTTAAGAGGATTCACTGATGCGGATTGGGCAGGTGATGCAGTCGATTGTCGCTCAACTTCTGGGTATTGCTTTAGTCTTGGTTCAGCAGTTGTTTCATGGTGTAGTAAAAAATAATCTATTGTTGCTTTATCAAGTACTGAAGCAGAATATATGGCTGCAACAATGGCTGCACAAGAGTGTGTTTGGTTGAAATATTTGATGGAAGATATTTTCTCTAAGGTTGATTATGTTGTACAGATTTGTTGTGATAATGAGAGTGCCATCAAACTTGCTTCAAATCCAGTTTTCCATGGGCGAACAAATTAAAGCATGTTAAAGTTCATCATCACTTTGTGCGTGAGAAAGTATTAAATAAAGAAATTGAGTTGCAAGGAATTTCTACTTGCAATCAAGTAGCAGACATATTTACAAAGGCTTTAACAAAAGCAAAATTTGAAGGCTTCAGGGTTGCTCTTGTCGTTGTTGATCGTAAGTATGCACTAAGGGGGAGTGTTACAAATTAGTGCATCTTACTTAGTCAAAGTCTGTTACTATTTCTTAGGCTTAGACTAAGTTAGTATTAGCTATCAAATAAAGAGTATTTTACTCTATCAAGATCTCTATGAAGAGTAGATTTTTTATGCAAAGTAGTTGCTTGTTTTTAGGAGTTATTGTTATGTTCTTATCTATAAATTCTAGTAGCCTGATGTAATTCTTTAATGCTTAAAAATAAAAAAAAATATTTCACTTTTTATCTCCAATTAATTTCTTATAGATGTTTTGTATTATAAAATGCAATTGCACTCTCTAGGAGATTAAAACGATAATGATGGTATCTTCTCTAATTATGTACGCCAGTCCTTCCTTACATGCCATCATAGATACCCATGACGAAAAAGTCATGCCTCAACTAAAAATTGGGGATAAGAGATCGATTCTTCAAGTGAAAATCTCAGTTTAGTGTATGTTACTGTAATTAGGCCATCATTTAGAGAAGAACGGTTCTTGAGAAATTCTGGATTTCAAAGTATAAATTATTCGAGGTATCCATCAAGTAAGCAAGTGCTTGTTACTATCAGGAATTAGACTGAAACTCAAACAATGATTAATAGGATTAGTTCAACAGAAAGAAGCAGACATAGGTGTTACCTCATTTTACAAGTGAGAAAATTATAATTTAGCATGGGACATACTACTACTGTCCTATGAATAGGTTAAACCTTATAACATAATTTCATATGTAGTTTGGTATTTTGAAGGGCTATTGAACTTGGGTAAAGATATAGAATCTATATATTACTTGGTTTAATTTCACTTTGTGCTATAACTGGGTTTAGGCACCTCGAGCTTTCATGGAGTTTTTATTTCCTTTAAAATCAATGGGACAGTAACTTGTCGCAAAAAAAAAAAAAAAAGTCGTGGAGAAAGTATTATAGTACTGCTAAAAATTCTATTATCATATCCGTTATATAGTTTCAAATGATATTAAATTGTTATTGTGGCTTACCATAGTCTTTATTTGGTTGAATATTAACTCATGTTCAATTTTTGCACAATTTCCAATAGTAAAAAGGAAAACATGTCAGTTCGGATGTCTCTAGTTTCATTTTGGGTGAGTATTACTAGAAAAGTCATCTTTGGTACTTGCTTTAATTTACCTGCATTGGATGGTTCCCTTGAAAATTGACATAGCTTGATAAATTTTAAAGCATTTTTCCTTATTTAAATTGCAGTTTGCATTACTAGAGAGTTCATCAGTTGACGACGATCTGGCAAACTTGAAGAAAGAATTATCTGGTAGCTCAAAGGTATACAACTTTTATGTTTTATAAAGCATGGAAATTAATTTGAATTTGAGGTCACTCCTGTCTTTTAACTATCAACGAGAATGCAACTCTCAAGCTAATAGGACACTACATTTTGTTTTCCTTCCTTCCTTTCGGCCTTGTGTGTAGAAAGGAGAACTACCACCTGGAAGAACAACTGTTTCCGGCACAAGCACACGGTCTCCTTTTAAAGATTCTGAGATTGAGAAAGAGCTTAATAAGTTGAGACAAAAGGCGAAGGATTTCTGAATTTCTATCGCTCGTGTACAAATTTTAGACTTGTTCTTCTAGCAAAACATGCAAATGAATTCATATTACTAGCAGTACAAGCTTGTATAGTTAAAATATTGAAGCTGATTTACCAGTATTAGTACACTTAGCTTCATAGGATATAGGTTTTGTTGAGCCCCAGTCAGACAATTGTAGCCCCAAAAGGGAAAAGTAGCCCATATATACTAAGTTGTATTATAACTATCATTGATCAAGTAAAATGTTTATATGACGATTAATTTCATGCCGAGATTTCGATTACCGTGAAACTTCGAGCGATAAAACAGAATGTTAATGTGCGTCGTTGATATCTAATATTAAAGTAAATTTGTCGTCATATATATAACAAGAGAGCTATATGTATATACACAGCTGTGTATTACACGGGTTATGACAACGGGTTTTTCGGGCTACGGCGCCCGTCGTCGTAGCCTATTATAGCTATGGTGACGGATGAAATCGTCGCTGTAGATCAAAAAAACGTCGCCATAGTGGACTGTGTACTACACAGCTGTGTACATATATTTTTCTCATATAACTATATTTATTAATCGTGTAATGCGGCTTGTCATGGTCAAGATTGGCTTTTCGGATACTCATTTTGTGCTTGATCATCTATAGCCAAAGTGCCAAACTTGACTGTGGCACTGGCAAGTTAGGTTTTCTTTTTTTCTTTTTTTTATAATTATTAAGTAAATGACAAATCAGATTCAGAATTTCCTTGCAAGAATACTAAGTAATAGTGCACGTGTATTGCGTGTGCACCAAGAACATAAGAAAAATTTGCATATGTTTTGAAAATTTAGTAAATATTGGACTAAATTGAAGAATTTCTTGTAATTCCTTTTGCAGTCTACCTCAAAGACAAAACAGTCAAATTCAAAAAAATCCAGCCTTGGACTACATTAAAAATAGTCACAGTTTAGTGTAAATGCACATACATTTTTCCCCTACTTCCTCTTTTTCCTTGCCATGTTATGTACACTCAGCTAATAAAGATTTATAACATTAAATTAGGCTATTGATATAAAATTATCATGTCAGAATAATAAGTTAAAAATTTTAACTTCGGTCGATTGATTAATACAATGTCGACACGTAGGCCGACGAGAGGTAATACCTCTCTGTATGTCAATATTGTATTAATTATATGACCAACTTACTATTAAATTAATTTCATCATAATCGGATTCTAAAATATTAATCAAAATAAAAACTAGTGAACACTATAATTGTTCTTGAAATACAGATATTAGAAAAAAATAATATCAATAGAACACCTAGATTAATTTCACCTGTATTCAATGGTGGAGTCCACATGATGTGAGAGCTCTCTCTCTCAAAGATGAGTAGGCTTGCTAGGTGAACATAAAGTAATCTCAGTGACAAACTCTAACAACCAAAACCACTCAACTTTTATATGATCCCTTATGATAAAAAAAATAAATTTTATTTTTTTGTGGGAAAAATTATGTGAAAAATATAAAAAATGTATGTGAATAAAGTTTAATTAACTTCAGCAGTTAAAAATTTAGAAGTCATTATATATTATATAAGCATTCATATCCCCTCTAATATACCTTAAACTCTCTCCAATTCCATTTAATACATCAATTATTTGATCTTAGTAATTTTGTTAGTTAACGATAGAAATATATTTTTAAATAATTGATGATATTACGATCAATCTTACTAAAAATTAGAATTATTAAAAATATTTGTACCGTTAAAAGTTTTAAAGAATTTTCAACCATCTAAATTTTGATTAAAAATCCACATGTTCATCAATTGATGAAAAATTGTCAGATTACTTTTATTTTTAAGGCAATTATACTACTTAATTAATATTATAAATTAGTTGACAAGTGTTGATTCGGTTATACCATTTAATCTTATAAAAATATGATGTATTGAATAAAAAATGTAATAGAGAGGGAGCCAAGTCCAAGAATTCCCAAGTTCCTGCCATGAAAATTGCTCTTAGATATCATATTCTATATAAATAGTCATGCATGACCATGTCATATTTCCTTGGGCAACACGTAACCATTATCCCAATTTCCATTCAAGTAACCCAACTTCATTCAAACTACTTAGCCTAATTAATTAAGACTATTCAACACTTCAACCAAAACCAATCCACCACTACTATAAATACTTCAACTCGATCTTTACATAGTAGAAATAATTAAAATACTATACTCACAAAAATATTCGATATTTTTTAAGTTGTCACTCAGTTTCAAAGATGAATTTTCAAAAAACTGGCGTGTTTTTAATTGTTTTGGTTGTATTTGTTGTTGTTATGATGAGTCAAGCCGCGGCAAGAGTGTTGATGGAGGAAGATTTTGGTGATTCTAATCATCTTAAAAAGTATTCTTCCATTTACGACAAGGCGATGAACTCCATGGCGTTATGGCTTGAGAAGTTGCCGTCGGGACCTAGCCCTAGAGGACCTGGTCACTAAGTTTTGTATATATATATATATATATATATATATATATATATATATATATATATATATATATACGGACCGGATCTGGTCAGGGCTCCCTTATTTTAGCTAAAATAAGAACTTCTTTCCTCAGCCTTTGGATGACAAGCAACGGCCCAGATCAAGGCGGGGAAAAAACACGCGGGTCAGATCCGGGTAATAAGCCAGCAGCCGGGTCAAACCAGAAATCTGCAATTAGAGATTTTGTGTTCTTCGTTATACATCAGGGCTCTCTTCTTCTCCTTTGTTCTAAATCGATGAGAGTGAAGCCTAAATCGATCAGCGAAATCGTTGGGTCACAACGAAATCGTCGTTAAATCTCATTTTCCCTAAATCTCGTTGAAAGGTAACTGTTCATAAATAAAAAGAAGTCATAACCCAGTAAAGAATAATCAAACGTAAATGTGGAACAAAGTGAGAAAAGTGGTCCAAAATGTAGTGTTTCAGAAGATGAATCGTGAGCAAGAAGACAATTAGTAAATGGAAGCACAGAAGCACAGTAGTAATGTGAAACAAACTACATGAACAGTTACCTTTCAACGAGATTTAGGGAAAATGAGATTTAACGACGATTTCGTTGTGACCCAACGATTTCGCTGATCGATTTAGGCTTCACTCTCATCGATTTAGAACAAAGGAGAAGAAGAGAGCCCTGATGTATAACGAAGAACACAAAATCTCTAATTGCAGATTTCTGGTTTGACCCGGCTGCTGGCTTATTACCCGGATCTGACCCGCGTGTTTTTTCCCTTCCTTGATCTGGGCCGTTGCTTGTCATCCAAAGGCTGAGGAAAGAAGTTCTTATTTTAGCTAAAATAAGAGAGCCCTGACCAGATCCGGTCCGTATATATATATATATATATATATATATATGTGTGTGTGTGTGTGTGGAAGTTTTGAAGAATTCAGGCACAAGAATAAGTAGATTTTATGGCCTTTTTGATTGTTTTGGTGGTTATTTTTATAAATAATGCAGAAAATACATCATTCTTTTCTTTTTTCTTTCTTTTATTCATGTAATTATCTATACAATACAATACAATATAGGATATTAATAAAGTGAACACAATTTTTTATTAATTTGTTTCACGAAACAATTGTATTAGTTTTTGATAGATAAATATGGACTCGGCTAGGCCAGATTAAATTGGCACAGATTATATATATATATATATATATATATATATCATCCCAGTCTTGTGAATTTAATCTGTGCTAGCTGCTCCTTTCTTTTAATTTGTTCGCTCGCATAAATCTCTTTGCATCCATAGGTGCATTAAAACTCTCACCATACACAATCGATTCGATACTAAATTGGGAAGATTTAACAAGTGTCTTGAACTCCTCACTTATCGGATCATACTTGACAATTTTTTCATAACCTACTTGCATAACAATCTCACCCTTGGTAACACACAATGGTATCACCAAATTCGAAATCTCCAAGCGCTGAATTTCCAGCATTTTAAACCAAGATTCTTTAACTTCACACTCTTCCATCACCCATATACTCCACACCTTCGGCCCCTGCCCATAATAATCATAAATCACACACAAAAACCCTTCTAAAACCCCTAAATAAATAAGTATATAATCATTATTATCTCCGGTCATGTCATCATGTGGCAGTGGTAACACCTTATATTCTTCCCTCTCTAAATCAAGTGATACGATCCCTTTGCACAGGTGCCCCTCCATGTTGCTTGTAAACACAATCCAACGCAAGAATCCATTAAAACTCGTCCCCATTATCTTCCAAATACTTTCAACATTCGTCGAATTATTTTCCAAGAATTGGATATCCGCGAATAGATTCTTACTCGGGTTTGATCACCTCTAACCACCTTAAAATCGTCTGTACTAGAAACATAACCAATGCCATAAAATGGTGAGGAATCTTGTTGTTGTATAGATGGTAATTTCATGCACTCCCTTGTAGTAGGGTTCCATAGAAATAGGTCACCATTGAATGCACTCAACACCAAGCCATTACAAGAACTAAAAAAAATGAACAGTTGGTATATGAGAACTAAATTGAGTTCTCTAAATATTATTAATATTAGTAATCGAATATTATTTTAACAAATCTTGCTCTTTACATTATTTTAGAGGTATTTTATCTATGATTTGATTTGGTTCAACATGTACGTTTAGAACCCTTTTATTGGTTTTATGTCGCATGTCATGATATCATATCTTTTGATTTTTTTTTTCACGCATAAAACTTTATTGATCTTTGTAGAGCGATACTTGTTGTTATATTATTTTGGAGTTATTTTACCTATGATTTGATTTGGTTCAACATGTACGTTTAGAACCCATTTGTTGGTATTATGTCACATGTGTTGTGCCATCATATCTTTGTAGAATAAGCGATAGGGTATATTGAGCTACCTATATCCTCCTGTGGGGGTACCACGGGTATGTCCTCTTAGCATTGAGACATGACACTTTTCATGACGATATAATGAGTAAATGATGTATCCTTTTGTATGTTGCTCTGGGTGTGAACTTTGGACATTAGATATGTTTGTTCAGAATGCATATGAGACGATCCTAATTATATTTCTGTTATGTTTTACGGATTAGTGATGTTTATACTAGACACACCTTCTGATTTGCATGCATTTGGATTCACGATCCGATTTACAATTTGCTTGTGTGACATTATTTTGACTTCCATATGTGACAATATATATATATATATATATATATATATATATATATATATATATGTTTTGTTCTGAGCTCGGTATGAAATAACCACTTAGCCGCTTTGATTCAATCTTCTATCTGTTTCGTTAATTCTGTTGATTCTATTATATTTTATTCAGACTTAGAGATTATATAATAGTCGGTATTTATGCTTAAGGCATTGTTCAATGTTTTGTCAGTTGATTTCGTATTTCAGTTGTGCACCTTTTCTATATCTTTATTTGTACTGGGCATTTGGTTCAAGCCGTGCTTTTCTTCTAGCAAGTTTGCAAGGACGATTTAGGGTTTCGTGTGAAGGAAATTTCATTTAGCTAGCTAGGTTGATTTGATTTTAGATTTTGATAAATTGTGATTATCCTGTAGATCTTTGGAGAATTTTATTTAATTCTACAATTAAGGATTATCAAATATTAAATATTTTAAAGTTATTAGTGATCGATCTGTTAATAATTAGTTTGAGATTTGTTGTGTTTTGCACGTGACATTCCTTTATTATTCGAGAAATGATTGTTACACTGCTACTAGGGATGATCATTCGGTTATAACCGAACCGAATAAGCTATTCGGTTATAATCGAAAACCGAAATAATGATGATTTTGCTATCCGAACTAATAACCGAAATTTAACAATAACCGAATTACCGAATACCGAATTACCTAATTGTAATTTCGATAATTCGGAAAAAAACCGAATTACTGTTATTATTATTATTATTATTATTATTATTATTATTATTATTATTATTATTGTTATTATTACTGTTATTATTATTATTATTATTATTATTATTATTATTATTATTATAAAATTAATTTTTTTAATAAGTAATGTTCGGTTATTCGGATACCCGAATAACCTGTTTTTCCAAACCGAAACCGTAACCGAATAGTGAATAATAATTCGGATATAACCGAAATTGTAAAAAAACCGAAAAACCGAAATAATTCGGTTAAAAAATTTCGGTTCGGTTCGGTATTTCGGTTTTATCCGTTTTTTGCTCACTCCTAACTGCTACTTTGTGATACAATTATTACTGCAAAATTGCATCTTTTAAGATAATTAGAAGTGTAAAAGTGAGTCTAATTAAATTATATAATTTTGCACTACTAATTGTACCACGAGGTAACGACTTGCTGTATTTAAATGGCACATACTATGCACGTGCCTCAGTTTATGTACGGTTTAACATAGAGAGTTGTGTTATCTCAAATAATTAAATTTATCAAAATAAAGTTACAACTTTAAATGATTTAATTTATGTTTTTGTTAAAACTACTACTTAATGAGTAATGATTATAAGATTTTCTATACTAAGAGGCTGTTTTACAATTAAACTAATAATTAACAAATAAACAAATTGTCTCTTCTGGGTATCCACGATTATGTTTTAAAAAATTCACATATATTATTAATACAATTAATTGTGTGATTTGGTATAATTTTAAATTTTAAAAAATTTAGGTAATATATAGTGTAACTTGTTATATATTGTCTTAATTATTAACATAAAATTGTGAAAAAATTTTTGTAATTAAATTGGTAAAATCAAAAAATAAAAATTCTTTAAGAAGTTATTTTTTCTATTAGAAATTGGTTGGGTTTTTTTTGAATACTTTACAAATTTGAATAATATACATTTTATTCAATTTAAAAAATACAACTATACATGAATAATATGTAAGAAACTACTATTACATATGTTAAACTAAAAATAAATAAAGTCATGTATTTAATTACATTAATTAAATAGATTTTAATAACTCACCACAAATAAAGTTATAACACGTCATATTCATGTTTTTTGTACTAGTAGTGATTATCATGGATTATATTCATATTAATTTACATAAAGTTGAAGGGAACTAATGAATTTTTAAAAAGATATATATATATATATATATATATATATATATATATATATATATATATATATATATATATTACAAGAACAAGTGACTAAAATTCATAAGAAACAAATTAAATTACATTATTCACTTAAAACTTTATTATATGCACTACAACTTGATATTTAGTAAATATAGAACAGATATAGTTTATTATAAATTGCGGTGAGGTTTATAGTGCAATTTTAAGGGTGTATCTGTAGCCGCAACCACAATGTGTGATTGGTAGAAAATAAAAATCGCACCGCACCGCACCGCATCTACAAATTGTGCGATTTTTTATGCGATTGCGGAACAGTTGCAATTACAAATGCATTTTATTGCTCTCCCCCCGATAAAATGTAGTAATTATTTAAATTTGTAGAGTATTTATACTAATTTGAATAGGAAATAAAAAATTATTTTTTTTCTATTCCTCTTAGAGATAGGAATTAATACTTTTAAATTTGGATAGTATTTAATTGATACAAATTTGAATATTACTTATGATAATATGAATTATGAAAGCTGAACTAAAAATTGATGAAACCAAACCAAGTCAAGTTTGTGCTTTTAATTATATAATTAATTTTTGTATTATTTATATTTTTTGTATTATATTAATTATAACAATATATTTATTATAGAGATAATAGATTAATATTTTATAAAATGATATAACATTTAAATTTAATCAATCTTCTATATGTATATTTAATCAATCTTTTGAATTTTTTCTTCGCGCATAATATTTTATTGATTTCTATAAAGCAATACTTGTTGTTACATTACTTTGGAGGTATTTTATCTATGATTTGATTTGGTTCAACATGTACGTTTACAAGTCTATTGTTTGTATTATGTCGCATGTGTTATGATATCATATCTTTTGAATTTTTTCTTCACGCATAAATTTTTATTGATCTTTGTAGAGCGATACTTGTTGTTACATTATTTTAGAGGTATTTTATCTATGATTTGATTTGGTTCAACATGCACATTTAGAACCATTTTGTTGGTATTATATATGTCATGTTATGACATCATATTTTTGTAGAATAAGCGATAGGGTATACTGAACTATAACCACCCGTAGGGTACCACGTGCATGTCATTTAGCAGCGAGGCATGACACTTTTTGTGGCGGTGTAATGAGTCGATGACGTATCCTTTTGTATGTTGCTCTAGGTGTGAGCTTTGACCATTTAATATATATGTTTGTTCAAAATACGTATAACCTAATTTATGTTCTTTTTTATGGATTGGTGATGTTTATGCTAGACACACCTTCCGATTTGCATGTATTTGTATTCGCGGTCCGATGTACGATTTGTTTGTATGTCATTATTTTGACTTGTCTGTGTGACAATGTGTATTTCTGTTCTGTTCTGAGATCAGTATGAAATAACCACATTGCCATTTTGATTCAGTCTTCTGTTCATTTCGTTAATTATGTTGATTTAGTTATATTATCTTCAGACTTGAAGATTATATTATAGTCGGTATTTATGTTTGAGGCATTGTTCAATATTTTGTCAGTTATATAATTTCGTATTTCAATTGTGCACGTTTTGTATATCTTTATTCGTACATAACATTTGGCTCATACTGTGTTTTTCTTTTAGCAGATTTGCAAGGATGATTTAAGGTTTCGTGTGAAGGAAGTTACATTTGGTCAGCTAGGCTGATTTGATTTTAAATTTTGATAAATTGTGATTATTTTATAAATCTTTAGAGAATTGTATTTATTTCGTATGAATTATCAATTATTAAATATTTTAAAATTATTAGTGCAAGTTTATTATTTTTACACGTGACATCACTTTCCTATTCAGGAAAGAGGTGTTACACTGCTATATTGTAATACAATTATTAGTGCAAAACAGCGTCTATTAAGGTAATTAGAAGTGTAAAATTGAGTCTAATTAAAAGGTATTATTATACACTATTAATTGTATACCACGAGATAACGACTTGTTGCAGGTGCCTCAGTTGGAAGGAAATTGGAAAAAAAAAAATTGTCCATGCATAGAAGAGACTTGAGATAAATTTGATCCATGCATAAAAGAGACTCAAAATAAATGTATTACTTTAATTTAAAAAAAATATATTTAATGGACAACTGTATATAAAATCGCTTGACTTGAAGTAACAAAAGTGTCATTTAATCGTTAAATAAGTATTAGAGATAATAGAGATAGATGAGGGATAAAGTTGAGCCGAGATTTTTGCTCAGAAACTAAATGATTATATTTATTTTCTTGCACTTTTAGATTTTATAAGATTTAATGTATCCAAAATGTAAGAAAGTTATATATATATATATATATATATATATATATATATATATATATATATATATATATATATATATGGGGACCGATTCATAGCATCTATATGCTATGAGATAAATATTGGCATATAAACTCTAGACCACAAGTTTTATTGACGTTTTATTGATGAAAGGCTACGATTAGAGCTGGGCAACCACCGTCCGCTAGTATTACTAGCGGACGTAGTAAGTATAAAAAATACTCATTTATGCCCCCAATTTGCGAATTCAAAATTTTACACAGTCCGCTAGTATTACTAGCGGACAGGCCTCCTTGTACTCCTTCCTCTACTGTCCCATGCAGATCATAAAGTACACCGCGCGCCCAAAAAAGAAAACCCCACCATCATCCCAAGGCGTTATCTTGCTCAAGGATTTGCAAGGGGCTCGCAAGGGCTCCGTCAACTCAAAAAGTATCTCCAAAAATAGTGTGACAAACTACTAATAGTGTGACAAACTACTCTGTATATCATCTTCAGAAAAAGGAAATCCCAACTAAAAATACCTTATCGGCGTCGGGAAGAACAGGAGTTATCAACCCACCATTGATTGCCACGGCAACTGCAATATTTATACTACTATTGTAAGTAAAAGTCTTGCCATCTTTACAGCTTGAATTCATTACCGGATGTTGAGCCAGGGCAATTGCAGCAGCTTTAGCTAACAACGCAGTCATAGTAACACCCTTGGGTTTAACCTGAACATATAATTTCATTCAATCACAAAATCTTTTAAAAGAAATATATTATATATACATTGCATTAATCATATATGCACTACTGACAAACCGATAAAACTAGGAAATGCGACATAATAATGTACCTTCTCGTAGAGTGCATCAAGGGCGTCAGTTGACACCGGGTACCCAACCCAAAAAGTTGGCACAGATAAGCTCTCCGCCATATTCTTCGATACTGCTGCTTGCATCGTTGTGAATGGAACCACAGTAGACCCAGGAATTTCAGTATAACTACTGGCAGCAGCAGTGGCAGGTTTTGCCAGAGCAACCGCCACTGGAGTGGGAGCGGGAGCAGTAACTGTGGCACTCTTAGCTGGAGTGATTCCAGCTGCTGCCTCAATATTTGCTGGAGTAATTCTCCCAAAAGGTCCAGTCCCTACCACTGTGTTAATATCAACTTTATGCTGCTTCGCAAGCTTCTTCGCAAAAGGTGTGGAAACAATCTTCCTCGACCCATCCGACGGCGCTGGAGCTAAAATCGGAGCTAGAGTTGGGGCCGGAGGCGGAGCAGCGGCAGCAGATGGTGGAGGAGTTGCAGGTGCCGAATTGGTTGATGAATTAGCCGCCTTGGCTTTTGCTTTGGCTTCCGCAATTTCGTCTTCAGTTTCGGCTAAAAGGCCAATCGGGGCTCCTACCGGAGAGGATTCGCCTTCACCAACGACGATAGCAGCTAGAATGCCGTCGTAGGAGGTTTCGACATCCATGTCGGCCTTATCGGACTCAACGACCACCACAGATTCGCCTTTGTATAGAGAGTCCCCTTCGGATTTGATCCAGGATACGATTTTGCCCTCGGTCATGGTGGAGCTGAGTGTGGGCATGAATATTTCTCGGATCTTGGCCTAAATTGGGGAAATCCGGCGGTAATGTCTGGCAGGGACGGTGGAGGGACGCCATTTAATGGAGGAAGAGATAGAAGAAGAGAATGAGAGTGTGGGAGGAACCCTAGTTTGAAGGAGCGAAAAAGACATTGTTGTAGAGAGTAGAGATAGAAATGGAGAGAGTTGAGAGGTGTTTGATGAGTTTGTTTAAGTCGTATATATCGTATATGAGTGTCTCTGTGAAAAAAGAGGAGAGAGAAAATGCAGAGGCGGAGAAGACGAGATGAGGGTGGTTGGCCTGTTGGAGGCTTTGAGAGCTGATCACAGTGTAAACATCGCCCAAACACTACAGTGTATCGAAAGTTCGTTGAAACTACTACTGATGGTGGGATTTTCTTTTTTGGGTGGTGTACTTCATGATCTGCATGGGACAACAGAGGAAGGAGTACAAGGAGGAGGAAAATGAATGATAAGGAAAGTGATGGAGCCATGATTTGGGTATGCAGTATATGTCCTGTCCGCTAGTAATACTAGTGGACTGTGTAAAATTTTGAAGTGGGTAAGCGGCGAATTGGGGGCATAAATGTCAAGATTTTATACTTACTACGTCCGCAAGTAATACTAGCGGACGGTGGTTGCCCAGCTCTGATCGTAGCCTTTTATCAATAAAACGTGTGGTCTAGAGCCTATATGCCAATATTTGTCCCAAAACATATAGATGTTATGGATCGGTCCCCTATATATATATATATATATATATATATATATATATATATATATATCAGAAAGGATCAAGAGTAGAATTCTTAAGTAGTAGAATACCTTAAATAATAGAATTTTATCAAAACGACGTAGTTTTGATAAGACGCGGTGACATTTTTGTAAATACGCGGTGGCATGGTATTTACAAAAATGCCACCGCGTCTTATCAAAACTACGTCGTTTTGATAAAGTTCTAGTTCTACTACTTAAGAGGTCTACTCTTGATCCTGTCTAATATATATATATATATATATATATATATATATATATATGTGTGTGTGTGTGTGTGTGTGTGTGTGTGTGTGTGTGTGTGTGTGTGTGTGTGTGTCAATTGCTGCAACTTTAGGTAATTAATTAGAGATAATATAGATGAGTGTTATATAGATATATAGATAGTAGTAGTACTGGGGAAAAGTTGAGCAGAGATTTTCTTTTACGGATTTGGTAATCTGGCTCAATTCAATGCCTAAATTTATTACAGCTTATCTCTATGGTGTATTTCATAGGCCTATTTAACATTGACTACATGCATCTCTTAACTGCTGGTTGTAGTTTCTCTCTCTGTCTAAGCTCTTCCCTTTCCTGAAGAAGATATCGTTGTCAAGAATTCAAGAGCTGGTAAGTTATCTTGTTGTTCTATTGAAAAGATGGCCAACAAATTCTCTGCACTCGTTGTTGACGATGACGTTGTTATCAGAAGAATCCACAGCGTGGTTTTGAGCAAGTTTAAATTCAAAACTTGTGTTGCAGAAAGCTGTTGACTTGTATCATTCCGGCAAATGCTTTGATCTTGTTGTTATGGATATGGAAATGCCAATCAAGGATGGTCTTCAGGTTAGTTTTTTCTACTTGAATATATATTTTTTCTTGAAAATATTAATCTTTTTTGAACAGGCAACAAGGGAGTGAATAGTATAATAATTGGAGTGACTTCTCGGGGTCTAGACTCAGAGAAGCAAGCATTTATGCAAGCTGGTTTAAATGATTGCTACGTGAGGCCGTTAAAAGATAATGTAGTTGTCTCTCTTGCTCAGAAACTCAAGAACAATAACTAAAAGTTCTTGTAAGTACGGTTTAACACAGACTTGTGTTATATATCTCAAATAAATTTATCACAAGTTAATTTTAAGCTATTACAAAAGTACTTTTTGGAATTAGATTTCACTTCACTTGACTATTCCATTAATTTTGATTCATTTTCAATTCTAAAAACTGGGCCCAACCTCAGAGTGCTGAACCAAATATCACGATAAGCATTGGCTAATTTGCTATCCCACTCCAGCCGTAAGTTTACGTCCAAAACAAACTGCAAAGCCTCAAGTATTAATGGACCTGCCGCTAGTAGTGAGTTTTGGTTATTTTTCCTGCCGTTAGAAAGTTTGTATGTCGTTGTTCCTACTAGGGGCTTAAGAATTGGTTCCTAAAATAGTGTATGTGACAACCGGTTGTCACGAATGAAGATTATATATATATATATATATGAAAAAAATATATATACATAGCTATGTAGTACACAATCGCCTATGGCGACGGTTTTTTTGGGCTATTGCGACGGTTCATCCGTCGCAATAGTTATTCTGGTCTATAACGACGGTTCAATTGTCGCTATAGCCAAAAAACGATTGGCATAGACGACTGTATATATATATATATATATATATATATATATATATATATATATATATATATATATATATATATATATATATATATATATTAGAGACTTAATGATAAAGTCAATTTTGATATGTAAGTTTTTTTCATAATTTTTAGAAAGTGAGCCCTAATATTTAATGTTTAAGATATTGAACTTTAAGCTTTCTTAGTTTTGAGACATAAATTCTATGATCACCGCAAAACTAGTTGATGTGGTCGGCCTAACGCATTGTATCCTAGGCCATGAGTTTCACTTTTGCAACCCAAAAAAAACTGAGTATTTTTAATTCAACTTTCAGCCGAATCACGCACATACGTGGGAGAGGTAAGAAGTAAAAAAAGTTTTACTTTAATTTATTTTATCTTAACTCATACTTGTATATTATTTTCTTATAAAAAATAAAAAAAAAAGGAATAGAAGAAAGTTAAAAAAATAATCAATCTCAATGGCCTCATCATATCATCAGCTTGAAATTGAACACCCCTCCACATTTATGATGAACCCTACCACTAAAGCATGCATGGAATTACC
Organism: Panax japonicus; assembly: GCA_020205505.1. Classification (NCBI taxonomy): domain Eukaryota; kingdom Viridiplantae; phylum Streptophyta; class Magnoliopsida; order Apiales; family Araliaceae; genus Panax; species Panax japonicus. The sequence goes on along the minus strand of CM035112.1, from coordinate 40,424,128 downwards.
ACAATACGAGGGATTTTCCACAAATGACTTGGTTAATTCATTTTATGGACTTGGTTTTGATTCATCAAGACATGATTACAAGGTTGTGAGGGGGTTTTATGATCATAATTATAGAAAATATATAATTGCATAACCATTCGCAAAAAAACAAATTCATGGAAAACAATTTCCTTTAATTAAGGCTTGCTTTTACTATAACACACAATGTTTCATTTAAATCAATTGCTTTACTATAACACAATGTTTTTCAGAGAATGTTTTCATACTACTAGCTACAACATGACATGAATTCCACTAGCAAATTAAATTGATCAGCCAGTTTGAAAATCTAAACATCGATCTACTTCATCATATGATCTATATCTCAGCCGAATACAGGACACAAACAGAAGATTTCTAGATCAAGATTTCTAATATGATTACAACTACAATTTTTGGTGCGACAGAAGATCTTCTTGTGAAGATCAAGGATTCTCTTTCGCCTATACGCTCTTTCTACGAAGATTGGTCTTTTTTTCTTTTGCTAATTTTGTTTTTGAAGAATATAAAGTCGCAACATTGTTAAGAAGACAAGATCAATCCGTAACTTGCCCATTACTTGATTGCATGTCAGATTTCTCGTTTTGTTGAATTACAAAATGGTCTACAACCCGAACGGTGCTTACCGGATCCTGCTGAGCTGAAGCTGCCCTCCATTTGCTCGGATACTCTCTGAGGTGGTTAGGCAGTTGTGGCTGTTTTGGCTCTGCATCCCAATCAGGATCCAGCTTCCATTCCTTCGGAACCTGTTGTATCAGTTCAAATTAGTTTTATCAACAGATATTCATATATAAAAGTACAAATGGGCCGACTTTTTTACGGTGAAAGTATTATACACTTTTCATGCATTAGGACTTCTAATGTCATTAAAATTTCAATTCCATTTACAAGACAAGAAAAGCAGAATATCTTCTAAAATAGGACTTCACTGATGTGCAACCTTGTTCATCAGTATATATTGGTATTTTTTTGGTAGCTTTTATATTGGTATCTTGCTTTAAAAGTGTGCATGAATTTTGTTTATAGCTCGAGGACTTTATAGTATTCTGAAGAAAAAAAACTTAATGATTTATGTACTGTATTAGACAATAAAATCATGCAACTTGGTACGCTTATAATACTTTTAAAATGATAACCAGAAAATGATGACCCCACACTTCTCACCTTGTCGACTGCAAGTGTGAAAACTTCAAGATTGCCATTGCGGTTGATATGGAATCGTGTGAATGCCTTGTAATTAGCAATGCGGAGTGAGGAAAAGGCTTCATCAAAGTGCATATGAAACCAATTAATGCAGATATACAAGTAGCTTCCAAAAATCAAAGAAACCACAGGAGTTGTGAAGACCCAGAAATAAAGGAAGACAGAAGCGTAGTACATAACAGCACCACCTCGGGAGAATGTAGCCATCCCATTCTTACATATATTACTCCTCGTGACAGCCATGACCTGATAATAGCTCATATATTAAGTATATTGGAAAGAATATAACGCCTATAGAGAAAAGGAAAAGAATCTCATTGCATACACATACAAGGACTCTCACCTCTGGAACATCAAATGCAGACATGAGATACTTGATACATGCTGGATAAAGACCAAATGTCCACTGTTCTATACGAGCCCGAAGTCCTGTTGGGTCTGGAAAATGTTCACTTTCCACTGATCGATACCATTCATATAAAGTGTGATAACCTGAAATGAGATTTCTCTTATTAGCTTGTGTCTAAGTTCACAAGGGTAAACAAGTGTAGACCATCATACATAATAACACTATCACATACGCCTGCGGACTGCCACTACCGAGTCTCAACTCTTAAAGCAAATGAATCCACGAAACCAATGTTAGCTTAGTATATTCTCACAAAGTATTATTGAGCCAGTTTTATGTTTAACGTCTTAAAATCTCATCAATGACACTTCATACATTTTTCGTAAGTGATAATGTGTAATAAAGTCACTTTAGGGGTGACACCCATGTTCCCACGGCACATGCAATTGTGACGTCCATATTGGAACAGAGGGAGTATAACCATAAATAAATACACTAAAAAACATGTGCAGTCGGTATAAATACGAGCTCAGAAATAAACGTAACACAACATACAAATTGCATGAGCATTGGCACTAGCCTTCTCACTAGTCCACAATTGAATGAAAACAAAAATCTCACCTGAAGTCGCTAATAGTTTATGTCTGATACATGTTTCGACACCCACTTCCAAGAGCAGCATGAGAATTAATGCTGCAGACAGGTGTGCAGAAACATGAAGAATTCCAATTATTGCCCTTCTTTTTCGAGAAACTTTGGAGGGTACGAATGAGATTGCAGCTGCTAACAATAATAAGGCACCTGTTAAAGATACATAAGAGTGTCCAAGCATGTATGTAAAAGCGTCCCATACAGTGCTAAAGAAGCTCTTTAGATGACCAGAAAATGTATCATCCTTGAATACATGGTCCAGCTTACACTGGAAGAAGGAGAGAAATATAATCAGCATCTCTACATAAGAGAAATTACTTAGAATAAGGCACTAGCACTCTATCTACAACATAATACAAGAGGGGGGCAGTGACGTGGGAAGTGTATGCTTTTGTTAAGATATAAAGTCCCTAAAGTCTAATTAGGAGGAAATGAGAACGTCCTAATTTTCTGAGACAACCTCAGGGACATTTAAGAATTAGTGACTTGACATGACTAATAGAATCTAAGAAAAAGTTCATAGAAACTCACCTGTGGGAACATAGAAAAGGCTAATACAAAGTATATGATACCACCAATAAAATCAAATTGCCAATTTTTTTTCCGGAACTTCAATATATTTCCCAGTGCAATCTGCATACATTATTTTATCAGCATATTATAATATCATTGGGATACAGTGGGAAAATATTTGAACGGTGTTCTCGAGAGGGATGATCAACTCCGCAAATTTTAATGAGACTTACCCTGCTTGAATCATCAAAAGAAGGATAAGCAGCTTTGCTTTCATAGGAGGTCCCATATAATTTGCCGAAATTACTGAAGACATGGGTGGGATGCAAAAAAGCCCCACCACAACCATTAACAAGTAAATGTTGCACATAAGCAGGCTTATCTGATTGAACACATGAATGACGCATATACTGATGCAAGTCCCCGGCTATTCGAAGTTTACATCTTTCCTTCAAATGGTCACGTATCAGGTGAGAGACATTCTTCCCAGTTACATCATTCCAGTACCAATCAAGAAGCCAATTTGGTTCATGTGTCACAATAATCACAGAATCATCATCTCCAACCTGGCAAAAGAAATCTACTTGTAAAAAGGAAAAAGAAGACCCAAACATGTGAGTGTGCAATATTGGAGAACTGTTTTTCTGAGTGTTTTATATTTATCTCCACTTGTTATAGGGTAGGTGGAATCCTTGTCCACCCCTCTGCTGTATTCTCTTTTTCATTTAATAAATTTTCTTCTTTTATCTAAAATAACAATTAAAAAAAATTAACACCTGAAATTCACCAACTCCATGCTTTCAAGTCGAGACAATGATGATGAAAAGAAAAATGTTGCGTGAAGATATTTTTATTTTCTTCTATTCACTAAAAGGACGGCACTCACTACATGATCGCAAGTGTGATGGAAGATTATAAAGTAGGATAAAATATATGAAATGCAAAAACAAGAGTGAAAGCTAAAGAAATATTACGAGACAACATAGGCACATAGCAAATTGAATACTACTTAAACCCTTTATCATATGCTATAACATGACTATTAATACATAATAAACAGAAAGTTGATCTCATAACTTCAGCCAAAAGTAATTACTACATGTTATCCATTAATAATTACTACAATTACTACATGTGTTCTTTTTAATAATTTTATTTAGTTTATATATCTTAATAAATTTGTATAGGATAATTTTATTGCCACAATTTTATTAAAATATTAAGATGTCAAAAAAATCTCTTAACATATCACACGATTTAATTATATTAATATTAGTCGTGAACTTTATTATTAAATTAATATTCTAACTAATTTAATTCATTAAAAGTTGAAATTTTATCAAATCACATGATTAATTGTATTAATAATATATGTGAATTTGAAACATAATAACAACAACATTAGTTAAAAAATTATAGTGGATTTATTCCTAAATAATTGTCATAATTAAATTAAAATTTATTAAAACTTGAGTTTCATAATTCATATTAGAATTTCAAGCAAATATTGTCAATATAAATGCTAATATAGAACTCCATTACAAACTTAAATAATTATTTTCTCATAATCATAACTAAATAAATCTACAATAATTCATTCAAATATTTAGCTTAAAAATTGCTTGAAAGAATCTGCAATATATGATACTATTTAATAACTACAACTATGTTAGGAATAAGTATGTGAATGATATTCCTATTTATGTATGATTTGATTATGATATAAATGAATGAATATGCAAGTATGCTTGCATTAAGAAAAGTTGTAAAGTCCTTTGATAGATAATAGGAACATATGTACAAGGACTTAGAATGAATTGATCAAATATGTTAGGTTGATCCTACATAAGCAAAACATCTTTATAAAGTCCTTAAAAAGAAATGATGTACAAGAACTATAAATATAGAAAGATCAAGCTTGTTAGGTTGATCTTATAACGTAATAGATAGGCTTGTCTGATCGTCGAGCACTGCACCAGAAATCGTAGTCTGCCAGGAGAGTCAAGGAAAACTCGAGAGCTATCAAGGCAGAATCGTAGACTACAAGATAGTAGATCTCGGAGTTCGTAAACTGCCAGAAGAGACGAGGAATGATCGAGAAGAACATCCTCGAAACCATAGTCTGCTGAGGATGTCATGTTCAGAATCGTAGAGACAGCCTGTCTACGAGCCGACCGAACATCTGTCAAAGCCAAGTCAAGAATCGTAGACTACACTTGAAGTCGTAGAGTCTACTGATCAATTCAGAGGCAGAGATCGTAGTCGAGCAAGATTAGATGAAGACAACGAGCATAAAGACAAAAATCGTAGAGTGTCAAGATCTAATCTCGGAGTCGTAGTGTCTGCACAACCCAAGGCAGAATCGTAGATTGCAGAACTAAGGCTTCAACAGATGTGCTTACAACGCCAAGGCAGAATCGTAGAGCAAACACGATTCTCAACAAATGAGCACTCCCAGAATATCCAAAGGATGAAGCCTAAGGTCAGAACTGCAAAGATATATTTTACCTGAAGGGAGCCAGAGTGCACTCAACGAATGGCTAGCAAGCTAATAGAAGATCTAAGCACCAACCCAATCAGCATTCAGATTGAGTTGAAAAGTCATTCAAGATGAAGTCTTCTACAAGTAGATCAAAAGAAGACTTAAGCAAAAGTGACCGACTAAGGAAAAGTCAGCAAGTGCAGTTGCTGTCAAATGAACAGAAGACAACGATCTTGGGGTCAATCAGGATCGTAGTGTTTGCCAAAGCAAGGAAGGAACTGATGAAGTGTACATAGAGATACTGGTCGGTTTCTGAAGAACAAGGCTAAAGTGATTAAGCATGGGTCAGTCCATTGATGATAAGTGAACGGGAGATCACAAGGAGAAAGCGAGCTGGGCATGCCACAAATCTGAGGTGTCTTGCTAATTAGAAGAAGACCAAAACATGGAGTCAAGCTATCAGTTCTTACGATCAATCAAGGCAAACAGAAGTACTGAAGCACTGCACAAATGAAGAAAGTATTCTACATTGAAGATTCAATGAACACTCTTCAGGATCGTAGTGTTGTCTCAATCGGTAGATGAGCAACATTCAACATGACACTACGATCAGGTCCAAGAACATAGGCATCAGAATCGTAGAGTTCTGTCATCTGAAAATTGAAGCATTGGCAACGGTTCAATTTGAATACTGATATTTGAACATTGCTAGTTAAGAGCATCGATGCAAAAGGAAAATCTATGATGCTCTAATCGAGAAGTCAGAAAGAAGAAATAAAGAAGATTACCTGCTCGAGGCATCAAAGTGACATCTCTGACGGGGTAGGTGAAACAGTAGACTGCAGTGTCAGAAAGATGAAAAAGGGGATATTATGTCACATCTGCAGTCTACACCAAATAACTCGAAATCTGCAAAGTAATTCAAATGACTTTCAACGGCTATATCCCAACGGGAAGATTGGGTAGGAGTATAATTAAGCCAGAGCTTCAAGGATCAAGAGTTGCTGAAGTTGCTGAATCGTTGAGTTGTTAGAATGCTATATTATTGACTTTACGAGTTCCACCAGAGCTAAACAGAACAAGTCTCGGTGACAGTGAGACTACAAAAGTGGAAGTGAAGCAACCTTGAAGGATGCGAACAGACTAAAAGTTTCACTCATCAAATATGAGAATGCCACTGAAGATGTCAGCTAAGTTGAGTGCCGAGAAGGCCAAGAAGATAGCATTCAGAAGAGTGGCAGAGTACAAAGAAGAAAATCAAGAGAGCCACTCTACAGATCACCATGAACCAAATGCTGAAAAAGAACAGATGCAGAATCATGTCTGCAAAACATTCAAGAAGGGTTCAGGGATTGCTAAGCGCCAGACGAAGTCTACCAAAAGCTCAGAGACTTAGCAAATCCAGATGGTGATGGTGCACAGCTGACATCAGATGAAGATGAGCAGAAAAGAGTGAAGATCAACTGTACCAGATAAGATGTGGTCCAGACTCGAAGCAGAATGCAAAGAGGACCACGCCAAGCTGCTAAGCACAAAAGATGTTCAAGTTTAAAGACATCTTAGCAGCTCAGCACCAACAACAACAACTACAACAAGTAGCCAGGGCCTGAGGGTTCCTTGTCCGGAGGGACTAAATGAAGTTCGAAGCCTGCTGGGCTTGAAGAGTTCCTAGGGAACTAGAGGAGTTTCAAGCCTGCTGGGCTTGAAGAGTTCTTAGTGAACTGAAGTTCCAATGCAGCTGGCCTTGAAGGAATCTTAGTGATTCAGGGTGCTACCCTTCCTTAGTGAAAATCTTGTTAGTAGAAAGCAGAAGAGTAGATTAGGAGCTTGAGTCTCTGAACCACTTAAAATCTCTTGTGTCATTTACTTTATGTCATTTACATTATGTACTTAACTGCTATAATTGTTATGTATGTACTAACTGCTTACCACTTAACTAACTCTAAGAACAATGTATGTATGATTATGGATATATCAATGAAGGGATATTTTACTTATTCCGTTGTGCTTGAAAAGATTCTTATGTTTGTCATATGCTAATTCATTAGCAATACAAAATAAACAGAAAAAGTATTTGAAATTAAAAAGGATCTATTCAACTCCCCTTCTAGATCTATTGTGTGCCTACTGGGAACTAGCAAACTATGTTCTCGAAATCACAATAAATTTAAAATTATTAATATAATAAATTATTATTTATGCCGCAGGTTGATGAGCTTCTTGCAGATGATAACTCAAAACATTAAATTTCACCCCATAAAAACGAAAGATTAACCAAGTAAAGCCAAGTTAAAAAAACCTAGACAGAGCCACAAACGCCCAACAACAAAAAAAATATCAACAGAGGTTAGGTACATGGCAAGTTACTTCTTCCAAACAAATCAGAGGTACAAGTCTATACACAGTCTGTCCCACTCAACACTCTCCGCTGAAGTAGGCTCACACTTTGAATAGCCTTTAACCACAAGCATACTTAAGACTAAGAGGATAGCATATTTAAGTTCTATTAAAACTCTTTTTATAGGACTTGTCCCAATGAAAATAAGTAGCATGTAGGCGATTGAGGTACAAAATTATTTATTTTTCTTTTTATGTTATACCCCTTTTCAAAAGCAAAACCACTGTAGTATCGGCCGGGGCAATTAGCATAGTTCCAACTGTCTACTGAAGAAATGTAGGCATAAAGCAGGAGGCATATTAGCTTCTCAAGTTAATATACAGAATTACAACAAGATAAAAAGGAATTCACCATCTAATGCACAGAGAATGATCCAGCTAATCATGTTAAATTCTTTAGAAATCAAAACGCCATATTGTTGCCACTTTTGCTGCTTAGTCTTCTCGCCCAACCATTATGAGACACATTCAGAAGTGTAAGACATGGAAGTATCTCGCCTTGATGACAGCATTTCCGCATATTAAATCTACAGACAGCAAACACCCACACGACCTTCATGATACAGATTCCATATATTCTCAAGACAGAACCAGTTTCTTTTAATGTCAATCAGAATCACCTGACCAGAATTTCACCGTGCTATTTCCACAAGTGCTGGTTGGAGGGTGTGTAGCAGTTGAAAGTGTAAACTTGTCCGTAGAAAGAATTCACGAAAAGCATTGAAAGGTGACCTTATATCTTTTTTGCCAGAAAAATGAGATTTCGGTTGACACCACCCCCTTGCAACCTACCTCAACATACTTGACTAGAAACACTTTTGGCTAATTTAATGAAGATGAAGAAAAAATCTCTTAAAGTTACCCTGATGGATTCCATTAAACATCCAACAGAAAGCTATTATGCTGGACAACTATTTTGAACACTTCAAGAGTCGTATATCTTCATAATGCCATTATTCCAAATGCACTTAAAAATAATATTACAGATCATGAATATGTTACATCTTTTTTTATATATAGGTAAATTCTATCCCAAGTATGGGGATTGGAACCAATGACCTTGAGGTTATTTGTGAAGACCTCTTCTTGGGGTTTATGTATAGTTTAAATCTATATGGTTTCAACATTACAAACAAATTGTCATCGTGGATCTTATTATTCTATAATATCTAGCTCTTATAATCGAAATTCAACGAGTGCCAACAACATTTTGTATGGTTGAGTATCTAGATTATCACCAGCTATTTCAACATGAATCACTTGATTAGTAATATCACAGATTCCCTGATCACACTACCTACAGGATCCGCTCTCAACAAGCAGATTACACTTTTTTCAAATTTTGGCCTTTCCCAGGCTGAAAACTTGGGGAAAAAGAAGCGGGAACACACACACACACACACACTCCCAAAAAAAAAAGAAAAAAAGAAAAAGAAGATCTTGCAAGCTCTTTTGCTGTTTTGCATTGATAACACGTGGAGCTTGCTTTTCATAGATGCACGCAACTTAAACAGTTCCGATAAGAATCATGTCCATAAGCATCTTTGTTTACTCTTAAGACATTATGATGGAGAAAGAGGTCAAACAAAAAATTGCTCAATAAACACAACAAAATGTTAACTGTCGGAAAAGTAATCTTCTCTGATTCGTGGTCCAGTAATTATTGCAGAGTAACATTGAATACCCTACATATTATACACTACTATAATGCAAATGATATTAATCAGTGTCAGTCCCATTCTTGGTTGCCAGGAATAACCAATGTTTTCATGCTCTCAGTTTCGTACAGCATAGAGGTAAACCAAGTAAGGTTGCATATCAAGAAAAATGCTTCAATACTAATACAACAAATTATGAATTATGACACACAATTTATAACTGCGCCTATATTCCTCTAATCTAATTCAGAATTTATTTAAGCAATGCAGCAATAATAATCATGTCAGACAAATTATACAAATATGCCAATTTCATGTACCCATACCTCACACATTAGAAATATCAAAGCAGTAAGGGTGATCAGATTTATTGTTGAATGTGTTATCAAGGTTGTAGGAAATAATCAACAAATAGTTTTAACAAAAATCCATTCCTGAAGGCAGTCTAACCTCTATCCAGAAGAAAAAAATCTTTTTATTTTTTAAAACCTTTTTATTTATTTTCTAAATAAGATCATTATGTTTGACTAGCTAAAAATGATGGTACCATGTTTTTAAAACCTCCTTTTATAATTGATAGCCCTATCAAAAATAACAATCTCACATAATTTCATAGCGCAACATGCAAAAGCACTCTCAAAAGTTCATTTTTTAATATTTGTTGCACTTTTAAATTAAACTGTAACATGGGGGGAAATGTACAGAAGAAAAAAATACCTTTTCCTTTATTAATTCTGAGAAGAATTTGAACTGATATACATCAATATCAGAATGGAGAGCAAGATCAAGACCAAATACCCACCACCTTTTAGGTAGCTGCATAGCAAAGTAGCTTCTCTTCTGAGGCATAAACCACCCACCCAACCAGCTTTTATGACAAATGTACCTCATAAAGGTTTGAAGTCCGTCAAACCAATCTGTAAAACCATATAAAAAATGGATAAAAAAAAGAGAGAGAAAAAGTACTATTCCATATCATCACTTAAATACCAACAAAGAGGAAGAGGAACCACATTTTGAGCAAACCAGTAGACACAATTATAAAGGATCAAACAAGTAAATAGCAGATGACAAAATCAATGTTCAGAAAGTAAAGTTTAGAGGAAATTCAATACGAGAAAGAGACCAACCATGGTTTCCAGGAATAACAAAACACTGAGGGCCATCATATTGCGTCAAGTCAGTTACCCCAGAAGGTAATTCTGGCTTGTTCACAGCTATATGCTCATCCTTATACCACTTGGGAGGCTGGAGAGCATATTCAAAAGGACGAAAGAACCGTCTCTCATATGAAAATGTTGACGGATTAGGATACCTATAAGAAAACCATAATAATAAACAACTTTTTAAGTGAATCTATGGCCAGCATTAGTTAAGATAAAACTGAAATTCAACAAATATAAAAGGTTAAAGCATATTTACACAAAGCTGCCTTCTCAAAGAAAGATGCAATTCCAATACTAACACATTCAAGTAGTAAAACTTGGGGGAAGATACCGGGAAAAAATGTATGAAAAGGACGTGGCAATTGTATTCCATTTTAAGTAGATAGTGCTATTAAATAAAAGGGAATTGTTAAATCCAAAACACTTTTTGTTATTTCCACAACAAAAGTGTCGTTGTAGATGTATAGTGACGGTGAAAACCGTCGCTATAGGATCTATAGCGACACTTTTGTTGTGGAAATAACATTTTATGTTGTGGATTTAACAATTCCCTAAATAAAATTGAGCTTTTATTCTCTGTTTTCCTTTTTTTGCCGCAAAAACCCATGTGGCATACTTCAATTTCTAATTCAAAAAATTCATCATGCCAATTTTAATAGGCATAATCATAATGTCTTCAATACTATACTATAATATGTTTGATAAAAAGAACTATACTATAATATCAAAATATTCTAGGATCATTCAAATAGACTACAGTTCATTCTCCTTTCAGGTTTTCAATAAACAATTCAAAGAAGGTAAACACCTGCTTATTTTATACAAGAACTGCAATTTTAATGTTATTCAAAATCCTTGTGGGTGCAAGTGCAAGGTAGGACATATTAAACTTCTGCTACGAAGAAATCAGCTGCTTATAACAACTAACTAGTTCAACATCCTATAGATCCATATAAAGTGATAGCACTATGATTGAGCTTACGCAAGGTCGCCCCCAATAATGAGCAGGTTCCCACGTGGCAGAGTGAGCTCGGAATCACTACAACGGACACGAATCGAAGGTTGAGCAAGAAGACGTGCCACACTGTAGGATGAGTTTCCACCATCACCAGTATCAGCTACAAAGTCGAACCACAGATCATCCTTTTCACTAAACTGGTCATATAATAAATCATCCTGTTTAGCTCCATCTTGAACCCTGCTCATTGCCGCCTGATGGTATGGTGCCAGAAGAAAAGAAAAAGAATTCATTGTAACAATAACACAATTTAATCAATGTGTTATCAGTAAATTATTCAGAAGGAACATTTGACTAAAAAAATCATTTTCAGAATCAAATATCAGAACAAGATTCTTTACGCTAATGATTAGCTATCAAGGAAAACATTTACCAATAAAGGTTCAGTTTACCAATAAATCAAATAACCACAAGTTAACTACATATCCAAAGCATGGCTCACACTCATAGAGATAAAAGCAGCTTACGCAACCCCCCCCCCCCAGTTTTTCCAAAAATTCCATAACATGCAATCTCTTTAATGGAGTCGCAGAAATTCAATGTTTATGTCCGAATATCTTTAGGTGGCCTATAGTTATCAAACGGCTGTTTTGAGATGTCATTTTATTCAAGTAGTTACTACTAATTAGTCTTAGAATGCACTAAAATCTGACTAAAAGCGCCTCTTCTTATTTCAAATTATCAGGCTCTAAAAGTCTAAATAGATAATGAAAAATCAAAGAATACAGTGCTTTTTGCAGTTATGTCACCTGTCGAGCTTTTCTACTAAAAATCTCCATAAAGGGGAGATGTACCCACATGCGCACATTGCATACAAATGGCAGCAGAAAACATTAGAGAAATTAGCACTAGGATACTTCTTGCTTCTTCAAGCCTTGCAGAGTGTGGAGAAGGATTCCTGTCCATGGTGCCCTGTTTAGGTGTTTTGGGCAGGTTTATGCCTTTAGCTATACTGCTTGTATATGGGAGCCACTTCTGGTGATTTTCATTTATTTAAATGAATACTTACTAAGGGAAAAAGAAGCCTTGACAAAATACCTTATAGAAATTTGAAATTTTGCAGAGAATGTCAAATGTCAGAAAGTGTTATTGTTCTCACTATTGGAAGATTAAACAGAATCAACTGTCAAAACATAAGCACATCAAAGAAAGAATTTTTGTACCTGCATCATGCGCATATCAAAACGTCCAACAAATAGGGCTACTGACACAAGGAGGTCAAATACTGTCTTGAATAGATCAGCTGATGTCCTGCAATATAGGATCATCATATACTACAAGATGCAACAGCTTAACCCAGCAATAAAGTTGGGGGAATAAAGAGATACAGAAAATATACCCTGAATACCAAGGAACCATGTCCAAGAAATCAGGCTTCATTTGTTTTTCCTTCAGCTTTTCATACTCTTTGACTGACAGAGGGTGAGTAAGAGCCCATCTATTAATCATCCAACATCAGCAAAGTAGGAAACAAAGCATAGAGAGTGAAATATTATTTTGATATTACGAGCAAAATAGTTTTATAATTCTTCGCTTGAGGGAATGGAATACACTCAACCATCACATAAATAAATTACTACTGCATGGACCTTTAAGTTGGGAAAAAAACTGATAGCATGGTGAATTTATCAGAAAGAGTAATCAAGTCCTTGTTCCGCTGTTGTGTATGTATATTAATTAACATTAAATATAATGCAGAAATTCTTTAGGAAGGATTATTTAGTGGATACAGCAGAAAATACAAGTTAGAGGCCATATTATCTACCTAAATAGCACTCACTGAAAATTGTCAACTTACCCTGTTGATCTTTCCACTACATAGTTGGCAATGTAGAGACCGATAAAGGTAGCCCATAATGAATATATAGGAGAAATTCCATCCGATGATCCCGAACATGAGCCGTTGCAACCTAACTACAAATGAAAATGAAAATAAGGAAGAATGGTAGAAACTGCATAAGATCCTCCAAAGCATGTATAAAATTATATCAGATTGTGGAAATGGGCAAAAACCATACCTCTCCATATATAACCCACTTGGACAGAAGTGGATAATCACTAGCTGACCCAACTGGAGCAAACCAAGATGAGCAGACCTGGTCTTTTAACTCATTCATTCGGATAAAGTTCGTAAGCCATGTGCTGCGCTCTTCCTTGTTCCACAATGAAAACCAACTGGAAAGTTTTCGTCCAAATGTTTTTTCTTTTAGAACTGAGCGGTTACCACAATGGCTATAAAATACACAGCAGGCTATACTTAAGACCTACACATAATAAATGGTATCATAATACTGACCAGAATTTGCATACACAAAAAAGTTTAGATTTTGTTTAGTACGACTTACAGCACAATTTTGGAAAATTGTGAGGATCTCAGGCCTTTTTCCGGCCACACGAGCAACAAGACCAACATACCAAAGTCCAAGAAATATAACATGGAAAACAAGAAGAAACAAGATGGATGATACATATATTGTCAAAAACAAAGACAGATTCATCCTCATATCGACTCCCATTGATTGAAAACTAGGAAGATGATATAAGGCTGCCACTAAAATCCAGCCCACATACCTACAATGCAAGAATTCAGCTCTCAATTATCAATAATACCCATTAGCCTACAAAAGTCTAAAAAATAACACCACATTATCATATAAAACAAACACACTTACCAGCGGCTAAAATTTGAATAGCTGGGAGTAAAAGTCTTCCCAATGAAAGGAGACGAAAAGAAATAGAAAAAACCAAGTAAGCAAACATACATGGACCACCACTTAATGTTGTTGTCCAATTTCTGTACAAGAGTATGCAAATTATCAGAGGAAATGAAAAACAAGCAGCCCACAGCTACAGCAATCACAGCATGACGAGAATGCTCATGTGGGTATGGATATGTGTGAGTCAAAATTGTCCTCACTGTCTCCATTTTCAAAGTTTCTAGCAGACCACCACCAGAATGCTGCTTCTTAATACCAGAACCCCCCATGGCCAAAACCTATGAAACCCCACTTGCCAAATTCTTCTATAACTTGACCCAATTCAAATATTTCAACAAATTGACGATGAAATCGTTGAAAATATCGGTTACCGATTCAGACCCACGGCAACGTTTGTTCCTAAAGTCCAATAATTGAGTAGTGGGTACTGTGTATATCTCCGACGTGGGTTGACGGCCGGAGTTGCCAAATATTGATCGCTCGCTTAATTCTTCAATAACAGTCAAAATTGAAGCCCAAAGAACAATCGTTTAAGCATCAACCATTCAATAAGTTAACAGGAAAAACGTACACAAATTTAGAAAGAAATAGAGGGAAAGAGGTACCTAAATGAGTGAAAAGGAGAATGGAGTGTGAAAAAGGGAAAGCGAGCATGTGGGTATGAATTTAATTACGCAACCGACTTATACAGCAGCTTCTGAAAATGTCTGCAAAGGGGTACCATTTTCTTTTGATAGGCATATTCGTCACTAACCGAAACGTGAGCCAATTGTGTGCCTGCAGAGGTAGAATAATCCTAATTTTTAATTTGTAAAATTGTTGTTAGTTGTGACTTGCTTGAACCGTCAATCGAATTGAATTGAGTTAAAAAAAATTAATTAAAATATTTTAATTATTTCATTATTTTAAATATTTCGATTATATTTATTTTAATAATAATATAATTTATTATTAAATTATACAACAATGTTATTATTATATAAAAAATGTCGCAGACATATTATGGATCCCGCCTGACATGTGGGACCCATAAATATGTATATGTATATACGTGAGCATTATGTGACTTTTTTTATGTGATAATAGTATTATTATTAAATTATATTATTGTTGTTACAATTTAATATTTACTAATATTTAACTTAACCAAGTATAACCAATATTTAAAATAATTAAACCATACATAATACTTATATAAAGACAAACTTAACCTAATAATTGTTTTCTTATACACAATGAAATATTCATGCATTAAAAGAAAATTAGATAAAAAAAGTTATCCAGATTTTAGATAATTGTACTGATGAATGAGTGTAGGATGAATAATAGTTTATTTAGTATTATTATTGTGACGCCCCCAAAATTGGTATATATCACTTATTTTGAGTCGTCAAATACATAGTATAAAATACAAATACAAACTTAATTATACAAACGTTGTGAGACCCCGGATTTTATAAATAAAGATTTAAATTTCTCGAAATATTTTTTTTAATATTATGATGTGGATTTGAGATAGTGTTATAGTTGTGGGTAGTATTTGAAAATTTTGCAAAGTATGCAAGTTGTTATAAATATTCGTTTGGTCGGAGAATATTCTTTTTATCGAAAATACCCGTACGATGGCACAATCATTGGTGGACCCCACAACAAAAGTATTGTCGTAGTTAGAAAATGACAAAAATATTTTATGAAAATAACGGCTTAGGTTTTACCATTAATATTGTTGAACTACCCGGTAGTAAAAGTACAGTAATACGCGTGGTTGCATAGTAGCACACGGTATTGATTATTGATGTTTACGTAAGAAGTCACTCAGTTATACTCAATTATTGCTACAATAATTGATGTATCATATCTCTCATATTATTGATTCAATTATTGTCAGAGTATCATGTGCATAATATGCTATTTTATTAAATCAATAATTGAGACGACAAAGTTATTCATATTATTAAATTACAATATTTACAATGTCTAGAAGTTCTGTCAAGGAGAGGTTAGATAATCTAATTGCACGCCAATAAGGAGAAATTCTTATCGAAAAGCCCCCTCTTTCCTAGGAACAACCTGGTTGTTAAATATTGTGAGTTATGATATTAATGATGGATAAGTTCGTGTTGATTAAAGATGAATTTGATAGTTTCATTGTGTTGGGATTATTTGTGTTAGTAGAAAATTGACATCTATTTCGATAGTAATTGATGTCTGGAGGTAGTATTGTTCGCTCGAGTATTTGGGACACTTTTTGTGTCGGAGTTACTATTCACGAGTTACTATTCACCAAAAATACTATTCACTTTAGTATTGTTCACTCGAGTATTTGGGACACTTTTTGTGTCGGAGTTACTATTCACCGAAATTACTATTCACTCTAGTAATGTTCACTCGAATATTTGGGACACTTTGTGTCAGAGTTACTATTCACGAGTTACTATTCACGAGTTACTATTCATGAGTTACTATTCATGCGTTACTATTTACGAGTTACTATTCATGAGTTACTATTCATGAGTTACTATTCACCTGGTTACTATTCACTCTAGTATTGTGCATTCGGATATTTGGGTACAATTTTATTCCATGAGGAGATGTGCTAATTTTTCAGACCGTTGGTTGAATGAATCTGTGACGCCCCCAAAATTAGGTATTCATCACCCATTTTGAGTCGCCAAATACATGGTACAAAATACAAATACAAACATAATTATACAACTATTGAACTGTCATGTAGAATACGACCACAGTTAACTGTGAGTTTTAATACATTGTATGTAACTCTCATGGTGCCTCGACCACAACCTTACAATGATACTTTACATAAAAGTATAGTCAAAAACTATTTTTGAAATTAAAATCTTTGGGAAGTACTCAATGAAACCTTCGTACATGGGAGGCCATACGTCTAGGTTATGGTAGATATCATATGTCCACGGAATTATCCTTGGTTGACCCAATAGACCCCAAAGAAACACGAGAAGATTACTATCATTTTCTTTCCAATGGTGAGTCCTCTCTTGGCATATAACTATCTCCACTGTCTCCAGGTGGAAATTATGTTTCAAATAAACTCCAAGATCATATAGGTAGTGCTTGTAGATATACTCAGCAAGTGGATGTGCACAACCCTATCTTATGATAACACGAGTTTGTATGTCATTAGACATCTTGTATGATAGTGGCAAAACACCCTTCCAAAGTTGGGTTCACTTCACCCTATTATAGTTCACTAAAATTAAATATTACGTAACGTATAATATACGACACACATGTCTTAGGTCCTTAATGCAATTATATATTGCATGTCATGCCGTTTTATAATGTATTGAGAAACTTCAACAGTTTCGGACCATCTCACTCTTTCCTTATTGTCCTCGCTCGACCCAGCTACACTTTTATTACCTGAAAGGAATTGTGAAGCAAAAGGGTGAGCACAACTAGCCCAGTAAAGAATATCATGACTAAAGATAATTACATTATCAATAGTTTTCATTAATAATAACTCAGAGATTTAGAACATATAGTAGATGATAAAACTTTTCAACCATAGTTGCAGCGGAACGAGCAATCCATTAAAAGAGTCAAATAGACCATCAGGTCTATTATCTTCTCCATGTTAAAAGTCCACCAATAATGTTTTATCCCTGTAAATGAACCACATCATCGAATCATCCCTACACTACGGGTCAAGGATATTCATTAAATCATCAATGGTCATGACTTATACCGAATAATCCCTGATCACAACCATACCCAGTCCATCTCTGCACATAAGCCAAAGATATACAACAATAAAATCAATAATCAACAATCCATCTTTGCACGTAAGCCAAAGATATACAATTCAATAATCAACAGTCCATCTTCGCACGTAAGCCAAAGATATACAATTCAATAATCAACAGTCCATCTTCGCACGTAAGCCAAAGATAACTTTTATCACCATATAAACATGAGGATGATAACAATGATATAAACATTAATCAACTAAAAACAAGGATAAATATTAAAGACTTTAAATTTATCCAAATATTATCAATCACATAATAAGTTCATAATCTAATATTGTTAATATCATAACAATGTTTTAATCACTTCTTAAACTTATAAACAATTTATTTCAATTGTTTACACTTTACCAATTAATGCATTTAATCATTCAAGAATGCCATACACATAATATTTCATCACCAATGATCAAATTCCTCATCAACAATATGCATATACCTTATATAGGATTTCCAAACCATAAAATCCTATTTTCCAACTTTGTTACTTCACATAACATATTTAACTCATATATTCGTAACTAAACTATTTTCATGAAAAATACTAAATCAGTCCCAAAAATATTTTTTTTCTGGGATTTAGCAGAATATAGTCCCATAATGAACATATATTTTTCTCGGAATTTTTAAAATTCATTTACTATTTTTCAAAAATTAATTTCTAATTAATTCCTTAAGAAATTAGCCACCTCAAGTTTAACTCCAAAAATTCCCAAATCTTGGCAGGACCTTACACATGTTAATGTGAGCCTCCAGTTTAAATTTCATGGTCATCGGAGTTATAGAACTCCGATTATAGTGTTTTTCGTCGAAAAAACCTAAATATTGAAATGGTCATAACTTGTTCATTTTAAGTCGGAATGAGCTAATTTTTGGACATGAGGTTCTTCATAGCATATACTTTTATGTCCAAAAAGGCCTGAATTTTTCTCACAAAATAAGTGGCTGAAACAGCCACTTCAAATTTTGGATAGCAACCTTTTTGCAATTTCCAGCTTTTACATCATTTACTAAAATCAGTTCACACAAAAATCTACAACATCTTTTCCAGTGATTCCACTTGGATAAGTTAGGTAACTCATAGATCTAACTCTAGGACTAGACCACACTCAAAAATTCAAAATATAATAGGAGATATGGTCAATTGAATTTCATGTTCCGTTTTCCCCAATATCTGATTTTCAACCCTTTGTGATTTCTAAGAAACTTTCATGTTTTCACATAATAACCAACATAACTCATCATGACAATGACATATAATTCAATAAAAAAAGTTCAAAATAAATTTTAAAGGTTTATAAATTAATTTATCCTGAACTCAATAATGTCCAAATTGACAACATGATACTTCTTTGTAGAGTAAAATTGAAAAATACTCAGAAGAATGTTTCCATGAAAAGATACTGGATGAAGCGCAAATATCAAGGATATTTCACTAATTTCATGGAGTAAAGAAATCAAAACTTTAACCAACTGAGTATAATAAAGAATATATGAAACTGCAAATGGATTTTCACCCGCCATGAGGTAATCCACGTATACAGATCATTTTCATAATTTAATAAGGAATGAATACAGAGGATCATTCACTATGCATGTGGCAATCCACATAGACAGGTTATTCCAACAGAATAATACATAATGGAATAACAGAAGAATGCACCATGCATGCGATAGAGACCACACAGACAGGTTATTCCCAACAGAATAATAAATACGAAATAATAAATATGGAACCAGGACAGGTGAAATTCACACCGACAGGATATTCTGACAGAATAATAAATGCGGAATAATAAAGACGGAACCAGGTCCGGTGTAAAACACACAGACAGGATATTCTAACAGAATATTAAAGAATGGAATAACAACAGACATCACCAAGTATACAGTAATCCGCGTATACAGGCTATTCCAACAGAATAATAAATGGAACCAGGTCAGGTAAAATTCACACCGACAGGATATTTCGACAGAATCAATATAGACCGCTGGTGGAAAGTTATAATAGTGAATCAATATGGACTGTTGGTGAAAAAGTTATAATAGTAAATCAATATGGATCGCTGGTTTAAAAGTTAGAATAGTGAATCAGTATGGACCGTTGCTTTAAGTTTTAATAGTAAATCGATCTGGACCGTTCGTTTAAAAGTAAATTGATCTGGATCGTTCATGAATTAGTTACTATTCATTCCATTCTTCTATAAATAGAAGCTCATTCCTTCATTATTTCTTACGAATTCATTGAAACTCTAGAGAGAGAGAAATTATAGAGAAAAACTATAGAGAGAAAATTATAGAGAGAAAGAAGAAGAGTATTCTGCTACTTCACTACTTCTATATCCAGTTTCTTTTACGGTAAGGGGTGTTATTCTTTCTTATTCATGAAGAGAACTTTTTTTATTCCATTCTTTATTATTCTGTTGGAATAACTTGTATACGCGGCATACCCTATACATAACCTGTATAAGTGGCATACCCTACACTTGGTGAAATCCTTATATTATTCCGTCTTTATCATTCTGTTGGAATAACATGTATACGCGACATACCCTATACATAACCTGTATAAGTGGCATACCCTATACTTGGTGAAGTCTATTGTTATTCAATTCTTTATTATTCTGTTAGAATAACCTGTATACGCGGCATACCCTATACATAACCTGTATAAGTGGCATTGTGACGCCCCCAAAATAGGTATACATCACCCATCTTGAGTCGCCAAATACATGGTGCAAAATTCAAATACAAACTAATAATACAGCAGTCGTGTAAAATACGACAAAACATATGCTGTGAGTTTAAATACAAATATTGTCTTCTAGATAATATCCACTCTCAGAATAGGTCCTCATTACATTTATTGTCACACTATTTAATAGAATAGTGAGGACTACTAGCTAATACTATCATCCGAACCATCACTCCGTTCCTCGACTCGTCCCAACTACGTTCTCATTTCCTGATGAGAACAGTGAAAGAAAGGGTGAGCTCAACTAGCCCAGTAAGAAATATTATTACTAAGATAATGCAGAATAAATTATCGTTAGTCTTCAACAATGTTAAACTGATAAAATACAATAGACATCAAGTTTAACTACAGCGGATAAGCAATCTATTAAAAGAGTCAAGTAGAGAATAAAATCTACTATCTTTTATGATTTAAAACGTTTTTCATCAATTTTTATAGCTGAGACTCAACTAAATAAATAATCCACATCATCCCTGCATTATGGCCAAGGATATTCATTAGGGTCACGACCACAAATTCCATGCACTACGGGCCAAGGATATTTGTGTATTCATCAATGGTCATGATCATGCCAACAACTGTCCATCAATGCACTACGGCCAATGAGGACTTTTATCACATCATATGTAACATTAAGATCATGATTATACTGAATAATCTCTGGTCATAATCATACCAAGTCCATCTATGCACTACAGGCCACAGATGACTTTCAAAAAATATAAACATGAGGATGATGGCAATGATAAAAGAATTCAATAAAACAAGTTCACAAATTAATTTATTCAGGAACTAATAACGTCCAAATTGTCAACATGATACAGCTTTGTAGAGTAAAATTCAAGAATGCTCAGAAGAATATTTACATGAAAGATACTGGATGAAACACAAATATCAAGGATATTCCACTAATTTCATGGAGTATAGAAGTAAAAACTTTAACCAACTGAGTATAATAAAGAATGGAATAACAAAAGAAATCACCATGCATGCGGTACTTCGCATAGATAGGTTATTCCAACAGAATAATAATAACGGAACCAGGTCAGGTGAAATTCACACCGACAGGATGTTCCAACAGAATAATAAAGACGGAACCAGATCCGGTGTAAAACACACAGATAGGATATTCCAACAGAATAATAAAGACGGAACCAGGTCCGGTGTAAAACACATAGACAGGATATTCCAACATAATAATAAAGACGGAACCAGGTCCGGTGTAAAACACACAGACAGGATGTTCCAACAGAATAATAATAAAGACGGAACCATGTCTGGTGTAAAACACACAGACAGAGTGTTTCAACAAAATAATAATAAAGACGGAATAATAGAAGAATGTCACCAAGTATAGGGTAGCCCGCGTATACAGGTTATTCCAACAGAATAATAAGAAATAGAATAACAGAAATTCTCTTCATGAATACAAAAGAATAATATCTCTTACTGTAAAAGAAACTGAATATAAGAGTAGTTAAGTAGTAGAATACTATTCTTCTTTCTCTCTTACAGTCTATCTCTCTAGAGTTTCAGTGAATTCGTAAGAAAATAATGAAGGAATGAGCTTCTATTTATTAAAGAATGGATTGCATAGTAACTAATTCATGAACGGTCAAGATTGATTTACTTTAATATGACGGTCCATATTTAAAGTAAAATCTTTTAAATAAAATATAATATATTCTATTTATAATTTTACTATGCAAAATACTATACAACACTATGCATAATAAAATATAATATAATCTAATTATTATCAAATAAAACGAATAACTTTATAAAAGTATTCTGTTTTATATCAAAAGATGTTTCTATTTTATTACGTTAATAATACTAATAAAACAAAACTGAGTGACTTATCATATAAACATCCATAATCAATACCGTGTCCTACTATGCAACCACACGTATTACTATACTTTTACTACCGAGTAGTTCAACAATATTAACGGTAAAACTTTCGCCGTTATTTTTATAAAAATATTTTTGTTGTTTTCTCAATCCGACAATAATTCTGTTGTGGGGTCCATCAATGATTATACCGTCGTACGGATACTCCCTGATAAAAAGAATATTTTCTGATCAATCGAATATAATATGACAACTTGCATACTTTTCAAAATTTATAAATATTACCCACAACTATAACATTATATTAAATTCATTCCATAATACTCAAAAATAATAATTATAGAAAATTCATCTTTATTCAAAAAGTTGGGGTCTTACAACCTCCCCTTCTTAAGAAATTTTGCCCTCGAAATTAGGGTACGTACATAGTATATCGAAGAGGTAAGGATACCTTGACTTCATTTCAGATTCTAACTCCCAGGTCATTTCCTCAACATCGTGGTTTCTCCACAAAACTTTGACTTGAGGTATAACCTTGGAGTGTAGAATATGTTCCTTCTTATCCAAGATTTGAACATGAACCTCTTCATACGTTAAATCTTCCGCTATTTCGTCTGGTTCCAACTCAATAATGTGGTTCAGGTTTTCCACATATTTACGTAACATGGATATGTGAAAAACGTTATGAACACGAGACATAGTTGGCGGTAAAGCGAGTCTATAGGCCACAGTTCCTACCCGATCGAGGATTAAAAATGGGCCAATGAATCGAGGATTGAGCTTTTCTCTCTTTCTAAATCTCGTAACTCCTTTCCATAGAGCAACACGTAACAACACATGATCTCATATATCGAATTCCACGTCCTTTCGATGAAGATCAACATAACTCTTTTGTCGATCTTGTGAGGTTTTTATACGTTGTCGGATCGTTTGAATCTTTTCCGTAATCATACGTACTAACTCCGGTCCCAACAACGTTGCTTCACCCACCTCATCCCAGCATACTGGAGAACAACACTTTCTTCCATACAACGCCTCGAATGGAGCCATGCCAATGCTTGCTTGATAACTGTTGTTGTAGGAAAACTCCACCAACGGTAAGAACTTATCCCAATTTCCCTTGAAGTCAAGGACACAGAGTCTTAATAAATCTTCCAGAGTTTGAATAGTCCTCTCTGATTGTCCGTCCGTCTGAGGATGATATGTCGAAATAAATTATAAATCCGTGCCCATAGCTTTTTGTAAACTAACCCAAAATCGTGAAGTGAATCTTGAGTCACGATCAGAAACTATGGATACTGGCATACCATGCAGTCTTAAAATCTCGTTTATATATATGCGAGCAAGACGTTCAAGTGTATAAATTTCTCGTATTGGTAAGAAGTGAGCAGACTTGGTCAATCTATCAACAATGACCCAAATTGCATCTATGCCTTGAGAAACCTTGGGAAGACCAGTAACGAAATCCATGGTAATGTGCTCTCACTTCCATTCTAGAATTTCAAGTGGTTGCAATGGACCTTTTGGTACTTGATGCTCTGCCTTGACTCGTTGACAAGTTAGACACCTTGAGATAAATAGCGATATCTCTCTCTTCATATTGCTCCACCAAAATGTATGACGAAGATCACGATACATTTTGGTACTCCCAGGATGGATTGCAAACGGTGTGTTGTGCGCCTCCATCATGATTTTATACTTTAACTCAGGATCATTAGGAACACAAAGTCTGGAGTTAACTCGAAGTATTCCTTCATCATCGATTCTTGCTTCCGACATAGCATCTTCTTGCACTTTCTTTCTTATACGCATCAGCTCCAGGTCTGTAACTTGAGCAGCTTTAACTTTATCAATTAAAGTCGGTTCTACTCGTATATTCGCCATCATCACGTGGGTCCCTGGAGTCTTTATCTCTATCTCCATCCTTTGCAAGTCATACAAAATGGGCCTTTGCGTTGACAATATCGCACTCGTACCCGCATATGATCTTCTACTCAATGTGTCAGCTACCACGTTCGCTTTTCCAGGATGGTATTGGATGGTATGATCATAATCTTTCAACAGTTCAAGCCAACGTCATTGTCGCATGTTGAGTTCCTTTTGAGTGAAGAAATATTTGAGGCTTTTATGATCCGTAAAGATCTCCACTTGCTCCCCATATAAGTAATGCCTCCAAATCTTTAGTGCGAAGACAACAGCTGCCAACTCTAGATCATGAGTAGAATAATTCCTCTCATATTCTTTGAGTTGTCGTGAGGCATAGGCTATGACTTTCTCATGTTGCATGAGAACACATCCTAACCCTTTGCCCGAAGCATCACTGTAGATGACAAATCCCTCCGAACCAGATGGTATTGTCAGAACAGGTGCTGAAATGAGTCTTCTCTTGAGTTCTTAAAAACTCTTCTCACATTCCTCGTTCCAACCGAACTTTGTATCTTTCCGAGTCAGCTGAGTTAATGGAGTAGCGATTCGAGAAAACCCTTCTACGAATCTCCGATAATAACCAGCTAAACCAAGAAAGTTACGTACTTCGGTCACTGATTTAGGTTCCTCCCAGCTTTGAATAGCTTCAATCTTTGCTGGGTCAATAGATATTCCATGACTTGATACCACGTGCCTAATGAATTCCACTTCCTCAAGCTAGAACTCGCATTTCTTCAACTTGGCATAAAGCTTATATTCACGAAGCTTTTGGAGTATCAGCCTCAAGTGTTGCTCATGATCTTCACGGGTTTTGGAATATATGAGGATGTCATCAATAAAGATGACCATAAAGTGATCCAAATATTCCTTGAATACTCGGTTCATCATATCCATGAAGGTAGCAGGAGCATTAGTCAATCCAAAAGACATGACTAGGAATTCATAATGCCCGTACCGAGTTCTGAAAGCCGTCTTTAGAATGTCATTTGTTCTAATCTTCAACTGGTGATATCTGGAATGAAGATCAATCTTTGAAAAGAATTTAGCTCCTTGCAACTGGTCAAACAGGTCATCAATACGTGGCAATGGGTACCTATTTTTGATGGTGACATGATTCAACTCCCGATAATCAATACAAAGTCGCATACTCCCATCTTTCTTCTTCACGAATAGAACAGGAGCACCCCATGGAGAAGTACTAGGACGAATAAAGCCAATGTCTAACAATTCCTGCAGTTGGGTCTTTAACTCCTGAAGTTCAATAGGAGCCATTCGATATGGGGCTTTGGAAATGGGTTTTGTACCGGGTTCAAGGTCGATACAAAATTTAATTTCACGCTCTGGGGTAAGGCCAAGAAGTTCTTCAGGGAATACGTCAGAAAATTCATTAACAATAGAAATATCATTCAAAACTGACGTATTTTTTTTAGATCTGTGACATGAGCTAAGAAAGCTTGAAATCCATTTTTCAATAAACGAATAGTTTTATGGCTTGAGATGACAGTGATTGATTTTAATGGTTTGGTTGCTTGAATTCGCATAATAGGTTGGTTAAGAATATGAAAGCTAACAACCTTACGAAAACAATCAATTTTTGCATGATGAGTAGTTAACCAATCAATGCCTAGAATCACATCAAATGCAAGTATTTTCAAAGAAATAAGATATACGGGTAATGTGCGGTTACCAATTTGAATCAAACAAACTTATAAACCGTGGATGTAATGAAGGTTTCTCCCAAATAAATCAAAATCCAATTTCTCCGGAGTTAAATTTAAACGTTGAGCGCAAGTAGGAGAAATGAAAGAGTGGGTAGAACCAATATCAAATAAAGTATAAACTTCGCTAGAGTTTATGATTAGCTTACCTATGATAACCTCGTTCGGGTTCCTTATTTTCTGGGAGGTCACAACAAACGCTCTCCCTTGAACTACCAACTTTGACTTTTCTGGGACGGCTTTTGGTGCCTCCATCCTAGATGGACTTGTCTTCGGTGCACGACAAAATTGGGCCAGGTGACCTTCTCTTCCACAGTTGTAATATGCCTTGGATGGCATCGCACAGTTGGGACTGATGTGTCCCTCCCCTCCACACTTGAAGCATATGATAAGTGGTCTTTCTCCTTCCTTAACGACAGGTGCTGATGATGACGTCTTTCCATCATTGTTGAATATCCTCTTTTTGAAATGTCCATTCTTATTATTTTGGCCATGATTACCACCGAAGTGGTTACCATTTCTGGCCTGTTGATTCCCTCCACGCTTGTTGTCACCGCTTCGATGACTGTTCTCACTGGTATTATCATTTTGTCGGCTGCTCTCTTTTGGTTTGGTTGACTCATTATCGCGTTCCAATAACTGAGCCCTATTAACATCATCTGAATACAAACACAGTTTATGAGAGATAAGATATTGACGTATCTCAGGTTTCAAACCTCTTAGAAACATTCGCGTCATTCTCTCCTCATTATCAACCAAATGGGATGCAAACCGGGACAACTCGGCAAACTTGGCTTCGTACTGCGATACGGTCATGTTGTTTTGTTCCAGCTTGATGAACTCTACCTCTTTCATGTGACGAATACTTTTGGGAAAGTACTTGTTGTTGAATAGTTCTTGGAACTTCTCCCAAGACATCTTCAGTACGGCAGGTTGAGTACGCTTTACAGATTCCCACCAGTAATCTGCCTCTGCCTACAACATGAAGGTGGCAAAGGGAACCTTTTGCTCCTTGGAGCATCCCAAGACATCAAATATCTTGTTGATCCGCTTAATCCACGTCTCTGCCTTAAGTGGTTTTGGCTCTCCAAACTCCGGTGGTCCCTGTTCCTTAAACTGCTTGGCGGTGACCATCCGAGAGTTGTCAGTGTTTCCATCAGCATTTTGGACAGGAGCCTATCTTGCTTGATATTGCATGAATTGCATAAAGCCTCTAAATATTCCATCATTCAAAATCTGGTCCGTGTTGTTGTTTGCCTGAGGAATGTCTCCTTCTTAATGCACATTATCCTGATTATTGATTTGTGGAGACTCAATGGTCTCCTATGCTCAATTGATAATCTCAACTTTCTCAGATGTCATTTTCAAATACTGCCACAAAACAAGAGTTAAATAACATATCACATATTAACCTTATACTCTGACCGACCAATTAAATACCAAATAAACTTAGGTAGGTCATACTAGCGAAAGAATTCCCCGTCTCTCCCCTCCTAGTTCTTGTCTCACATCTTAGCCAGGGATCATATCCCTAAGCTTTGATACCAACTATGACGCCCCCAAAATAGGTATACATCACCCATCTTGAGTCGCCAAATACATGATAAAAAATTCAAATACAAACTAATAATACTGTAGTCGTACAAAATACGACAAAACATATGCTGTGAGTTTAAATACAAATATTGTCTTCTAGACAATATCCACTCTCAGAATAGGTCCTCATTACATTTATTGTCACAATATTTAACAGAATAGTGAGGACTACTAGCTAATACTATCATCCGGACCATCACTCCGTTCCCCGACTAGTCCCAGCTACGTTCTCATTTCCTGAAGAGAACAGTGAAAGAAAGGGTGAGCTCAACTAGCCCAGTAAGAAATATTATGACTAAGATAATGCAGAATAAATTATCGTTAGTCTTCAATCATGTTAAACTGATAAAATACAATAGACATCAAGTTTAACTGCAGCGGATAAGCAATCTATTAAAAGAGTCAAGTAGAGAATAAAATCTACTATCTTTTATGATTTAAAACATTTTCATCAATTTTTATAGCTGAGACTCAGCTAAATAAATAATCCACATCATCCCTGCACTATGGCCAAGGATATTCATTAGGGTCACGACCACAAATTCCATGCACTACGGGCCAAGGATATTTGTGTATTCATCAATGGTCATGATCATGCCATCAACTGTCCATCAATGCACTACAGCCAATGAGGACTTTTATCACATCATATGTAACATTACGGTCATGATTATACCGAATAATCCCTGGTCATAATCATACCAAGTCCATCTATGCACTACAGGCCACAGATGACTTTCAAAAAATATAAACATGATGATGATGGCAATGATAAAAGAATTCAATAAAACAAGTTCACGAATTAATTTATTCAGGAACTAATAACGTCTAAATTGTCAACATGATACTGCTTTGTAAAGTAAAATTCAAGAATGCTCAGAAGAATATTTTCATGAAAGATACTGGATGGAGCGCAAATATCAAGGATATTCCACTAATTTCATGGAGTATAGAAGTAAAAACTTTAACCAACTGAGTATAATAAAGAATGGAATAACAAAAGAAATCACCATGCACGCGGTACTTTGCATAGACATGTTATTCCAACAGAATAATAATAACGGAACCAGGTCAGGTGAAATTCACATCGACAGGATGTTCCAACAGAATAATAAAGACGGAACCGGATCCGGTGTAAAACACACATATAGGATATTCCAACAAAATAATAAAGACGGAACCAGATCCGGTGTAAAACACACAGATAGGATATTCCAACAGAATAATAAAGATGGAACCAGGTCCGGTGTAAAACACACAGACATGATATTCCAACAGAATAAAAAAGACGGAACCAGGTCCGATATAAAACACACAGACAGGATGTTCCAACAGAATAATAATAAAGAAAGAACCAGGTCTGGTGTAAAACACACTGACAGGATGTTCCAACAGAATAATAATAAAGACGAAATAATAGAAGAATGTCACCAAGTATAGGGTAGCCCGCGTATACAGGTTATTCCAACAGAATAATAAGAAATAGAATAACAGAAATTATCTTCATGAACACAAAAGAATAATATCCCTTACCGTAAAAGAAACTGAATATAAGAGTAGTTAAGTAGTAGAATACTATTCTTCTTTCTCTCTTACAGTCTATCTCTCTAGAGTTTCACTGAATTCCTAAGAAAATAATGAAGGAATGAGCTTTTATTTATAAAAGAATGGATTGCATAGTAACTAATTCATGAACGGTCCAGATCGATTTAATTTAATCTGACGATCCATATTTAAAGCAAAATCTTTTAAATAAAATATAATATATTCTATTTATAATTTTACTATGCAAAATACTATGCAACACTATGCATAATAAAATATAATATAATCTAATTATTATCAAATAAAATGAATAACTTTATAAAAGTATTCTGTTTTATATAAAAAGATGTTTCTGTTTTATTACGTTAATAATACTAATAAAACAAAACTGAGTGACTTATCACATAAGCATCAATAATCAATATAGTGTGCTACTATGCAACCACACGTATTACTGTACTTTTACTACCGAGTAGTTCAACAGTATTAACGGTAAAACTTCTGCCGTTATTTTCATAAAAATATTTTTGTCATTTTCTCAATTTGACAATAATTCTGTTGTGGAGTCCACCAATGATTGTACCGTCGTACGGATATTCCCTGACAAAAAGAATATTTTCTGACCAATCGAATATAATATGACAACTTGCATACTTTGCAAAATTTATAAATATTACCCACAACTATAACATTATATTAAATTCATTCCATAATACTCAAAAATGATAATTATAGAAAATTCATCTTTATTCAAAAAGTTGGGGTCTTACAGGCTTACCCTATACTTGGTGAAGTCTGTTGTTATTCAATTCTTTATTATTCTGTTGAAATAACCTGTATGCGCGGTTTACCCTATACTTGGTGGAATGACCTGTATATGCGGTTTACCCAATACTTGGTGATCTTCTTCTGTTATTCCATTCTTTATTATTATGTTGGAATAACCTATTTATGCGAAGTACCTTATACTTGGTGAAATTCTTTTATTATTTCGTTCTTTATTATTCTGTCGAAATATCCTGTCGGTGTGAATTTTATCTGACCTGGTTCCATATTTATTATTCCGCATTTATTATTCTGTTGGGAATAATATGTCTGTGCGGTCTCTATCACATGCATGGTGAATCCCTCTGTTATTCCATTCTTTATTTTTCTGTTGGAATAACCTGCCTATGTGGATTGCCACATGCATGGTGAATGACCCTTTGTATTCATTCCTTATTAAATTGTGGAAATGATCTGTATACGTGGATTACCGCATGACGGGTGAAAATCAATTTGTAGTTTCATATATTCTTTATTATACTCAGTTGGTTAAAGTTTTGACTTCGATACTCCATGAAATTAGTGGAATATCCTTGATATTTACGCTTCATCAAGTATCTTTTCATGGAAATATTCTTCTGAGCATTCTTGAATTTTACTCTACACAGAAGTATCATGTTGACAATTTGGACGTTATTAGTTCCTGGACAAATTAATTCTTGAATTTGTTTTATTGAATTCTTATATCATTGCCATCATCCTCATGTTTATATTATGTTGAAAGTTATCTTTGGCTTACGTGCATAGATGGACTTAGTATGATTATGACCAGGGATCATTTGGTATAATAATGAACTGTGATGTTATAAGTGATGTGGTAAAAGTCCTCAGTGGCCTGTAATGCATTGATGGATAGATTTTGGTATGATTAGGACCAGGGATTATTCGGTATAGTCATGACCATTGATGATTTAATGAATATCCTTGGCCCGTAGTGCAGGGATGATTTGATGATGTGGTTTATTTATTAAGCTGAGTCTTAGCGATAAAAATGATGAAAAACCTTTTAAATCATAGAAGATAATAGGTTTTATTCTCTACTTGACTCTTCTAATGGATTGCTTATCCCACTGCAGTTAAACTTGATGTCTATTGTATTTTATCAGTTTAACATTGTTGAAGACTATTGATAATTTATTCTGCATCATCTTAGTCATAATATTTCTTACTGGGCTAGTTGAGCTCACCCATTCTTTCATTGTTCTCTTCAGGAAATGAGAATATAGCTGGGACGAGTCGGGAAAAGGAGTGATGGTCCAGAAGATAGCATTAGTAGTCCTCACTATTCTGTTAAATAGTGTGTCAATAAATATAATGAGGACTCCTTGGGTATGGATATTGTCTAGATGACAATATTCCTATTAGAACTCTCAATTTATGTGATGTCGTATGTTACACGACAGTTGTATAATTAAGTTTGTATTTGTATTTTGTACCATGTATTTGGCGACTCAAGATGGGTGATGTATACCTAATTTTGGGGGCATCACAAACGTTATGTAAAAATATGACAAAACATAGCTGAGAGTTTTAATAAGAATATTGTCATCTAGACAATATTCACACTCAAAGGAGTCCTCATTACATTTATTGTCACACTATTTAACAGAATAATGAGGACTACTAATGCTATCATTTGGACCATCACTCCGTTTCCCGACTCGTCCCAGCTATATTCTCATTTCCTGAAGAGAATAGTGAAAGAAAGGGTGAGCTCAACTAACCCAGTAACAAATATTATGACTAAGATAATGCAGGATAAATTATCATTAGCCTTCAACAATGTTAAACTGTTAAAATATAATAGACATCAAGTTTAACTGCAACGGAATAAACAATCCATTAGAAAAGTCAAGTAGAGAATAAAATCTACTATCTTCTATGATTTAAAATGTTTTTATCAATTTTTATCGCTGAGACTCAACTTAATAAATAAAATCGAATCATCACTGCATCACGGTCAAGGACATTCATGTAATCATCAATGGTCATGACTATACCAAACAATCCCTAGTCATAATCACACCAATAACTGTCCATCAATGAACTACAGGCCAATAAGGACTTTTACCACATCATTCGTCACATTACGGTCATGATTATACTGAATAATCCCTGGTCACAATCATACTAAGTCCATCTATGCACGTAAGTCAAAGATGACTTTAATCACAATATAAGCATGAGGATGATGACAATGACATAATAATTCAATAAAACAAGTTCAAGAATTAATTTATTCAGGAACCAATAACGTCCAAATTGTCAACAGAATACTTCTTTGTAGAGTAAAATTCAAGAATGCTCAGAATAATATTTTCATGAAAATATACTGGATGAAGCGCAAATATCCACTAATTTCAAGGAATATAGAAGCCAAAGCTTCAACCAACTGTGTATAATAGAATATATGAAACTGCAAATGGATTTTCGCCCCCCCATGCTGTAATACACGTATACAGATCATTTCCACAATTTAATTAGAAATGAATATACATGATCATTCACCATGCATGTGGTAATCCACATAGACAGGTTATTCCAACATAATAATAAAGAATGGAATAACAGAAGAATTCACCATACATGCGATAGATCGCACTGACAAGTTATTCCCAACAGAATAATAAATAATAGAACCAGGTCATGCGTAACGCACAAACAGGATATTCCGACAGAATAATAAAGAATGGAACCAGGTCATGCGTAAACGCACAGACAAGATATTCCAACAGAATAATAAAGAATAAAACCAGGTCATGCGTAAACGCACAGACATGATATTCCATAGAACCAGGTCATGCATTAACGCACAGATAGGATATTCCGACAGAATAATAAAGAACGGAATAGTAGAAGAATTTCACCATTAATGTGGTACTTCGCATAAAAAGGTTATTCCAACATAATAATAAATAATGGAATAATAAAAAAATTTCACCATGTATGCGGTACTTCGAATAAACAGGTTATTCCAACATAATAATGAAGAATGGAATAACAGCTCTTACGAGTATTGAAAGAAAATAATTCTCTTCATGAATACGAAAGAATAATACCTCTTACAAGTACAACAAATAATATCTCTTACCTTTGAAAGAAGAGTATTCCGACTGGTAGGGCACGCTCAAAGCTTTCTTAAACTCTAAAGAAATACGCTCAAGATTATAGAAGAAGAATTCTCTGAACTTCTGGTGTGATTTCAATTCTAACTAAACATCCTATTTATAGGAAAATAGAAAGGATACTATGCAATAAAATATAATATATATATATATATATATATATATATATATATATATATATATATATATATTTATATATTTTATTTAAAATCTAATAAAACAAATAATTTATAAAAGTATTTTGTTTTATATAAAAAGATTTTACTATGCAAAACACTATGCAGACACTATGCAACACTATACATAATAAAATATAATATATTCTATTTATAATCTAATAATATAAATAACTTTATAAAAGTATTCTGTTTTATATAAAAAGATTTTACTATGCAAAATACTATGCATAATGGAATATAATATATTCTATTTATAGTCTAATAAAATAAATAACTTTATAAAGTATTCTGTTTTATATAAAAAGCTTTTCTGTTTTATTACATTAATAATACTAATAAAACAAAACTCATCATCATTATTATAATTCACACTATTAATCAACCAGGTCATTCCTAGGAAAGAGGGGGCTTTCCAATAAGGATTTCTCCCTATTGGCGCACAATTAGGTGACCAAACCTCTCCTTGACAAAACTTCTAGACATCGTTAATATTGCAAATAATAATATTAATAACTTTATCATCTCAATTATTGATTTAATAATATATAAAATATCGACAATAATTGAATCAAATAACGTGAGATACTATGCAGCAATTACTGTAGCAATAATTGAACAAAACTGAGTGACTTCTTGTGACGCCCCCAAAATAGGTATACATCACCCATTCTGAGTCGCCAGATACATGGTACAGAATTCAAATATAACTTAATTATACAACTGTCACGTAAAATACGACAAAACAAAATCTGAGAGTTTTAATACGAACATTGTCTTCTAGACAATATCCACACTCAAATTCAATCTTATTACATTTATTATCACACTATTTCATAGAATAGTGAGGAATATTAATGTTATCATTTGGACCGTCACTCTGTTCCCCGACTAGTCCTTGCTACGTTCTCATTTCCTGAAGAAAACAATGAAAGCAAAAGGGTGAGCTCAACTAGCCTAGTAAGAATTATTATGACTAAGATAATGCAGAATAAATTATTGTTAGCCTTCAACAATGTTAAACTGATACAATATAACAAACATCAAGTTTAACTGCAGCGGAACAAACAATCCATTAGAAGAGTCAAGTAGAGAATAAAATCTACTATCTTCTGTGATTTAAAAAGTTTATCATCAATTTATCGCTTAGACTCAGCTTAATAAATAATCCACATCATCAAATCATCCATGAACTACATGCCAATGATATTCTTTAGTATCACGACCACGAATTATGTGAGACCCCAGATTTTATAAATAAATATTTAATTTTCTCGAAATAATTTTTTTATATTATGGTGTGGATTTGATATAATGTTATAGTTGTGGGTAATATTTACAAATTTTGTAAATTATGCAAGTTGTCATGTTATATTCGATTGGTCTGGAAATATTCTTTTTGTTAGGAAATATCCGTACGACGGTACAATCATTGGTGGACCCCACAACGGAATTATTGTAGGATTGAGAAAACGACAAAAATATTTTATTGAAAATAATGGCGGAAGTTTTACCGTAAATACTGTTGAACTACTCGGTAGTAAAAGTACAGTAATACGCTTGGTTACATAATAGCACACAATATTGATTATTAATGTTTACATAATTAGTCACTCAGTTTTGTTTTATTAGTATTATTAACGTAATAAAACTGAAAAGTTTTTATATAAAACAAAATTATTTTATAAAGTTATTCGTTTTATTAGGCTAATAGTAAAATCTTTTTATATAAAACAGAATACTTTTATAAAGTTATTCGTTTTATAAGACAATAATTAGATTATATTATATTTTATTATGCATTGTGTTGCATAGTGCCTGCATAGTGATTTGCATAGTAAAATCTTTTTATATAAAATAAAATACTTTTATAAAGTTATTCATTTTATTAGATTATAAATAGAATATATTATATTTTATTTAAAAAAATTTGCTTTAATTATGGATCGTCCGATTAAAGTAAATCAATCTGGACCGTTCATGAGTTAGTTACTATGCAGTCAATTCTTCTATAAATAGAAGCTCATTCCTTCATTATTTTCTTACGAATTCATTGAAACTCTGGAGAGAGAAATTATAGAGAGAAAGAAGAAGAGTATTCTGCTACTTTAATATTCCGATATCAAGTTTTTTTTACGGTAAGGGATATTATTTGTTATACCTGTAAGGGTTATTATTTTTTTTGTATTCATGAAGAGAACTTCTTTTATTTCATCCTTTATTATTCTGTTGGAATAACCTGTATACGTGGGCTACCCTATACTTGGTGACATTTTTCTATTATTCCGTCTTTATTATTCTGTTGGAATATCATGTCTGTGTGTTTTACACCGGACCTGGTTCCGTCTTTATTATTCTGTTAGAATATCATGTCTGTGTGTTTTACACCGGACCTTGTGAGAACCCAGATTTTATGAATAAATATTAATTTCTCTTGAAATATATTTTTAAATATTATGGTGTGGATATAATATAATATTATAGTTGTGGGTAATATTTATAAATTTTGCAAAGTACGCAAGTTGTTATATAATATTCAATTGGTCAGGGAATATATATATTCGTTTGGCCGGGGAATATTCTTTTTGTCAGGGAATATTCGTACGACGGCATAATCATTGGTGGACCCCACAACAGAAGTATTGTTATAGTTAGAAAACGACAAAAATATTTTATGAAAATAACGGCGGAAGTTTTACCGTTAATATTGTTGAACTACTCGGTAGTAAAAGTACAGTAATACATGTGGTTGCATAGTAGCACACGGTATAGATTATTGATGCTTACGTGATAAGTCACTCAGTTATACTCAATTATTGCTACATTAATTACTGTATCATATCTCTCATATTATTGATTCAATTATTGTCACAGTATCATCTGTATAAAATGTTATTTTATTAAATCAATAATTGAGATGACAAAGTTATTCATATTATAAATTGCAATATTTACAATGTCTAGAAGTTCTGTCAAGGAGAGGTTTGATCACCTAATTGCGCGCCAATTGGGAAAAATCCTTATCGGAAAGCCCCCCTCTTTCCTGGGAATGACCTGGTTGATAAATATTGTGAGTTATAATATTAATGATGAATGTTGTTCGGAGTTGAATTTGGAGACGCGGACGTGATATTTGAGTTCGAAACGTCGAAATTAGTAAAAATAGTCTATAAACATAAAATTTTCCAGAATTCACTATTTGGTCAAAAAGTCAACATTTGACTTCTTCGGGAAAAGTCAAACTTCAAAATTTTAAAATTTATATTTTTGATAAAAATGGTTTCATTATGTTGGAATTGTTTGTGTTAGTAAAAATTGACATTTATTTCTATAATAATTGATGTCTGGAGGTTATATTGACCAGTCGGGTATAAAAGTGGATAAATGAGCAATTGATTGCTATTATTTCACATGATTGTAACCATTTATTCACATGTGTGTACTATTGATTCACATTCTTGCTACTATTAGGGGAGTTGGTGCAAGATTCATAATACTTACATGACTAAGTTAAAAATAGAGGTATAGATGGAGGTACTATACTGTAATTCGTATTTTCACATGTCTAGAACTATTGATTCACATGATTTACTATTGAATCACATTATTTACTATTAGGGGAGTTGGTGCAAGATTGATAATACTTACATGACTAAATTAAAAAGGAAGAAAAAGTTGGAGGTATTGTACTATAATTTTTCGAGTCCCTAAACGTGTAATTATCAAAACTATATTTTTCTATAAATAGAAGCTCATTCTTCTTCATTTCTCACCAATTCACTAAAGCTCTAGAGTTTATTATAGAGATAAATTATAGAGAAATTGTAGAGAGAAAATCTATAGAAGAAGAGAAGCCTGCTACCTCACTACTTTTTTATCCAGTTTCTTTCAAAGGTAAGGGGTATTATTTCTTTCTTATTTATGAAGAGAAGTTCTGTTATTCCATTATATATTATTATGTTGGGAAAACCTGTTTATGCGAAGTACCGCATACATAGTGAAATTCTTCTATTATTCCATTCTATATTATTATGTTGGAATAACCTGTTTATGCGAAGTACCGCATATATGGTAAAATTCTCCTATTATTCCATTCTTTACTATTCTGTCGGAATATCCTGTCGGTGTGATTTTCACCTAACCTGGTTCCATTACTTATTATTCTGCATTTAATATTCTGTCAGAATATCCTGTCTGTGCTTACGCCGAACCTGGTTCCATCATTTATTATTCCGCATTTATTATTCTGTTGGAACATCCTGTCGGTGTGATTTTCACCTGACCTGGTTCCGTTATTATTATTCTATTGGAATAACCTGTTTATGCGAAGTACCACATGTATGGTGATTTCTGTGGTTATTCCATTCCTTATTATTCTGTTGGAACATCCTGTCGGTGTGATTTTCACCTGACCTGGTTCCGTTATTATTATTTTGTTGGAATAACCTGTCTATGCGAAGTACAGCATGTATGGTGATTTTTGTTGTTATTTCATTCCGTATTATTCTGTTGGAACATCCTGTCGGTGTGATTTTCACCTGACCCGGTTCCGTTATTATTATTCTATTAGAATAACCTGTCTATGCGAAGTACCGCATGCATGGTGATTTCTTTTGTTATTCCATTCTTTATTATACTCAGTTGATTAAGTTTTGACTTTTATTCTCCATGAAATTAGTGGAATATCCTTGATATTTGTGCTTCATCGAGTATCTTTTCATAGAAATATTCTTCTGAGCATTCTTGAATTTTACTCTATAAAGAAGTATCATGTTGACAATTTGGACGTGATTGAATCTTGGTTAAATTAACCTCGTGAACTTGTTTTATTGAATTATTATGTCATTGTCATCATCCTCATGCATATGTTATGATTTAAGGTCATCTTTGGCTTACGTGCATAGATGGACTTAGTATGATTATGACCAGGGATCATTCGGTATAATCATGACCTGTAATGTTATAAATGATATGGTAAAAGTCCTCAGTGGTCTGTAATGCATTGATGGACAGCTTTTGGTATGATTATGACCAGAGATTATTCGGTATAGTCATGACCATTGATGATTTAATAAATATCCTTGGCCGTAGTACATGGATGATTATATGGTGTGTTTTAATTATTAAGCTGAGTCTCAGCGATAAAAATTGATGAAAATATTTTTAAACATAGAAGATAGTAGATTTTATTCACTACTTGACTCTTCTAAAGGATTGCTTATTCCGCTGCAGTTAAACTTGATGTCTATTGTATTTTATCAGTTTAACATTGATAGAGACTAATGATAATTTATTCTGCATTATCATAGTTATAATATTTCTTACTGGGCTAGTTGAGCTCACCCTTTCTTTCACTGTTCTCTTCAGGAAATGAGAATATAGTTGGGACGAGTCGGAAAACGGAGTGACAGCATAGAGAATAGCATTAGTAGTCCTCACTATTCTGTTAAATAGTGTGATAATAAATGTAATGAGGACTGAATTTGAGTTTGCATACTATCTATGAGAACTCCATTGAGAGTGGATATTGTCTTGAAGGCAATATTCTTGTGTAAACTCTCAGTTTATGTTTTGTTGTATTGTATACGATAGTTGTATAATTAAGTTTTATTTGATTTATGTACCATGTATTTGGCGACTCAAAATGGATGATGAATATCTATTTTGGGGGCGTCACAGTTGGTATTAAAACTTAGGGATATGATCCCTGGCTAAGATGTGAGATAAGAACTAGGAGGGGAGAGACGGGGAATTCCTTCGCTAGTATGACCTACCTAAGTTTATTTGGTATTTAATTGGTCGGTTAGAGTATAGGGATAATATGTGATATGATAATTAACCCTTATTTTGTGACAGTGTTTGAAAATGGCATCTAAGAATGTTGAGATAAGAAATGGAGCAAAATAATATGACCATATCGCAGTACGAGGCTAAGCTTGCGGAGTTATCTCGGTTTGCATCCCATTTGGTCGATAATGAGGAGCGAATGACGCGAATGTTTCTAAGAGGTTTGAAACCTTATATACATTAATACCTCATCCTCATGTTTATATTATGTTGAAAGTCATCTGTGGCCTGTAGTGCATAGATGGGCTTGGTATGATTATGACCAGGGATTATTCGGTATAATCATGACCGTAATGTTATAAATGATGTGGTAAAAGTTATCTTTGGATGTAGTGCATAGATGGACTTGGTATGATTATGACCAGGGATTTTCGGTATAATCATGACCCTAATGGAAAACACGAATATCCTTAACCTATAGTGCATGGATAATTCGTGGTCGTGATACTATTAAGCTGAGTCTCAGCTGTAAGACCCCAAATTATTAATAAATGAAATTTAAATTCCTCTATTTATTATTTTGAAATAGTAAGGGTTGATTTGATTAATGTGGTTAGTTATGGGTAAAAATGCGCAAATATTTCAAATAAGTAAGTGGTTAAAAAATATTCATTGTTGTTGTGGAATATTCGTTTGGTCGTGGAATATTCTTGGTCGTGGAATATTCTACTATTAGTTTGATAGTAGATTTTATTCTCTACTTGACTCTCTTAATGGATTGCATTTTTCGCTGCAGTTAAACTTGATGTCTATTGTATTTTATCAGTTTAACATTGTTGAAGGCTAACGATAATTTATTTTGCATTATCTTAGTCATAATATCTCTTGCTGGATTAGTTGAGCTCACCCTTTCTTTCACTGTTCTCTTCAGAAAATGATAACGTAGCAGGGACTAGTCGGGGGACGGAGTGATGGTCCAAATGATAGTATTAGCTAATAGTCCTCACTATTCTGTTAAATAGTGTGATAATAAATGTAATGAGGACTCTATTTGAGAATGGATATTGTCTAGAAGATAATATTTGTATTTAAACGCACATCATATGTTTTGCCATATTTTACATGACTGCTGTATTATTAGTTTGTATTTGAATTTTGTACCATGTATTTGGCGACTCAAGATGGGTGATGTATACCTATTTTGGGGGCGTCACAGAGCACAATTCTTTTCAAAGATCGATCTTCGTTCTGGATATCATCAGCCGAAGATTAGAACTGAGGATATTCCAAAGACTGCTTTCAGAACTCGGTACGGGCATTATGAATTCCTAATCATTTTTTTTGGATTGACTAAAGCTCCTTCGGCTTTCATGGATATGATGAACCGAGTATTCAAGGATTATTTGGATCAGTTCGTTGTTGTCTTTATTGATGACATCCTCATATATTACAAAATCCGTGAAGATCATGAGCACCATTTCAAGCTGGTACTCCAAAGGCTTCGTGAAAACAAGCTATATGCCAAGTTGAAAAAATGCGAGTTCTGGCTTGAGGAATTAGCATTTCTTGGGCACGTGATGTCAAAACATGGAATGTCTGTTGACCCGGTG
This sequence comes from Panax japonicus, assembly GCA_020205505.1. Taxonomy (NCBI): domain Eukaryota; kingdom Viridiplantae; phylum Streptophyta; class Magnoliopsida; order Apiales; family Araliaceae; genus Panax; species Panax japonicus. The sequence continues at coordinate 40,383,230 of CM035112.1, read as the reverse complement.
AAGATTGAAGCAATACAAAGTTTGGAGCAACCGAAGACAGTGACCGAAGTACGTAGCTTTTTGGGCTTAGCTGGTTATTATCGGAGATTCGTGGAAGGGTTTTCTCGAATCGCTACTCCGTTAACTCATCTGACTTAGAAGGATACAAAATTCATGTGGAGCGAGGAATGCGAGAAGAGTTTCCATGAGCTCAAAAGGAGACTCATTTCGGCACCTGTTCTAACAATACCATCTGGTACGGATGAATTTGTTATCTACAGCGATGCTTCAGGCAAAGGGTTAGGTTGTGTTCTCACGCAACGTGGGAAAGTCATAGCCTATGCCTCGCGACAACTTAAAGAATATGAGAGGAATTATCCTACTCATGATCTAGAGTTGGCAGCAGTCGTTTTCGCGCTAAAGATCTGGAGGCACTATCTATACGGGGAGAAAGTGGAGATATATTCAGACCATAAAAGCCTCAAATATTTCTTCACTCAAAAAGAACTCAACATGCGGCAGCGACGTTGGCTCGAGCTATTAAAAGACTACGACCACACTATTCAATACCATCCTAGAAAAACGAACGTGGTAGCTGACGCATTGAGTAGAAGATCATAAGCAGGAACGAGTACGATGTTGTTAACACAAAGGCCCATTTTTTGTGATTTACAAAAGATGAGAATAGAATTCAAGACTCCGAGGACCCATGCAATGATGTCAAGTATACGTATAGAACCAACTTTAATTGAGAAAGTTAAAGTTGCTCAAGCTATAGACCCGGAGCTGATGATTATGAAGAAGAAAGTATAAGAAGGTGCTATTCCAGAAGTAAGAATCGATGAAGAAGGAATACTCCGTGTCCACTCCAGACTTTATGTTCCTAACGATTATAATTTGAAGTACAAGATCATGATGGAGGCACACAATACACCGTTTGCAATTCATTCTGGAAGTACTAAAATGTATCGTGATCTTCGACATAGATTTTGGATCGTGACCCAAGATTCACTTCAAGATTTTGGGTTAGCTTGCAAAAAGCTATGGGTACGGATTTACGATTCAGTTCGGCATACCATCCTCAAACGGACGGACAATCAGAGAGGACTATTCAAACTCTTGAAGATCTATTAAGACTCTGTGTCTTAGACTTCAATGTGAGTTGGGATAAGTATTTACCATTGGTAGAATTCTCCTACAACAACAGTTATCAGGCAAGTATAGGTGTATCTCCATTCGAAGCATTATATGGACAAAAGTGTCGCTCTCCAATATGTTGGGATGACGTGGGTGAAGCAACATTTTTGGGACCCGAGTTGGTACGTATGACTACGGAAAAGATCCAAATGATTCGACAACGTATACAAATGGCACAGGATCGACAAAAGAGTTATACGGATCTTCATCGAAAGGATGTGGAATTTAGTATTGGGGATCACGTATTGTTGCGTGTAGCTCCAAGGAAGGGAGTTACAAGATTTGGGAAAAGAGGAAAGCTCAATCCATGATTTATTGGTCCATTTCAGATTCTTGACCGAGTAGGAAATGTAGCCTATAGACTCGTGTTACCTCCAAGTATGTCTCGTGTTCATAATGTTTTTCATATATCTGTGCTTCGTAAATATGTGAAAGACCCGAACCACGTCATTGAGTTATAACCGGATGAGATAGCCGAAGACTTAACGTACGAGAAGGTACCTTTCAAGATATTGGATAGAAAGGAGCATGTCCTACTCACGAAGGTCATACCACAAGTTAAAGTTTTGTGGATGAACCATGATATAGAGGAAATGACTTGGGAGTTGGAAACGGAAATGAAAGCGAGGTATCCTCACATTTTTGAAACACCAGGTACGTACGTCAATTTCGAGGACGAAATTTCATAAGGAGGGGAGGTTGTAAGACCCCAAATTATTAATAAATAAAATTTAAATTCCTCTATTTATTATTTTGAAATAGTAAGGGTTGATTTGATTAATGTGGTTAGTGATGGGTAAAAATGCGCAAATATTTCAAATAAGCAAGTTGTTATAAAATATTCATTGTTGTTGTGGAATATTCACTTGGTCGTGGAATATTCTTGCTGTCGGAGAATATTCGTACGACGGCGCAGCCTTGTGTGGGCCCCATAACGGAGAGCGATTGGATGAAGAAAACGACAAGAATAAGTTGATTATAAATAACGGCGTAGTTGTTACCGTTAATACTGTTGAAATACTCGGTGGTTAAAACATAGTAGTACACGGTATTGCACCAATTATTAATTCTTACGTAAGAAGGCACTACTCAATAATTGTTACAGTAATTACTGTTCAGTATTTTATTTTATTAATTCAATAATTGTTGCGTTGATATTTTATATTATTGTCGTTTTAATAATTGTCACTACACAATATTTTCTATTATCGGAGCAATAATTCATATTATCTGAATAATATTATTGAATAACATTATTGGCAATGTTTAGAAAGTTCTGTCTAAGGAGAGGTTAGGTCATCTAATTGCGCGTCAGTAAGAAGAAATCCTTATTGGAAAGCCCCCTCTATCCTAGGAACGACCTTGTTGTCAGTATTGTAATTCTGTAATATTATTTGTGTATAATTAATTATTGATTTATATGATGAGGAAAATATTGATTTTATGTGGATATAGATAGAGAAAATTTTTAATGTGACAATTGTTAAAAATTAATATTTTATCTTTTTCTGATAAAATAATTCATTTAAATATATTATTATATTATTATAATATAATAATTGTGATATTTTTATAATGAATATGGGATATATGAGTATATGATGAGGAGGAGGAGTATTTTTATTATCAAAAATATTTAAAACATGTTTTTCATGTCCGTGGACCCCATTTCTTGACTGAAATTTGATTATAGCCTGTAAAATCGTCCGTTTGTGGATTTTGGTCAATTTCTGTTTAGAATTTGGAAAAACTTTCTTCTGCAAAGTTGTAGATAATGGAATTTCTTATGAAAAGGACATGAGGTTCAAATTTTTCTGATAAAAGGGCAATTTATTAAGAACTATTGAAGTTCTGAAGTTCCAGAATAATTGATTTTTGGAAGTTTTAATTGTTTTAATCAAGAAAAATGTTTTTTTCAATCCCACATGTGTGGTAAATGAGCTAAATACGAATTCTTGGGTGGTGGGCTTGATTATTATTAAATAAAATTATTTTATTAAATTTTCTGCTTTGGTGTTCTAAACATTATCCTATAAACAGGGTGCTTAGGTTAGAATTAAAAATTACACCAGAAACTGAAGTTTTCTCTCTTTCTCTCTCGATATATTGAGCGTATTCTTGTGAGTATTTTAATACTTTGAGTGTTGCTATACAGTGCGAGTTCAAGTCATAGCTTATATCTGGTGTTTCAACTAGAAGTACTATTCTTTCGAGGTAAGAGATGTTATTTTTTTTAAAATGATATTATTTTTTCCAATATCATTATGCTGAAGTATTGATCTGAACTTTTAATTAAATTTGGAACTTTTTGTGTCGGAGTTACTATTCACGTATACGGCACTATTCACGTATACGACACTATTCATCGAAAAATAAAAATTTTCCTTTTCGTCCAAAATATCTATTGTGGATACTAGTTTTGATTGTATCCATGTTTTGATCATTCTTGAATTTTACTCCACTATGATTATTTATGAGGTATTTTTGGACATGAAATAGCTGAAATACGAATCCTTAATATTTATTCTTTTGTTTCAGTGGATTAGTTTTCTTTAAAATATTTTTCATCATCCTCAGTCCTAAATGATGATATTACTGAATATTTTTAGCATGTAGTGCAAATATTAATGATTTTATAATGAATATCGTTGGCCCGTAGTGCAAAGATGAACATGTGTTGAGATGAACATGACCAACTGATGAATATCTTTGGCCTGTAGTGCAAATATGAATATTTGATTCAAGATGAATATTGATTAATGTTACAGGGGTAAAATAATGATGATGGACTGTTAAATTCATAGATATTAGTAGATTTCATCATCTACGTAACTCTTCTATGAATTATTATTTTCGCTACGAATATTGATCTGAAACTTGTTGTCTATTGTATTTTATCAGATTTTCCCCTGTTGAAGACTAACGATAATTTGTTCTATATTATCTTAGTCATAATGTTCTTTACTGGGCTAGTTGAGCTCACTCTTTTCATTTTTGTTCTATTTTTCTTCTCAGGAGGCGAGAATGTAGCGAGTACGAGTCGGGGTATGGAATGATAGTTCTAGAGAGAGTTGTTTAGTAGTCCTCACCATTTTTGTAAAATAATGTATCAGTAATTGTGATGAGGATTTATTTGGATATAGATATTGTCTAGAAAATAATATTTATATTTAAACTCATAATTTATATGTTGTAATAATAAAGTTGTAGTTATTTCTGTACCATGTATTTGACAACTCAGAATGGGTGATGTATACATATTTTGGGGGCGTCACAGTTGGTATCAGATCTTAGGGATATGATCTCTGGCGGAGATCGGGGAATAGAACTAAGAGGGGTGAGACGAGTAAATCCTTCGCTAGTGTGTCCTACCTAAGCTTATTTGTTAGTTGGTCAGTATATAGGGATATTATGTGATATATTGATTTCCTTAATTAACCCTTATTTTATGGCAGTATTTAAGAATGGCAACTGAGAATGTAACAGTGGAGTAAATGAGACCGTGAAGATGCATGTATTTACCAACGAGGAAAACGTGCAACAGGCTGGTAATGTTCCTCCTGTGAACACCACTACTGAGCAGATGATGAACGAGGGGATGTTTAGAAGCTTTTTGCAGTTCATGCAAAATCAGACGAGGGAGACTCGTGTTCAAAATACAGGAGGAAATGATAGTAATTCACGGGTTGTTATAGCGAAGCAGTTCAAAGAGTTGGGACCACCAGAATTCTGGAGAAAGTCGAATCCGATTAAGGCGGAAACGTGGGTCAAATAAATCACCAAGATATTCGATATCTTGGGATGCACGGAGGAACAGAAGGTTCCATTCGCCACCTTTATATTCCGTAATGAGGAAGATTACTGGTGGGAATCTGTGAAGCGTACCCATCCAGCCGCACTCAGCATGTCTTGGGAGACATTTCAGAAACTATTTAATGACAAATACTTTCCTGAAAGTGTTCGTCATATGAAGGAAGTAGAGTTTATTAGACTGGAGCAGAATAACATGACGGTGTCCTAGTACGAGGTGAAGTTCACGGAGTTATCCAGGTTTGCACCTCATTTGGTGGAGAATGAGGAACGTATGACACGGATGTTTCTAAGAGGTTTGAAAATCGGCATACGTCAGTATCTCATTTCTCATAAAATTTTTCTCTATTAAGATGTTGTCAATAGGGCTCAATTGTTAGAGCGAGATAACGAGTACGTTCAACCGAGGGACCATAACCAGGATCATACCGTAGATAGCAGTCAACAAAACAAAGATAACCAGCGGAGAAAGAAAAAGACGGACAAAAATGGTAACCACTCTGGTGGTAATCATGGCCATGAGAATAGAAGAAGCGAGTCGGGAGGTGATTTTAAAAAGAGAAAATTCAGCAACGACCATGTGAAGATGTCAACACCAGCAGCTCGTTCTAAGGGAGGAGAACGACCACCGGTAGTATACTACAAATGCGGGAAAGAGGGACATATCAGCCCAAACTGCCCACAACAGTTCAAGGTATGCTATAATTGTGGAAAGGAAGGACATATCGCTCGAGATTGTACGGTAGCAAAACCAAGTTCAGCGGGGACGGTGACTCAAAAGGCTGTTCCAGAAAAGTCAAAGTCAACGGTTCTTGGAAGAGCGTTTGTTGTGGCTGGTCAAAATGTGAGGAACCCAAATGAGGTGATCATGGGTAAGCTAATCATAAATTCTTGTGAAGTTTATACCTTACTGGATACTGGTGCTACCCATTCATTTATCTCTCCTGCTTGTGCTCAACGTTTAAACTTGAATTCGGAGAAATTAGACTTTGATTTATTTGTGGAGACTCCATTAGGAGAAACTTAATCACATCCACTGTTTATAAATCTTGTTTAATCTAAGTTGGCACCATTACCTTACTTGTTGACCTTATCTCTTTAAAGATACTTGCTTTTGATGTGATTTTAGGGATTGATTGGTTAACTACTCATCATGCCAAAATTGATTGTTTTCATAAGGTTGTTAGCTTTCATATTCCTAAACAACTTATTGTACGAATTCAAGCAACTAAACCATTTAAATTAATCACTGTCATATCTAATCATAAAGCTATTCGTTTATTGAAAAACGGATGTCAAGCTTTTTTAGACCATGTTATGGATTTGAATAAAGACACGTCAAAATTGAATAATATTCTTGTTGTTATTGACTTTCCTGACGTATTTCCTGAAGAACTTCCCGGTCTACCCCCGAAATGTGAAGTTGAATTCTTCATTGATCTTGAACCTGGTACAAAGCCCATTTCTAAAACCCCATATCGAATGGCTCCTATTGAACTTTAGGAGTTAGAGGTCCAACTACAGGAGTTATTGGACATCGATTTCATTCGTCCTAGTACATATCCTTGGGGTGCTCCTGTTTTATTTGTAAAGAAGAAAGACGGGAGTATGCAAATTTGTATTGATTATCGGGAATTGAACCATATCACCATCAAGAATAGGTATCCGCTACCTCGTATTGATGACCTATTTGACCAGTTGCAAGGAGCATGTGAGACCCCAGATTTTATAAATAAAGATTTAAATTTCTCGAAATATTTTTTTATATTGTGGTGTGGTTTTGATATAATGTTATATTTGTGGGTAGTATTTATAAATTTTACAAAGTATGCAAGTTGTCATATTATATTCGATTGGTCGGGAAATATTCTTATTGTCAGAGAATATCCGTACAACGGTACAATCATTGGTGAACCCCATAACAAAATTATTGTCGGATTGAGAAAATGAAAAAAAATATTTTATTGAAAATAACGGCGAAAGTTTTACCGTTAATTCTGTTAAACTATTCGATAGTAAAAGTACAGTAATACGCATGGTTGCATAGTAGCACACGGTATTGATTATTGATGTTTATGTGAGAAGTCACTCAGTTTTGTTCAATTATTGCTACAATAGTTGTTGCATAGTATCTCACATTATTTGATTCAATTATTGTTAATTTATAAGTTTTGTTTTATTAGTATTATTAACGTAATAAAACAGAAACAACTTTTTATATAAAACAGAATACTTTATTAAAGTTATTCTATAAATAGAATATATTATATTCTATTATGCATAGTATTTTGCATAGTAAAATCTTTTTATATAAAACAGAAAACTTTATTAAAGTTATTCTATAAATAGAATATATTATATTTTATTATGCATAGTGTTTGCATAGCGCCTGCATAGTGCCTGCATAGTGCCTGCATAGCAAAAATCTTTTTATATAAAATAGAATATATTATATTTTATTTAAAAGAGTTTGCTTTAAATATGGACAGTCAGATTAAAGTAAATCAATCTGGACCGTTCATGAGTTAGCTACTATGCAGTCCATTTTCCTATAAATAGGAAGCTTAGTTAGAATTAAAATCACACCAGAAGTTCAGAGAATTCTCCTTCTATAATCTTGAGCGTATTTCTTTAAGAGTTTTAAGAAACTTTGAGCGAAGAACATAGTATAAGTTTTCTATAAGAAAATCCTCACCCTATCAGTCGGAATATTCTTCTTTTACGGTAAGGGGTGTTATTCTTTCTTATTCATAAAGAGAACTGTTGTTATTCCATTTCTTATTATTCTGTTGGAATAGCCTGTATACGTGGCTTACCCTATACTTGGTGAAATCCTTATGTTATTCCATTCTTTATTATTATGTTGGAATAACCTGTATACGAGACATACCCTATACATTAACTGTATACGCGGTCTACCCTATACTTGGTGACATTCTTCTATTATTCTGTCTTTATTATTCTATTGGAATATCCTATCTGTGTGTTTTACACCGGACCTGGTTCCGTCTTTATTGTTCTGTCTTTATTATTCTGTTGGAATATCCTGTCTGTGTGTTTTACAACGGACCTGATTCCGTCTTTATTATTCTGTCTTTATTATTCTGTTGGAATATCCTGTCTGTGTGTTTTACACCGGACCTGGTTCCGTCTTTATTATTCTGTATTTATTATTCTGTTGGAATAACCTGTCTATGTGAAGTACCGCGTGTATGGTGATTTCTGTTGTTATTCCATTATTTATTATTCTGTTGGAACATCCTGTCGGTGTGATTTTCACCTGACCTGGTTTCGTTATTATTATTCTGTTGGAATAACCTGTCTATGCGAAGTACCGCATGCATGGTGATTTCTGTTGTTATTCCATTCCTTATTATTCTCAGTTGGTTAAAATTTTGACTTCTATACTCCATGAAATTAGTGGAATATCTTTGATATTTGCGCTTCATCCAGTATCTTTTCATGGAAATATTCTTCTGAGCATTCTTGAATATTACTCTACAAAGCAGTATCATGTTGATAATTTGGACATTATTGGTTCTTGGATAAATTAATTCTTGAACTTGTTTTATTGAATTATTATGTCATTCTCATCATCCTCATGTTTATATTATGTTGAAAGTCATATGTGGCATGTAGTGCATAGATGGACTTGGTATGATTATGACCAGGGATTATTCGGTATAATCATGACCGTAATGTTACAAATGATGTGGTAAAAGTCCTCATTGGCCCGTAGTGCATTGATGGACAGTTTTTGGTATGATTATGGCTATGGATTCTCTTCGGCCAAGGGAGCAAAGATGAATTGTTTTATGACATGATCAAGACCGTTGATGAAAACACGATTATCTTTGGCCCGTAGTGCATGGATAATTCGTGGTCGTGATACTAAAGAATATCTTTGGCCTGTAGTGCAGGGATGATTTAATGATGTGGATTATTTATTGAGCTGAGTATCAGCGATAAAAGTGATGAAAAACTTTTTAAATCATAAAAGATAGTAGATTTTATTCTCTACTTGACTCTCTTAATGGATTTCATGTTCCGCTGCAGTTAAACTTGATGTCTATTGTATTTTATCAGTTTAACATTGTTGAAGGCTAACGATAATTTATTTTGCATTAACTTAGTCATAATATCTCTTGCTGGGCTAGTTGAGCTCACCCTTTCTTTCACTGTTCTCTTCAGGAAATGAGAACGTAGCAGGGACTAGTCGGGGGACGGAGTGATGGTCCAGATGATGGTATTAGCTAGTAGTCCTCCCTATTCTGTTAAATAGTGTGATAATAAATGTAATGAGGACTCTATTTGAGAAAAAATATTGTCTAGAAGATAATATTTGTATTTAAACTCACAACATATGTTTTGTCGTATTTTACACGACTGATGTATTATTAGTTTGTATTTGAATTTTATACCAAGTATTTGGCGACTCAAGATAGGTGATGTATACCTATTCCGCTGTTATTTTCATAAAAATATTTTTGTCGTTTTCTCAATCTGACAATAATTCCATTGTGAGGTCCACCAATGATTGCGCCGTTGTACGAATATTCCCCGACCAATCGAATATTATATAACAACTTGCGTACTTTACAAAATTTATAAATTTTACTCACAACTATAACATTATATCAATTTACTCCAAAATATTCAAAAATAATAATTATAGAAAATTCATCTTTATTCTAAAAGTTGGTGTCTTACAACCTCCTCTTCTTATGAAATTTCGCCCTCGAAATTAGGGTACATACCTGGTATGTCGAAGAGGTAAGGATACCTTTATTTCATTTCAGTTTCTAACTCCCAGGTCATTTCCTCAACATCGTTGTTTCTCCACAAAACTTTGACTTGAGGTATAACCTTGGAGCACAGAATATGTTCTTTCTTATCCAAGATTTGAATAGGAACCTCTTCATACGTTAAATCCTCCACTATTTCATCCGGTTCTAACTTAATAATGTGGTTCGGGTCTTCCACATATTTACGTAACATGGATATGTGAAAAATTTTATGAACACGAGACATACTTGGCGGTAAAGCGAGTTTATAGGCAACAGTTCCTATCCGATCGAGGATTAAAAATGGGCCAATGAATCAAGGATTGAGCTTTCCTCTCTTTCTAAATCCCGTAACTCCTTTCCATGGAGTAACACGTAACAATACATGATCTCCAATATCAAATTCCACGTCCTTTCGATGAAGATCAACATAACTCTTTTGTCGATCTTGTGAGATTTTTATACGTTATCGGATCATTTGAATCTTTTATGTAGTCATACGTACCAACTCCGGTCCCAACAACGTTGTTTCACCCACCTCATCCCAGCATACTGGAGAACGACACTTTCTTCCATACAACGCCTTGAATGGAGCCATGCCAATACTTGCTTGATAACTGTTGTTGTAGGAAAACTCCACCAATGGTAAGAACTTATCCCAACTTCGTCAAGGACACAGAGTCTTAATAAATCTTCCAAAGTTTGAATAGTCCTCTCTGATTGTCCGTCCGTCTGAGGATGATATGTCGAACTAAATCATAAATCCGTGCCCATAGCTTTTTGCAAACTAACCCAAAATCGTGAAGTGAATCTTGGGCCTCGATCTGAAACTATGTGTGAGACACCTGATTTTATGAATAAATATTTAATTTTCTCAAAATAATTTTTTAATATTATGGTCTGGATTTGAGATAATGTTATAGTTATGGGTAATATTTACAAATTTTGCAAAGTATGCAAGTTGTCATATTATATTCGATTGGTCGGAAAATATTCTTTTTGTCAGGGAATATCCGTACGACGGTACAATTATTGGTGGACCCCACAACGGAATTATTGTCGGATTGAGAAAACGACAAAAATATTTTATTGAAAATAACGCCGAAAATTTTACCGTAAATACTGTTGAACTACTCGGTAGTAAAAGTACAGTAATACGCGTGATTGTATAATAGCACAAAGTATTGATTATTAATGTTTTATTATTATTATTAACGTAATAAAACAGAAAATCTTTTTATATAAAATAGAATACTTTTATAAATTTATTCATTTTATTAGACAATAATTAGATTATATTATATTTTATTATGCATAGTGTTGCATAGTGCCTGCATAGTGTTGCATAGTGTTTTGCATAGTAAAATCTTTTTATATAAAATAGAATACTTTTATAAAGTTATTTATTTTATTAGATTATAAATATAATATATTTTATTTTATTTAAAAGATTTTGCTTTAATTATGGACCGTTCGATTAAAGTAAATCAATCTGTAACGTTCATGAGTTAGTTACTATGCAGTCCATTCTTCTATAAATAGAAGTTAATTCCTTCATTATTTTTTTACAAATTCACTGAAACTCCAGAGAGAGAAATTATAAAGAGAAAGAAGAAGAGTATTCTGCTACTTTACTATTCCGATATCAAGTTTCTTTTACGGTAAGGGATATTATTTGTTGTACCTGTAAGGGGTATTATTTCTTTTGTATTCATGAAGAGAACTTCTGTTATTCCATTCTTTATTATTTTGTTGGAATAACCTGTATACGCGGACTACCCTATACTTGGTGACATTCTTCTATTATTTCGTCTTTATTATTCTGTTGGAATATCCTGTCTGTATGTTTTAGACCGGACCTGGTTCTGTCTTTATTATTCTATTGGAATATCCTGTTTGTGTGTTTTACACCGGACCTGGTTCCGCCTTTATTATTGTGTTAGAATAACCTGTCTATGCGAAGAACCGCATGCATGGTGATTTCTGTTGTTATTCCATTCTTTATTATTATGTTGGAACATCCCGTCGGTGCGAATTTCGACTGACCTGGTTTCGTTACTTATTATCCTGTTGGAATAAACTGTCTATGCAAAGTACAACATGCATGGTGATTTCTTTTGTTATTCCATTCTTTATTATACTCAGTTGGTTAAAGTTTTGACTTCTATACTCCATGAAATTAGTGGAATATCCTTGATATTTGCGCTTCATCCAGTATCTTTTCATGGAAATATTCTTCTGAGCATTCTTAAATTTTACTCTACAAAGAAGTATCATGTTGACAATTTGGACGTTATAGGTTCATGGACAAATTAATTCGTGAACTTGTTTTATTGAATTCTTATATCATTGTCATCATCCTCATGTTTATATTATGTTGAAAGTCATATGTGGCCTGTAGTGCATAGATGGACTTGGTATGATTATGACCAGGGATTATTCGGTATAATCATGACCGTAATGTTATAAATGAGGTGGTAAAAGTCCTCATTGGCCCGTAGTGCATTGATGGACAGTTTTTGGTATGATTATGGCTATGGATTCTCTTCGGCCAAGGGTGCAAAGATGAATTGTTTTATGGCATGATCAGGACCGCTGATGAAAACACGATTATCTTTGGCCCGTAGTGCATGGATAATTCGTGGTCGTGATACTCAAGATTATCCTTGGCCTATAGTGCAGGGATGATTTGATGATGTGGATTATTTATTAAGCTGAGTCTCAGCGATAAAAGTGATGAAAAACTTTTTAAATCATAAAAGATAGTAGATTTTATTCTCTACTTGACTCTCTTAATGGATTTCATGTTCCGCTACAGTTAAACTTGATGTCTATTGTATTTTATCAGTTTAACATTGTTGAAGGCTAACGATAATTTATTTTGCATTAACTTAGTCATAATATCTCTTGCTGGGCTAGTTGAGCTCACCCTTTCTTTCACTGTTCTCTTCAGGAAATGAAAACGTAGCTGGGACGAGTCGGGGAACAGAGTGATGTCCGGATGATAGTATTAGATAGTAGTCCTCACTATTCTGTTAAATAGTGTGACAATAAATGTAATGAGGACTTATTCTGAGAGTGGATATTATCTAGAAGACAGTATTTGTATTTAAACTCACAGCTCTCTTGTTGTATAATTAAGATTGTATTTGTATTATGTACCATGTATTTGGCGACTCAGAATAGGTGATGTATACCTATTTTGGGGGCGTCACAGTTGGTATCAAAGCTTAGAGATATGATCCCTGTCTGAGATGTGAGACAAGAACTAGGAAGGGAGAGACAGGGAATTCCTTCACTAGTGTGACCTACCTAAGTTTATTTGGTATTTAATTGGTCGGTCAGAGTATAGGGATAATATGTGATATGTTATTTAACCCTTATTTTGTGGCAGTATTTGAAAATGGCAGCCAAAAATGTTGAGATAAGCAATGGAGCACAGGAGACCGTTGAGTCTCCACAGATCAATAACCAGGACAATGTGCAACAAGATGGCGATAATCCTCCTATAAACAACAATACTAATCAATTAACGACCGAAGGTACATTCAGGAGCTTTTTAGATTTCACGCAACATCAGGTGCAAGACCCCAACTTATTATTTAATAAAATTAAATTTTCTCTATTTATTATCTTGAAATAGTAAGGGTTGATTTGATTAATGTGGTAAATTATGGGTAAAATGCGCAATTATTTCAAACAAGTAAGTGGTTTAAAATATTCATTATTGACGGGGAATATTTGTTTTGTCGTGGAATATTCGTACTGTCAGAGAATGTTCGTACGACGGCGCAGCCTTATGTGGGACCCATAACAGAAAGCGATTGGATGAAGAAAACGACAAGAATAAGTTGGTTATAAATAACGGGATAGTTGTTACCGTTAATACTGTTGGAATACCCGGTGGTTAAAACACAGTAGCACACGGTATTACACTAATTATTGATTCTTACGTAAGAGGGCACTACTCAATAATTGTTACAGTAATTACTGTTCAGAATTTTATTTTATTGATTTAATAATTGATGCGTTGATATTTTATATTACTGTTGTTTTAATAAATGTCACTGCACAATATTTTCTATTATCGGAGCAATAATTCATATTATCTGAATAATATTATTAGATAATATTATTGTCAATGTCTAGAAATTTCCGTCTAAGGAGAGCTTTGCTCTTCTAATTGCGCGCCAGTAAGGAGAGATCTTTATTGGAAAGCCCTCTCTTTCCTAGGAACTGCCTAGTTGTCAGTAATGTGATTCTGTAATATTATTTGTGAATAATTAATTATTGATTTATATGTTGAGGAAAATATTAATTTTATATGGATATAGATGGAGAAAATTTTTAATGTGACAATTGTTGAAAATTAATATTTTATCTTTTTCTGATAAAATAATTCATTTAAATATATTATTTTAATAATATATTGATGGTGATATTTTTATAATGAATGTGGAATATATGAGTATATGAGGAGAAAAAGCATTTTTGTGGCATTAAATGATTAACACATATTTTGTGTGTCGGTAGACCCCAATTCTTGACCGAAATTTGATTATAGCTTGTAAAATCGCCCGTTTGTGGATTTCGGTCAATTTCTGTTTAGAATTTGGAAAAACTTTCTTCTGCAAAGTTGTAGAGAATGAAATTTCCTATGAAAAGGACACGTGCTTCAAATTTATCTGATAAAAGAGCTATTTATTATGAATTATTGAAGTTCTGAAGTTCTGAAATAATTAATTTTTGGAAGTTTTAGTTTTTTTTTTAAGAAAAACGTTTTTGTTCAATTGAGTGAGCTCACATGTGTTATCAATGTGTTGAATTAAGATGTCTAGAGGTGGGCTAAGGAAAATTATATAAATATATTATTATTTTATTAAATTTTCTTCTTTGGTGTTCTAAGCATTTTCCTATAAATAGGGTGCTTAGGTTAGAATTGAAAATCACACCAGAAACTGAAGTTTTCTCTCTATTTCTCTCTATATATATTGAGCATATTCTTGTGAGTATTTTGATACTTTGAGTATTGTTATACGGTGCAAGTTCCCTTCAGCACTATATTCAGAATTCCAGTTAGAAGTACTGTCTTTTCGAGGTAAGGGATGTTATTTTCTTTTTAAATGATATTATTTTCTTCAATATCATTATGCCAAAATATTGGTTTGAATTTTTAATCAAATTTGGAACTTTTTGTGTCAGGATTACTATTCACGTATACGACACTATTCACAAATACGGCACTATTCATCGAAAAAATGAATTTTTTTTTCGTCCAAAATATCTATTATGGATACTAGTTTTGATTGTATCCATGTTTTGATCATTCTTGAATTTTACTTCACTATGATTATTTATGAGATATTTTTGGACATTAAATAGCTGAAATACGAATCCTTGATATTTATTCTTTTGTTTCACTGGATTCGTTTCCTTTAAAATATTTTCATCATCCTTAGTCCTAAATGATGATATTATTGAATATCTTTGGCCTGTAGTGCAAAGATAAATGATTTTATAATGAATATCTTTGGCCCGTAGTGCAAAGATGAACAGGTGTTGAGATGAACATAACCTACTGATGAATATCTTTGGCCTGTAATGCAAAGATGAATATTTGATTCAAAATGTATATTGATTGATTTTACGGGGATAAAATATTGATGATGGTCTTTTAAATTCATAGATAATAATAGATTTCATTCTCTACGTAACTCTTCTATGAATTATTATTTTTGCAGTGAATATTGATCTGGAACTTGTTGTTTATTATATTCTCTCAGATTTTTCCCTGTTGAAGACTAACGATAATTTGTTATATATTATCTTAGTCATAATATTCTTTACTGGGCTAGTTGAGCTCACCCTTTTCCTTTTTGTTCCATTTTTCTTCTCAGGAGGCGAGAATGTAGCGAGTACTAGTCGGGGTATGGAATGATGATTCTAGAAGTTGTTTAGTAGTCCTCACCATTTTTGTATAATAATGTATCAATAATTGTGATGAGGATTTATTTGGGTATGGATATTGTCTAGAAGACAATATTTGTATTTAAACTTACAGTTTTTATGATGTATTAATAAAGTTGTAGTTGTTTCTGTGCCATGTTATTGACGACCTAAAATGGGTGATGTATACCTATTTTGGGGGCGTCACAGTTGGTATCAAAGCTTAGGGATATGATATCTGGCGGAGATCGGGGAATAGAACTAGGAGGGGATAGACGAGTAAATCCTTCGCTAGTGTGTCCTACCTAAACTTATTTGTTAGTTGGTCAATATATAGAGATATTATGTGATACGTTGATTTCCTTAATTAACCCTTGTTTTATGGCAGTATCTGAGAATGTTGACTAAGAATGTTAACAGCGGAGTAAATGAGACCGTGGAGACGACTGTACTCACCAATGAGTATAATGTGCAGCAGGTCGGCAATGTTCCTCCTGTAAACAACGCCACTGATTAGATGATGAACGACGTGATGCTTAGAAGTTTTTTGCAGTTCATGCAAAATCAGACGAGGGAGACTCGTGCACAAAATACAGGTGGAAATGATAACAACGCACGATTTGTCACGGCCAAACAGTTCAAAGAGTTGGGACCACCAGTATTCTGGGGAAAGCCGATTAAGACGGAGACGTGGGTCAAATAAATTACCAAGATATTCGATGTCTTGGGATGCATGGAAGAACAGAAGGTTCCATTCGCTACTTTTATGTTCTATAATGAGGCAGATTACTGATGGGAATCTGTGAAGCGTACCCATCCAGCTGCACTCAGTATGTCTTGGGAGACGTTTCAGAAACTGTTCAACGACAAGTACTTTCCTGAAAGTATTCGTCATATGAAAGAAGTGGAGTTTATTAAACTGGAACAAAATAACATGACGGTGTCCCAGTATGAGGCGAAGTTTGCAGAGTTATCTAGAATTGCACCTCATTTGGTGGAGAATGAGGAACGTATGACGCGGATGTTTCTGAGAGGTTTGAAACACGACATACGTCAGTATCTCATTTCTCATAAATTTTCTCTCTATTCAGATGTTGTCAACAGGGCTCAATTATTAGAGCGAGATAACGAGTACGTTCAACCGAGGGACCATAACCAGGATCATACCGGAGATAGCAGTCAACAGAAAAATGATAACTAGCGGAGAAAGAAAAAGACGGACAAAAATGGTAACCACTCTGGTGGTAGTCATGGCCATGAGAATAGAAGAAGCGAGTCGGGAGGAGATTTTAAAAAGAGGAGATTTAACAATGACCATGTGAAGACGTCAACACCAGCAACTGATTCTAAGGGAGGATAACGACCACCGGTCATATGCTATAAGTGTGGGAAAGAAGGACATATCAGTCCAAATTACCCACAACAGTTCAAGGTATGTTATAATTATGGAAAGGAAGGACATATCGCTCGAGGTTGTACGGTAGCGAAACCTAGTTCAGCGGGGACGATGACTTAAAAGGTTGTCCCAGAAAAGTCAAAGTTAACGGTTCCTGGAAGAGCGTTTGTCGTGACTGGTCAAAATACGAGGAACCCAAACGAGGTGATCACGGGTAAGCTAATCGTAAATTCTTGCGAAGTTTATACATTACTTGATATCGGTGCTACCCATTCATTTATCTCTCCTGCTTGTGCTCAACGTTTAAACTTGACTCCGGAGAAATTAGACTTTGATTTATCTGTGGAGACTCCGTTAGGAGAAACTTTCATCACATCCACTATTTATAAATCTTGTTTGATTCAAGTTGGCACCATCACCTTACCTGTTGACCTTATCTCTTTAAAGATACTTGCTTTTGATGTGATTTTAGGAATTGATTGGTTAACTACTCATCATGCCAAAATTGATTGTTTTTGTAAGGTTGTTAGTTTTCATATTTCTAACCAACCTGTTGTATGAATTCAAGTAACTAAGCCACTAAAATCAATCGCTGTCATATCAAGTCATAAAGTTATTCGTTTATTGAAAAACAAATGTCAAGCTTTCTTAGCCCATGTTATGGATTTGAATAAAGACACGTCAGATTTGAATAATATTCCTGTTGTTATCGACTTTCCTGACGTATTTCCTGAAGAACTTCTTGGTCTACCCCCAGAACGTGAAGTTGAATTCTTTATTGATCTTGAACCTGGTATAAAGCCCATTTCTAAAACCCATATCGAATGACTCCTATTGAACTTCAGGAGTTAAAGGTTCAACTACAGGAGTTGTTGGACATCAGTTTTATTCGTCCTAATACATCTCCTTGAGGTGCTCATGTTTTATTTGTAAAGAAGAAAGGCGTGAGTATGCGACTTTATATTGACTATAGGGAATTGAACCATGTCACCATCAAGAATAGGTATCCTCTACCTCGTATTGATGACCTGTTTGACCAGTTACAAGTAGAACAATTCTTTTCAAAAATCGATCTTCGTTCTGGATATCATCAGCTGAAGATTAGAACTGAGGATATTCCAAAGACTGCCTTCAGAACTAGATACGGACATTATGATTTCTTAGTCATGTCTTTTGGATTGACTAATGCTCCTGCAGCTTTCATGGATATGATGAACCGAGTATTCAAGGACTATTTAGATCGGTTCGTTGTTGTCTTTATTGATGACATTCTCATATATTCCAAAAGCCGTGAAAATCATGAGCACCATGTGACGCCCCCAAAATAGGTATACATCACTCATTCTGAGTTGTCAAATACATGGTACAGTAATAACTTCAACTTTATTATTACAACATATAAACTGTGAGTTTAAATACAAATATTATTTTTTAGACAATATCTATACCCAAATAAATTCTCATCACAATTATTGATACATTATTTTACAAAAATGGTGAGAAATACTAAACAACTCTTTCTAGAACCATCATTCCATACCCCGACTCGTACTCGCTACATTCTCGCCTCCTGAAAAGAAATATGGAACAAAAAGGAAAAGGGTGAGCTCAACTAGCCCAGTAAAGAACATTATAACTAAGATAATATAGAACAAATTATCGCTAGTCTTCAACAGGGATCAATATTCGCAGCGGAAATAATAATTTATAGAAGAGTTACGTAGAGGATGAAATTTACTAATATCTATGAATTTAACAGTCCATCATCATTATTTTATCCCTGTAACATCAATCAATATTCATCTTGAATCAAATATTCATCTTTGCACTACAGGCCAAAGATATTCATCAGTTGGCCATGTTCATCTCAACACCTGTTCATCTTTGCACTACGGGCCAAAGATATTCATTATAAAATCATTAATCTTTGCACTACATGCCAAAGATACTCAGTAATATCATCATTTAGGACTGAGGATGATGAAAAATATTTTAAAGAAAACGAATCCAGTGAAACAAAAGAATAAATTTTAAGGATTCGTATTTCAACTATTTCATGTCCAAAAATACCTCATAAATAATCATAGTGGAGTAAAATTCAAGAATGATCAAACATGGATACAATCAAAGCTAGTATCCACAATAGATATTTTGGACGAAAAGGAAAAATTTTATTTCTCGATGTATAGTGTCGTATTCGTGAATAGTTGTGAGACCCCGAATTTTTATGAAATAAAAATTATTCAAATTATTTATTTTTGTTAATAATTAAATTGATAAAGGTTTAAATTTAAAGGTGATATTTGAATTTATTATTATTGTTATATTTTTTTAGAAAACTACAAAATATTATAGGGAACTGTTGTGATGAATTTTATATTACAATGATTTTATTAGATGTCTAAATCTCTAATATTCATTTCCATAATAACATTTCCTATTATTTAGCAATTGTAGTTTTAAATTGAGACTGGACGCATGATAAGGGCATGAATGCTCTAAGTCACGGGTGGAATGAAAAACAAAACAAATGCATGAAATAATTTATTTATTTTTATTAGCCATGAGGGCGGCTGAACGAGGAGATAATAATTTATGGGAGACTTCTATCAATCAACTGTTAGGTAGCATGCGTTTGATAATTGCAGATACAGAGGGATTAATAAAAGAAAAGAAAAGATAAACGCATGTGGGCGGTTATCTCTATCTATATATCATGTTAAGGATAGAGGGATTCATATATTTTTATTGGCATGGCAACAAATTTTTATTCTCTCTCTTCATTCGTCGGCAGCGTGTTCTTACAGTCCTATCTTCATTATTATTGTCTCTCTCCATTTCTGCTGTTACCTCATGTTTCTGAGATACTATAATATGGGCTGAGGTCTTTAACGGATAAGAATGGAACGTACATGTTGTCATCTACAAGAGGCATGCAATTCAGGAAGCTTTCGGGGTATTATGAAAGTCATATGATCGTGGATCCTAGCAGAACCAGATCCGAACTCATGGTGGTCACTCTACGACGATAACTCAGCACCGGTGGAGGTACAATACACATACTGCCTTACCCGATTCGGCTCCGAGCATCAAAACGTTCCAGCTTGTAACGATCAAACAGTTCCGGCCCATCTTCGGTGAGATCATTTTTCCGGCGGAAAGAGAACAAACTCCAACCATCAAATTAGTTCCGGCACGGTAACGTGCTGACCTGCCATCTTCACCAGCGGTTGCTAATACTTCCTCAATGGTATAACCGAATCTTTTCCGGCCAGCTCAGAACTGACCTCGTTGTCTTCTCCGGTGAACACTCTGTCATAGCTGGTTGGTTTCTCTCTGGAGACATGGTAGGGATGGGTTGTGTTACAAACCATTCCTTTCTCATGGTTGGTTTTAATCTGTTGTATCCTTGCTTCATTATTCCAAGCAACGAAGTTGGGCTATTAAGTTTCTAGCCAAAACCAGTTACTGGATCATTGCTCAAGCGGATGGCGAGAAGAGTTGCAGGATTTGCTGGTCGCTCGGTGATGGAGACTAGAATGGCAGTACTCTTTCTGTTTTCTCTCTCTAGAACCGTGGTAGTATGGTACGGCTCGGATATCGTCAATTTTTACCGGTGTATGTGGCATGAAGGGTTCACTATTATGGGTTTTGCTACAAGCTATTCTTTCCTTATGGCTGACCGATTTAACGGCCACTTTCATCTCTTCTTATACAAGAAGGAAACTCGGCCGGAAATCTATGATCCTGATTGCCGGAATATTTTTCTTTATTGGCGTCGTACTAATTGTTGTAGCTCAAAATCTTCTCATAACTCATCTTAACCAACCCAGAGTATGGTCGAAAAAGGAAATGATTATTCGCGTTCGATAATTACATTTTTCTACACGGGGACGTGTGGTCAAGCGTGGTTTGTATATACATGGAAGGCGTTTCAGAATCTATGGAATTTCGAATACTGAAATTGATCAATTTTACAGAAAACAGAATCAAGTCATGTGCTCAGGTAAGGGAAGTAAGGGAAGTTACTGTGGTGGTAAGAGGATATCATTTTATTGATGGTATAAAGAATAACCTGTTTATGCGAAGTAACGCAGACATGGTGAAATTCTTTTATTATTCAATTCTTTACGACTCTGTCGGAATATCCTGTCGGTGTGAATTTTCACCTGACCTAGTTCTATTTTACTATTCCGTCTTTATATTTCTGTCGGAATATCCTGTCTGTGCTATATGCCAGACCTGGTTCCATTTTAATATCCCGTCTTTATTACTCTGTATTTATTATTCTGTTGAGAATAACCTGTATGCGTGGTTTACCCTATACTTGGTGGAATGACCTGTATATGTGGTTTACCCAATACTTGGTGATGTTCTTCTGTTATTCCATTCGTTATTATTCTGTTGGAATAACCTGTCTATGTGGAGTACCACATGCATGGTGAATGATCCTTTATATTCATTCCTTATTAAATTGTGGAAATATTCTCTAAGTGGATTACCGCATGGCGGTGAAAATCCATTTGTAGTTTCATATATTCTTTATTATAATGTTGGATATTGGTTTTACAGTTGTATGTCTTTGGCCTGTAGTGCAAAGATAATATGTTGTTGAATATCTTTGGCCTGTAGTGCAAAGATGATCAGTTATTTGATAGCCTTGACCCGTAGTGCGAAGATGGACAGGTGTATGACATGATCATGACCACTGGTGATACTAATGAATATCCTTGGCCGTAGTGCGGGGATGATTTATTTAGCTGAGTCTCAGCTATTGGTTTATAGTTGAATATCTTTGGCACGTAGTGCAAAGGTAAACAACTGATTGGTATGATCATTGTTATTACATTTGAATATCTTCAGCCCTTGGGGTAAGGATATTAAGTAAACGTTCTATTGAGCCTTGTGGCAAGAAGGAATTGTTAATTCATATTAATATAAATATGAATTGTGAATTTAACTAACATCTTTGGTGGTTCAGGTGGAAACAAATGATGAAAGTTCTATTGGTCTTGAGTATAACCATGAAATATTGATGAGTATTACAGGAATAAAATATCAACAACAGACTTTTAATCTAGAGGAGACAGTGGACATTATGTTCTACGTGATTCTTCTAATGGATTGTTGATTCCGCTGCAACTATGGTTGAAAAGTTTTATTATGTACCATATGTTATAAATCTCTGATTTATTATTGACGAAAACTATTGATAATGTAATTATCTTTAGTCATGATATTCTTTACTGGGCTAGTCGTGCTCACCATTTCTTTCACTGTTCTCTTCAGGAAATGAGAATATAGTTGGGTCGAGCGGGGATAATCGGGGAAAGGAGCGACGGTCCAGATGATATCATTAGTAGTCCTCACTATTCTAAGTAAATAGTGTGACAATAAATGTAACGAGGACTCCTTTGAGTTTGTATACTGTCTAGATGGCAATATACGTATTTAAACTCACAACGTATGTTGTGTCGTATTTTACACGACAGCTGTATAATTGCGTTTTTATTTGTATTGATAGTGTATTTTATGGCTACTCAAAATTGGGTAATTTTGGGGGCGTCACATTTGGTATCAGAGCTTAGGGATATGATCTCTGGCGGAGATCGGGGAATAGAACTAGGAGGGGAGAGATGAGTAAATCCTTCGCTAGTGTATCCTACCTAAGCTTAAATTGTTAGTTGGTCATAATATCGGGATATTATGTGATATGTTAATTTGTTCAATTAACCTTTGTTTTGAAGCTGCATTCTAGAATGATATCTGAAATACAGGAGATGAGCAATGGAGAAATCATGATGATAGGGAAGATGGAATCTGAAATGAAAGCAAGGTATTCTCAACTTTTGAAATACCAGGTACGTAAATTTCGGGGACGAAATTTCATAAGGAGGGGAGATTGTGAGACCCCGAATTTTTATGAAATAAAAATTATTCAAATTATTTATTTTTGTTAATAATTAAATTGATAAAGGTTTAAATTTAAAGGTGATATTTGAATTTATTATTATTGTTATATTTTTTTAGAGAACTACAAAATATTATAGGGAACTGTTGTGATAAATTTTATATTACAATGATTTTATTAGATGTCTAAATCTCTAATATTCATTTCCATAATAACATTTCCTATTATTTAGCAATGGTAGTTTTAAATTGAGACTGGACGCATGATAAGGGCATGAATGCTCTAAGTCACGGGTGGAATGAAAAACAAAACAAATGCATGAAATAATTTATTTATTTTTATTAGCCATGAGGGCGGCTGAACGAGGAGATAATAATTTATGGGAGACTTCTATCAATCAACTGTTAGGTAGCATGCGTTTGATAATTGCAGATACGGAGGGATTAATAAAAGAAAAGAAAAGATAAACGCATGTGGGCATTTATCTCTATCTATATATCATGTTAAGGATAGAGGGATTCATATATTTTTATTGGCATGGCAACAAATTTTTATTCTCTCTCTCTTCATTCGTCGGCAGCGTGTTCTTACAGTCCTATCTTCATTATTATTGTCTCTCTCCATTTCTGCTGTTACCTCATGTTTCTGAGATACTATAATATGGGCTGAGGTCTTTAACGGATAAGAATGGAACGTACATGTTGTCATCTACAAGAGGCATGCAATTCAGGAAGCTTTCGGGGTATTATGAAAGTCATATGATCGTGGATCCTAGCATAA
Source organism: Panax japonicus (assembly GCA_020205505.1). Lineage (NCBI taxonomy): Eukaryota > Viridiplantae > Streptophyta > Magnoliopsida > Apiales > Araliaceae > Panax > Panax japonicus. The sequence continues at coordinate 40,359,427 of CM035112.1, read as the reverse complement.
CTAGATCCGAACTCATGGTGATCACTCTACGACGATAACTCAGCACCGGTGGAGGTACACTACACATACTGCCTTACCCGATTCGGCTCCGAGCATCAAAACGTTCCAGCTTGTAACGATCAAACAGTTCCGGCCCATCTTCGGTGAGATCATTTTTCCGGCGGAAAGAGAACAAACTCCAACCATCAAATTAGTTCCGGCACGGTAACGTGCTGACCTGCCATCTTCACCAGCGGTTGCTAATACCTCCTCAATGGTATAACCGAATCTTTTCCGGCCAGCTCAGAACTGACCTCGTTGTCTTCTCCGGTGAACACTCTGTCATAGCTGGTTGGTTTCTCTCTGGAGACATGGTAGGGATGGGTTGTGTTACAAACCATTCCTTTCTCATGGTTGGTTTTAATCTGTTGTATCCTTGCTTCATTATTCCAAGCAACGAAGTTGGGCTATTAAGTTTCTAGCCAAAACCAGTTACTGGATCATTGCTCAAGCGGATCGCGAGAAGAGTTGCAGGATTTGCTGGTCGCTCGGTGATGGAGACTAGAATGGCAGTACTCTTTCTGTTTTCTCTCTCTAGAACCGTGGTAGTATGGTACGGCTCGGATATCGTCAATTTTTACCGGTGTATGTGGCATGAAGGGTTCACTATTATGGGTTTTGCTACAAGCTATTCTTTCCTTATGGCTGACCGATTTAACGGCCACTTTCATCTCTTCTTATACAAGAAGGAAACTCGGCCGGAAATCTATGATTCTGATTGCCGGAATATTTTTCTTTATTGGCGTCGTACTAATTGTTGTAGCTCAAAATCTTCTCATAACTCATCTTAACCAACCCAGAGTATGGTCGAAAAAGGAAATGATTATTCGCGTTCGATAATTACATTTTTCTACACGGGGACGTGTGGTCAAGCGTGGTTTGTATATACATGGAAGGCGTTTCAGAATCTATGGAATTTCGAATACTGAAATTGATCAATTTTACAGAAAACAGAATCAAGTCATGTGCTCAGGTAAGGGAAGTAAGGGAAGTTACTGTGGTGGTAAGAGGATATCATTTTATTGATGGTATAAAGAATAACCTGTTTATGCGAAGTAACGCAGACATGGTGAAATTCTTTTATTATTCAATTCTTTACGACTCTGTCGGAATATCCTGTCGGTGTGAATTTTCACCTGACCTGGTTCCATTTTACTATTCCGTCTTTATATTTCTGTCGGAATATCCTGTCTGTGCTATATGCCAGACCTGGTTCCATTTTAATATCCCGTCTTTATTACTCTGTATTTATTATTCTGTTGAGAATAACCTGTATGCGTGGTTTACCCTATACTTGGTGGAATGACCTGTATATGTGGTTTACCCAATACTTGGTGATGTTCTTCTGTTATTCTATTCGTTATTATTCTGTTGGAATAACCTGTCTATGTGGAGTACCACATGCATGGTGAATGATCCTTTATATTCATTCCTTATTAAATTGTGGAAATATTCTCTAAGTGGATTACCGCATGGCGGTGAAAATCCATTTGTAGTTTCATATATTCTTTATTATAATGTTGGATATTGGTTTTACAGTTGTATGTCTTTGGCCTGTAGTGCAAAGATAATATGTTGTTGAATATCTTTGGCCTGTAGTGCAAAGATGATCACTTATTTGATAGCCTTGACCCGTAGTGCGAAGATGGACAGGTGTATGACATGATCATGACCACTGGTGATACTAATGAATATCATTGGCCGTAGTGCGGGGATGATTTATTTAGCTGAGTCTCAGCTATTGGTTTATAGTTGAATATCTTTGGCACGTAGTGCAAAGGTAAACAACTGATTGGTATGATCATTGTTATTACATTTGAATATCTTCAGCCCTTGGGGTAAGGATATTAAGTAAACGTTCTATTGAGCCTTGTGGCAAGAAGGAATTGTTAATTCATATTAATATAAATATGAATTGTGAATTTAACTAACATCTTTGGTGGTTCAGGTGGAAACAAATGATGAAAGTTCTATTGGTCTTGAGTATAACCATGAAATATTGATGAGTATTACAGGAATAAAATATCAACAACAGACTTTTAATCTAGAGGAGACAGTGGACATTATGTTCTACGTGATTCTTCTAATGGATTGTTGATTCCGCTGCAACTATGGTTGAAAAGTTTTATTATGTACCATATGTTATAAATCTCTGATTTATTATTGACGAAAACTATTGATAATGTAATTATCTTTAGTCATGATATTCTTTACTGGGCTAGTCGTGCTCACCATTTCTTTCACTGTTCTCTTCAGGAAATGAGAATATAGTTGGGTCGAGCGGGGATAATCGGGGAAAGGAGCGACGGTCCAGATGATATCATTAGTAGTCCTCACTATTCTAAGTAAATAGTGTGACAATAAATGTAACGAGGACTCCTTTGAGTTTGTATACTGTCTAGATGGCAATATACGTATTTAAACTCACAACGTATGTTGTGTCGTATTTTACACGACAGCTGTATAATTACGTTTTTATTTGTATTGATAGTGTATTTTCTGGCGACTCAAAATTGGGTAATTTTGGGGGCGTCACATTTGGTATCAGAGCTTAGGGATATGATCTCTGGCGGAGATCGGGGAATAGAACTAGGAGGGGAGAGATGAGTAAATCCTTCGCTAGTGTATCCTACCTAAGCTTAAATTGTTAGTTGGTCATAATATCGGGATATTATGTGATATGTTAATTTGTTCAATTAACCTTTGTTTTGAAGCTGCATTCTAGAATGATATCTGAAATACAGGAGATGAGCAATGGAGAAATCATGATGATAGGGAAGATGGAATCTGAAATGAAAGCAAGGTATTCTCAACTTTTGAAATACCAGGTACGTAAATTTCGGGGACGAAATTTCATAAGGAGGGGAGATTGTGAGACCCCGAATTTTTATGAAATAAAAATTATTCAAATTATTTATTTTTGTTAATAATTAAATTGATAAAGGTTTAAATTTAAAGGTGATATTTGAATTTATTATTATTGTTATATTTTTTTAGAGAACTACAAAATATTATAGGGAACTGTTGTGATGAATTTTATATTACAATGATTTTATTAGATGTCTAAATCTCTAATATTCATTTCCATAATAACATTTCCTATTATTTAGCAATGGTAGTTTTAAATTGAGACTGGACGCAAGATAAGGGCATGAATGCTCTAAGTCACGGGTGGAATGAAAAACAAAACAAATGCATGAAATAATTTATTTATTTTTATTAGCCATGAGGGCGGCTGAACGAGGAGATAATAATTTATGGGAGACTTCTATCAATCAACTGTTAGGTAGCATGCGTTTGATAATTGCAGATACGGAGGGATTAATAAAAGAAAAGAAAAGATAAACGCATGTGGGCGGTTAACTCTATCTATATATCATGTTAAGGATAGAGGGATTCATATATTTTTATTGGCATGGCAACAAATTTTTATTCTCTCTCTCTTCATTCGTCGGCAGCGTGTTCTTACAGTCCTATCTTCATTATTATTGTCTCTCTCCATTTCTGCTGTTACCTCATGTTTCTGAGATACTATAATATGGGCTGAGGTCTTTAACGGATAAGAATGGAACGTACATGTTGTCATCTACAAGAGGCATGCAATTCAGGAAGCTTTCGGGGTATTATGAAAGTCATATGATCGTGGATCCTAGCAGAACCAGATCCGAACTCATGGTGGTCACTCTACGACGATAACTCAGCACCGGTGGAGGTACACTACACATACTGCCTTACCCGATTCGGCTCCGAGCATCAAAACTTTCCAGCTTGTAACGATCAAACAGTTCCGGCCCATCTTCGGTGAGATCATTTTTCCGGCGGAAAGAGAACAAACTCCAACCATCAAATTAGTTCCGGCACGGTAACGTGCTGACCTGCCATCTTCACCAGCGGTTGCTAATACTTCCTCAATGGTATAATCGAATCTTTTCCGGCCAGCTCAGAACTGACCTCGTTGTCTTCTCCGGTAAACACTCTGTCATAGCTGGTTGGTTTCTGTCTGGAGACATGGTAGGGATGGGTTGTGTTACAAACCATTCCTTTCTCATGGTTGGTTTTAATCTGTTGTATCCTTGCTTCATTATTCCAAGCAACGAAGTTGGGCTATTAAGTTTCTAGCCAAAACCAGTTACTGGATCATTGCTCAAGCGGATCGCGAGAAGAGTTGCAGGATTTGCTGGTCGCTCGGTGATGGAGACTAGAATGGCAGTACTCTTTCTGTTTTCTCTCTCTAGAACCGTGGTAGTATGGTACGGCTCGGATATCGTCAATTTTTACCGGTGTATGTGGCATGAAGGGTTCACTATTATGGGTTTTGTTACAAGCTATTCTTTCCTTATGGCTGACCAATTTAACGGCCACTTTCATCTCTTCTTATACAAGAAGGAAACTCGGCCGGAAATCTATGATTCTGATTGCCGGAATATTTTTCTTTATTGGCGTCGTACTAATTGTTGTAGCTCAAAATCTTCTCATAACTCATCTTAACCAACCCAGAGTATGGTCGAAAAAGGAAATGATTATTCGCGTTCGATAATTACATTTTTCTACACGGGGACGTGTGGTCAAGCGTGGTTTGTATATACATGGAAGGCGTTTCAGAATCTATGGAATTTCGAATACTGAAATTGATCAATTTTACAGAAAACAGAATCAAGTCATGTGCTCAGGTAAGGGAAGTAAGGGAAGTTACTGTGGTGGTAAGAGGATATCATTTTATTGATGGTATAAAGAATAACCTGTTTATGCGAAGTAACGCAAACATGGTGAAATTCTTTTATTATTCAATTCTTTACGACTCTGTCGGAATATCCTGTCGGTGTGAATTTTCACCTGACCTGGTTCCATTTTACTATTCCGTCTTTATATTTCTGTCGGAATATCCTGTCTGTGCTATATGCCAGACCTGGTTCCATTTTAATATCCCGTCTTTATTACTCTGTATTTATTATTCTGTTGAGAATAACCTGTATGCGTGGTTTACCCTATACTTGGTGGAATGACCTGTATATGTGGTTTACCCAATACTTGGTGATGTTCTTCTGTTATTCCATTCGTTATTATTCTGTTGGAATAACCTGTCTATGTGGAGTACCACATGCATGGTGAATGATCCTTTATATTCATTCCTTATTAAATTGTGGAAATATTCTCTAAGTGGATTACCGCATGGCGGTGAAAATCCATTTGTAGTTTCATATATTCTTTATTATAATGTTGGATATTGGTTTTACAGTTGTATGTCTTTGGCCTGTAGTGCAAAGATAATATGTTGTTGAATATCTTTGGCCTGTAGTGCAAAGATGATCACTTATTTGATAGCCTTGACCCGTAGTGCGAAGATGGACAGGTGTATGACATGATCATGACCACTGGTGATACTAATGAATATCATTGGCCGTAGTGCGGGGATGATTTATTTAGCTGAGTCTCAGCTATTGGTTTATAGTTGAATATCTTTGGCACGTAGTGCAAAGGTAAACAACTGATTGGTATGATCATTGTTATTACATTTGAATATCTTCAGCCCTTGGGGTAAGGATATTAAGTAAACGTTCTATTGAGCCTTGTGGCAAGAAGGAATTGTTAATTCATATTAATATAAATATGAATTGTGAATTTAACTAACATCTTTGGTGGTTCAGGTGGAAACAAATGATGAAAGTTCTATTGGTCTTGAGTATAACCATGAAATATTGATGAGTATTACAGGAATAAAATATCAACAACAGACTTTTAATCTAGAGGAGACAGTGGACATTATGTTCTACGTGATTCTTCTAATGGATTGTTGATTCCGCTGCAACTATGGTTGAAAAGTTTTATTATGTACCATATGTTATAAATCTCTGATTTATTATTGACGAAAACTATTGATAATGTAATTATCTTTAGTCATGATATTCTTTACTGGGCTAGTCGTGCTCACCCTTTCTTTCACTGTTCTCTTCAGGAAATGATAATATAGTTGGGTCGAGCGGGGATAATCGGGGAAAGGAGCGACGGTCCAGATGATATCATTAGTAGTCCTCACTATTCTAAGTAAATAGTGTGACAATAAATGTAACGAGGACTCCTTTGAGTTTGTATACTGTCTAGATGGCAATATACGTATTTAAACTCACAACGTATGTTGTGTCGTATTTTACACGACAGCTGTATAATTACGTTTTTATTTGTATTGATAGTGTATTTTCTGGAGACTCAAAATTGGGTAATTTTGGGGGCGTCACAATAGTGTTGTATACTTGAATAGTGTCGTATACGTGAATAGTAACTCCGACACAAAAAGTTCCAAATTTGATTAAAAGTTCAGATCAATACTTCAGCATAATGATATTGAAAGAAATAATATCATTTTTTAAAAAAATATCTCTTACCTCGAAAGAATAGTACTTCTAGTTGATACACCGGATATAAGTTATGACTAGAACTCGCACCGTATATCAACACTCAAAGTATTAAAATACTCACAAGAATATGCACAATATATCGAGAGAGAAAAAGAGAGAAAAAATTTCAGTTTTTGGTGTAATTTTCAATTCTAACCTAAGCACCCTATTTATAGAAAAATGCTTAGAACACCAAAGCAGAAAATTTAATAAAATAATTTTATTTAATAATAATCAAGCCCACCACCCAAGAATTCATATTTAGCTCATTTACCACACACGTGGGATTGAAAAAAACGTTTTTCTTGATTAAAACAATTAAAACTTCTAAAAATCAATTATTCTGGAACTTCGGAACTTCAATAATTCATAATAAATAGCCCTTTTATCAGAAAAATTCAAACCTCATGTCTTTTTCATAGGAAATTCCATTGTCTACAACTTTACAGAAGAAATTTTTTCCAAATTCTAAACAAAAATTGACCGAAATCCACAAACGGGCGATTTTACAAGCTATAATCAAATTTCAATCAAGAAATGGGGTCCACAGACATGAAAAACATGTTTTAAATATTTTTGGTAACAAAAATACTCCTCCTCCTCATATACTCATATATCCCATATTCATTGTAAAAATATCACCATTATTATATTATAATAATATAATAATATATTTAAATGAATTATTTTATCAAAAAAAGATAAAATATTAATTTTTAACAATTGTCACATTAAAAATTTTCTTCATCTATATCCACATAAAATCAATATTTTTCTCATCATATAAATCAATAATTAATTATTCATAAATAATATTACAGAATCACAATACTGACAACCAGGCCGTTCCCAGGATAGAGGGGGCTTTCCAATAAGGATTTCTCCTTACTAGCGCACAATTAGATGACCTAACCTCTCCTTAGACAGAATTTTCTAGACATTGCCAATAATGTTATCCAATAATATTATTCAGATAATATGAATTATTGCTCCGATAATAGAAAATACTGTGTAATGACAATTATTGAAACGACAATAATATAAAATATCAACGCAGCAATTATTGAATCAATAAAATAAAATACTGAACAGTAATTACTGTAACAATTATTGAGTTGTGTCGTCTTATGTAAGAATCAATAATTGGTGCAATACCGTGTACTACTGTGTTTTAACCACCGAGTATTTCAACAGTATTAACGGTAACTGTGACGCCCCCAAAATAGGTATACAAAACCTATTCTGATTCGCCAATTACATGGTACATAAAGAAAACTACAACTTCAATAATACAAATGTCGTGTGAAATACGACAATACATGCTGTGAGTTTAAATACAAATATTATCTTCTAGAAAATATCCACACTCAAATAAGTCTTCATTACAATTATTCAAACACTATTTTACAGAAATAGTGAGGACTGCTAAAACATCTTTCTAGAATCATTACTCCATACTCCGACTCGATCCTGCTATGTTCTCACCTCCTGAGAAGAAAAATGGAATAAAAAGGAAAAGTGTGAGCTCAACTAGCCCAGTAAAGAACATTATGACTAAGATAATATACAACAAATTATCGTTAGTCTTCAACAGGGAAAAATCTGATAGAATATAATAGACAACAAGTTTTAGATCAACAAATACAGCGGAAACAACAATCTATTAGAAGAGTCACGTAGAGAATGAATTCTACAATCTTTTAAGATTTAAGAGTTCATCATTAATATTTTATCCCTGTAACATCAATCAATATACATCTTTTAATCAAATATTCATCTTTGCACTACAGGCCAAAGATATTCATTTATTTCACCAGTTTGTCATGTTCATCTCAACACCGATTCATCTTTGCACTACGGGCCAAAGATATTCATCAGTTAATCATTCATCTTTGTACTACAGGCCAAAGATATTCAGTAATATCATCATTTACGACTGAGGATAATGAAAAATATTTTATATAAAACGAATCCAGAGAGATAGAAGAACAAATATTAGGGATTAATATAACAGTTTATCCAAGATCAATAATACTTCATAATAACTGATTTTGAAGCAGAATTCAAAAATAACGATCAAAACATGGATACAATCAAAGATAGTAACCAAAATAGACATCTTGGACAAAAAGAAAAAATTTCATTTTTCGATTAATAGTGCCGTATTTGTGAATAGTGTCGTATACATGAATAGTAATTTTGACACAAAAAGTTCACCAATATTTTGGTATAATGATATTGAAGAAAATAATATCATTTAAGAAGAAAATAACATCCCTTACCTCAAAATAACTGTACTTCTGACTGAATTTCAGATATAAAGCCTACAAAAACTTGAACAGAATAGCAACTCTCAACGTATCAAAATACTCACTAAAATATGCTTGACAATATAGAGAGAAAGAAAACTTGTTTCTGGTGTGATTTTTAATTCTAACCTAAGCGTCTATTTATAGGAAAATGCTAGAACGCCAAAGGAGACTAAAATAATAAAATAATAATATTATTTATATCAACTTCTACACATGCTTTGTTGATAATTCAAGCATGCCATTTCTGAATTCTTATGGCAGCCCATGTGTGTATTTCACCAACCAAAAGTGGGTCCCCCCATAAATTTAATAAAAATTATTTTATTTTTCTGAAACTTCAATAATTCATAAAAAATAGACCGTTTATCATAAAAATACGAATTTTATGTCTATTCTGCCTGAAATCGAATTCTCTACAACTTTGCAGAAGGAAGTTTTTCTAAATTCCCAACAGAAAATATCCGAAATCCACAAACGGATGATTTTTAATACTTTCAGTCCGACAAAATACTGATAAAACCCCTCAGTATTAATTCCTTTATTAATAACCACATAAAATAAATAAATCTATCATTTATATCAAATAAATATTTCATTATCATATAAATCAATAATTAATTATTCACAAATAATATTATAGAATCACAACTATGATAACCAGACTGTTCACAGGAAAGAGGGGGCTTTCCAATAAGGATTTCTCCTTATTGGCGCGCAATTAGATTACCTAACCTCTCCTTGACAGAACTTTCTAGACATTGCCAATAATGTTATCTAATAATATTATTCAAATAATATGAATTATTGATCTGATAATGGAAAATACTGTGCAGTGACAATTATTGAAACAATAATAATATAAACTAACAATGTAGCAATTATTGAATCAATAAAATAAATATTTAACAGTAACTACTGTAACAATTATTGAGTAGTGTCTTCTTACGTACGAATCAACAATTCAACAATACTGTTCAATACCGTGTGCTACTGTGCAACCACGCATATTACTGTATTTTAACCACCAGGTAACCCAACAGTGTTAACGGTAACAATTTATGCCGTTATTTATAAAACTCAATCTTTGTCATTGTCTTTCATCCAACTATTTTCCGTTATGTGGCCTACAAATGACTACGCCGTCGTACGGAGATTCCCAACAAAAAGAATATTCCACGACCAAACGAATATTCCCCAACAGAAATGAATATTTTATAACCACTTGCTTATTTTGTAAACTTTGCACATTTTACCCATAACCCAAAGCATTATATCAAATTAACCCTTATTAATTTAGAATAATGAATAGAGGAAAATTGAATTTTATTTATAATAAGTTGGGGTCTTACAGTAACAACTGCGCCATTATTTATAACCAACTTATTCTTATCGTTTTCTTCATCCAATCGCTTTCTGTTATGGGGCCCACACAAGGCTGCGCCGTCGTACGAATATTTCCCGACAGCAAGAATATTCCACGACCAAACGAATATTCCACAACAACAATGAATATTTTATAACCACTTGCTTATTTGAAATATTTGCGCATTTTTACCCATAACTAACTGCATTAATCAAATCAACCCTTAATATTTCAAAATAATAAATAGAGGAATTTAAATTTCATTTATTAATAATTTGGGGTCTTACACACCATTTGAAGCTGGTACTCCAAAGGCTTCGTGAAAACAAGCTCTATTCCAAGTTGAAGAAATGTGAGTCCTGGCTTGAGGAAGTAGCATTCCTTGGGCACGCGGTGTCTAAATATGGAGTATCTGTTGACCCGGCAAAGATTGAAGTAATATAAAGTTGGGAGCAACCGAAGTCGGTGACCGAAGTACGTAGCTTTCTGGGCCTAGCTGGTTATTATCGGAGATTCGTGGAAGGGTTTTCTCGAATCGCTACTCCATTAACTCAGCTAACTCGAAAGGATACAAAATTCGTATGGAGCGAGGAATGCGAGAAGAGTTTCCAAGAGCTTAAGAGGAGACTCATTTCGACACCTGTTCTAACAATACCATCTAGTACGGATGGATTTGTTATCTACAGCGATGCTTCAGGCAAAGGGTTAGGATGTGTTCTCATCCAACGTGGGAAAGTCATAGCCTATGCCTCGCGACAACTTAAAGAATATGAGAGAAATTATCCTACTCATGATCTAGAGTTGGCAGCAGTCGTTTTCACGCTAAAGATCTGGAGGCACTATCTATACGGGGAGAAAGTGGAGATATATTTAGACCATAAAAGCCTCAAATATTTCTTCACTCAAAAAGAACTCAACACGCGACAACGACGTTGGCTCGAGCTATTGAAAGACTACGACCACACTATTCAATACCATCCTGAAAAAGCGAACGTGGTAGCTGACACATTGAGTAGAAGATCATACGCGGGAACGAGTGCGATGTTGTTAACACAAAGGCCCATTTTGTGTGATTTACAAAAGATAAGAATAGAATTCAAGACTCCGGGGACCCATGCAATGATGCTTCGGGCAAAGGGTTAGGATGTGTTCTCATGCAACGTGAGAAAGTTATAGCCTATGCCTCGCGACAACTTAAAGAATATGAGAGAAATTATCCTACTCATGATCTAGAGTTGGCAGCAGTCGTCTTCACGCTAAAGATCTGGAGGCACTATCTATATGGGGAGAAAGTGGAGATATATTCAGACCATAAAAGCCTCAAATATTTCTTCACTCAAAAGGAACTCAACATGCGAAAACGACGTTGGCTCGAGTTTTTGAAAGATTACAACCACACTATTCAATACCATCCTGGAAAAGCAAACGTGGTAGCTGACGTGTTGAGTAGAAGATCATATGCAGGAACGAGTGCGATGATGTCAAGTATACGTATAGAGCCAACTCTAATAGAAAAATTTAAGGTTGCTCAAGCCACCGACCCGAAGCTGATGCGTATGAAGAAGAAAGTACAAGAAGGTGCTATTCCGGAAGTGAGAATCGATGAAGCAAGAATACTTCGAGTCCACTCCAGACTTTGTGTTTCTAACGACTCTGATTTGAAGTAAAAGATTATGATGGAGGCACACAATACACCATTTGTGATCCATCCTGGAAGTACCAAAATGTATTGTGATCTTCAACATACATTTTGGTGGAACAATATGAAGAGAGAGATTGCAAAGTTTATCTCGACGTGTTTAACTTGTCAACGTGTAAAGGCGGAGCATCAAGTACCTAAGGGTCCATTGCAACCACTTGAGATTCCAAAATGGAAGTGGGAACACATTACCATGGATTTTGTTACGGGTCTTCCTACGGTTTCTCAAGGCATCGATGCTATTTGGGTTATTATTGATAGATTAACCAAGTCTGCTCGTTTCTTGCCGATACGGGAGACTTTTTCCCTTGAACGTCTTGCTCATATGTATGTAAATGAGATTGTGAGATTGCATGGCATGCCAGTATCCATAGTTTTGGATCGTGACCCATGATTTACTTCAAGATTTTGGGTTAGCTTGCAAAAAGCTATGGGCATGGATTTACAATTTAGTTCGGCATACCATCCTCAAACGGACGGACAATCAGAGAGGACTATTCAAACTCTTGAAAATTTATTAAGACTTTGTGTCCTAGACTTCAAAGGGAGTTGGGATAAATATTTACCATTGGTGGAATTCTCCTACAACAATAGTTATCAGACAAGCATTGGTGTGGCCCCATTTGAAGCATTGTATGGACAAAAGTGTCGCTCTCCAGTATGTTGGGACGAGGTGGGTGAAGCAACATTGTTGGGACCCGAGTTGGTACGTATGACTACAGAAAAGATCCAAATGATTCAACAACGTATACAAACGGCACAAGATCGATAAAAGACTTATGCGGATCTTCATCGAAAGGACGTGGAATTCAGTATTGGGGATCATGTATTGTTGCATGTTGCCCCATGGAAGGGAGGTACAAAATTCGGGAAGAGAGGAAAGCTCAATCCACGATTTATTGGTCCATTTCAAATTCTTGACCGAGTAGGTAATGTAGCCTATAGACTCACGTTACCCCCGAGTATGTCTCGTGTTCATAATGTGTTTCACATATCAGTACTTCGAAAATATGTGAAAGACCCGAACCACGTTATTAAGTTAGAACTAGACGAGATAGTCGAAGACTTAACGTACGAAGAGGTACCTGTCATGATCTTGGATAGGAAGGAGCATGTCCTACGCACAAAGGTCATACCACAAGTTAAAGTTTTGTGGAGGAACCATGCTATAGAGGAAATGACCTGGGAGCTGGAAACAGAAATGAAAGTGAGGTATCCTCACCTTTTCGAAATGCCAGGTACGTACGTCAATTTCGAGGATGAAATTTCATAAGGAGGGGAGGTTGTAAGACCCCAACTTATTATTTAATAAAATTAAATTTCCTCTATTTATTATCATGAAATAGTAAGGGTTGATTTGATTAATGTGGTAAATTATGGGTAAAATGCGCAATTAGTTCAAACAAGTAAGTGGTTTAAAATATTCATTATTGACGGGGAATATTCGTTTGGCCGTGGAATATTCGTACTGTCGGGGAATGTTCATACGACGGCGCAGCCTTGTGTGGGCCCCATAACAGAAAGCGATTGGATGAAGAAAACGACAAGAATAAGTTGGTTATAAATAACGGCGTAGTTGTTACCGTTAATACTGTTGGAATACCCGGTGGTTAAAACACAGTAGCACACAGTATTACACTAATTATTGATTCTTACGTAAGAGGGCACTACTTAATAATTGTTACAGTAATTACTGTTCAGTATTTTATTTTATTGATTTAATAATTGATGCGTTGATATTTTATATTACTATTGTTTTAATAAATGTCACTGCACAATATTTTCTATTATCGGAGCAATAATTCATATTATCTGAATAATATTATTAGATAACACTATTGGCAATGTCTAGAAAGTTCTGTCTAAGGAGAGCTTTGGTCTTTTAATTGCGCGCCAGTAAGGAGAGATCTTTATTGGAAAGCCCCCTCTTTCTTAGGAACTGCCTAGTTGTCAGTAATGTGATTCTGTAATATTATTTGTGAATAATTAATTATTAATTTATATGATGAAGAAAATATTAATTTTATGTGGATATAGATGGAAAAAAATTTTAATGTGACAATTGTTAAAAATTAATATTTTATCTTTTTCTGATAAAATAATTCATTTAAATATATTATTTTAATAATATATTGATGGTGATATTTTTATAATAAATATGGAATATATGAGTATATGAGGAGGAAGAGTATTTTTGTGACATTAAATGATTAACACATGTTTTGTGTGTCGGTAGACCCCAATTCTTGACCGAAATTTGATTATAGCTTGTAAAATCGCCCGTTTGTGGATTTCGGTCAATTTCTGTTTAGAATTTGGAAAAACTTTCTTCTGCAAAGTTGTAGAGAATGAAATTTCCTATGAAAAAGACATGTTCTTCGAATTTATCTAATAAAAGAGCTATTTATTATGAATTATTAAAATTCTGAAGTTCTGAAATAATTGATTTTTGGAAGTTTTAGTTTCTTTTTTAAAAAAAAACGTTTTTGTTCAATTGAGTGAGCTCACATATGTTATCAATGTGTTGATTTCAGATGTCTAGAGGTGGGCTAAGGAAAATTATATAAATATATTATTATTTTATTAAATTTTCTGCTTTGGTGTTCTAAGCATTTTTCTATAAATAGGGTGCTTAGGTTAGAATTAAAAATCACACCAGAAACTAAAGTTTTCTCTCTATTTCTCTCTATATATATTGAGCGTATTCTTGTGAGTATTTTGATACTTTGAGTATTGTTATACGGTGCAAGTTCCCTTCAGCACTATATTCAGAATTCCAGTCAGAAGTACTGTTTTTTCGAGGTAAGAGATGTTGTTTTCTTTTTAAATGATATTATTTTTTTCAATATCATTATGCCAAAATATTGGTTTGAATTTTTAATCAAATTTGGAACTTTTTGTGTCGGGGTTACTATTCACGTATACGACACTATTCATCAAAAAAATAAAATTTTTTCTTTTCGTCCAAAATATCTATTATGGATACTAGCTTTAATTGTGTCCATGTTTTGATCATTCTTGAATTTTACTTCGCTATGATTATTTATGAGGTATTTTTGGACATTAAATAGCTGAAATACGAATCCTTGATATTTATTCTTTTGTTTCACTGGATTCGTTTCCTTTAAAATATTTTTCATCATTCTTAGTCCTAAATGATGATATTATTGAATATCTTTGGCCTGTAGTGCAAAGATAAATGATTTTATAATGAATATCTTTGGTCCATAGTGCAAAGATGAACAGATGTTGAGATGAATATGACCGACTGATGAATATCTTTGGCTTGTAGTGCAAAGTTGAATATTTGATTCAAGATGTATATTAATTGATGTTACAGAGATAAAATATTGATGATGGACTTTTAAATTTATAGATAATAGTAGATTTCATTCTCTACGTAACTCTTCTATGAATTATTATTTTCGCTGCGAATATTGATCTGAAACTTATTGTTTATTATATTCTCTCAGATTTTACCTGTTGAAGACTAACGATAATTTGTTTTATATTATCTTAGTCATAATATTCTTTGCTGGGCTAGTTGAGCTCACCCTTTTCCTTGTTGTTCCATTTTTCTTCTCAGGAGGTGAGAATGTAGCGAGTACTAGTCGGGGTATGGAATGATGATTCTAGAAGTTGTTTAGTAGTCCTCACCATTTTTGTATAATAATGTATCAATAATTGTGATGAGGATTTATTTGGGTATGGATATTGTTTAGAAGATAATATTTGTATTTAAACTCACAGTTTTTATGATGTATTAATAAAGTTGTAGTTGTTTCTGTACCATGTTATTGACGACCTAAAATGGGTGATGTATACCTATTTTGAGGGCGTCACATCAAGCGAATGCGGATCCTGTCCATAATGTAGGTGGAATCAATGGCAACCCACGTTTGATCACCGCTAAGCAGTTCAAGGAGCTTGGACCACCGGAGTTTTTGGGAGAGACAGAACCACTTAAGACGGAGATGTGGTTAAAGCAAATCACCAAGATATTTGATGTCTTGGGATGCTCCGAGGAGCAAAAGGTTCCCTTTGCCACCTTCATGTTGCGAAGAGAGACGAATTACTGGTGGAAATCTATAAAACGTACCCAGCCTAACGCACTCAAGATGTCTGGAGTTGACTCGAAGTATTCCTTCATCATCGATTCTTGCTTCCGGCATAGCACCTTCTTGCACTTTCTTCCTCATACGCATCAGCTCAAGGTCTGTAGTTTGAGCAGCTTTAACTTTATCAATTAAAGTCGGTTCTACTCGTATATTCGCCATCATCACGTGGGTCCCTGGAGTCTTTATCTCTATCTCAATTCTTTACAAGTCACACAAAATGGGCCTTTGCGTTGACAATATTGCACTCGTACCCGCATATGATCTTCTACTCAATGTGTCAGCTACCACATTCACTTTTCCAAGATGGTATTGGATGGTATGATCATAATCTTTCAACAGTTCAAGCCAATGTCGTTGTCGCATGTTGAGTTCCTTTTGAGTGAAGAAATATTTGAGGCTTTTATGATCCGTAAAGATCTCCACTTTCTCCCCATACAAGTAATACCTCCAAATCTTTAGTGCGAAGACAACAGCTGCCAACTCTAGATCATGAGTAGGATAATTCCTCTCATATTCTTTGATTTGTCGTGAGGCATAGGCTATGACTTTCCCATATTGCATGTGAACACATCCTAACCCTTTACCCGAAGCATCACTGTAGATGACAAATCCCTCCTATCCTGATGGTATTGTCAGAACAGGTGGTGAAATGAGTCTCCTCTTGAGTTCTTGAAAACTATTCTCACATTCCTCACTCCAACCGAACTTTGTATCTTTCCGAGTCAGCTGAGTTAATGGAGTAGCGATTCGAGAAAATCCTTTCACGAATCTCCTATAATAACTATCTAAGCCGAGAAAGCTACGTACTTTGGTCACTGATTTAGGTTGCTCCCAGCTTTGAATAGCTTCAATCTTTGCTAGGTCAACATATATTCCATGACTTAATACTAGGTGCCCAAGGAATGCTACTTCCTCAAGCCAAAACTCGCATTTCTTCAACTTGGCATAAAGCTTATATTCACGAAGCTTTTAGAGTATAAGCCTCAAGTGTTGCTCATGATCTTCACAGCTTTTGGAATAAATAAGGATGTCATCAATAAAGACGACCACAAAGTGATCCTAATATTCCTTGAATACTCGGTTCATCATATCCATGAAGGCAGCAGGAGCATTAGTCAATCCAAAAGACATGACTACGAATTCATAATGCCTGTACCGAGTTCTGAAAGTCGTCTTTGGAATGTCATCGGTTCTAATCCTCAATTGGTGATATTCGGAACGAAGATCAATCTTTGAAAAGAATTTGGCGCTTTGCAACTGGTCAAACAGGTCATCAATACGTGGCAATGGGTACCTATTTTTGATGGAGACATGATTCAACTCCCGATAATCAATACAAAGTCGCATATTCCCGTCTTTCTTTTTCACGAATAGAACAGGAGCACCCCAAGGAGAAGTACTAGGACGAATAAAGGCAATGTCTAACAATTCCTGCAGTTGGGTCTTTAACTCCTGAAGTTCAATAGGAGCCATTCGATATGGGGCTTTAGAAATGGGTTTTGTACCGGGTTCAATATCGATAAAAAATTCAATTTCACGCTCTGGGGGTAGGCCAGGAAGTTCTTCAGGGAATACGTCAGGAAATTCATTAACAATAGAAATATCATTCAAAACTGACGTATTTTTGTTTAGATCCGTGACATGAGCTAAGAAAGCTTGACATCCATTTTTTAATAAACGAATAGCTTTATGGCTTGAGATAACAGTGATTTATTTTAATGGTATGGTTGCTTAAATTCGCATAATAGGTTGGTTAGGAATATGAAAGCTAACAACCTTACGAAAACAATCAATTTTTGCATGATGAGTAGTTAACCAATCAATCCCTAGAATCACATCAAATGCAAGTATTTTCAAAGAAATAAGATCAACAGGTAACGTGCGGGTGCCGATTTGAACTAAACAAGACTTATAAACAGTGGATGTAATGAAGGTTTCTCCTAAAAGAGTTTCAACAGATAAGTCAAAGTCTAATTTCTCCGGAAGAAAATTTAAACGATGAGCGCAAGTAGGAGAAATAAAAGAATGGGTAGAATCGGTATCAAATAAGGTATAAACTTCGCTAGATTTTATGATAAGCTTACCCGTGATGACCTCGTTCGGGTTCTATACTTTTTGGGAGGTCACAACAAACGCTCTCCCTTGCACTACCGGCTTTGACTTTTCTGGGATGGCCTTTGGTGCCTCCATCCTAGCTGAACTTGTCTTCAGTGAATGACAAAATCGGGCTAGGTGACCTTCTCTTCCATAATTATAACATGTTTTGGACGGCATCGCGCAGTTTGGACTGATGTGTCCCTCCCCTCCACATTTGAAGCATATAATAGGTGGTCGTTCTCCTTCCTTCACAACGGGTGCTGGTGCTGACGTCTTTCCATCATTGTTGAATCTCTTTTTCTTGAAATTTCCATTCTTATTGTTTTGGCCCTGATTACCACCAAAGTGGTTACCATTTCTGGCCTGTTGATTTCCTCCACGCTTGTTGTCACCGCTTCGATGACTGCTCTCACTAGTATTATCATTTTGCCGATTGCTATCTTTTAGTTGGGATGACTCATTATCACGCTCCAATAACTGAGCCCTATTAATAACATCTGAATACAAACACAATTTATGAGAGATAAGATATTGACGTATCTCAGGTTTCAAACCTCTTTAAAACATTCGCGTCATTCTCTCCTCATTATCAACCAAATGGGACGCAAACCGGGACAACTCGTCAAACTTAGCTTCGTACTGCGATACGGTAATGTTGTTTTGTTCCAGCTTGATGAAGTCTACCTCTTTCATGTGACGAATAATTTTGGGAAAGTACTTATCGTTGAACAGTTCCTGGAACTTCTCCCAAGACATCTTCAGTGCGGCAGGTTGAATACGTTTTATAGATTTCCACCAGTAATCTGCCACTACACGCAACATGAAGGTGGAAAAGGGAACCTTTTACTCGTCGGAGCATCCCAAGACATCAAACATCTTGTTGATCTGCTTAATCCACATCTCCGCCTTAAGTGGTTTCGGCTCTCCAAAAAACTCCGGTGGTCCCAGTTCCTTAAACTGCTTGGCGGTGACCGTCCGAGAGTTACCAGTATTTCCACCTGCATTTTAGACAGGAGCCGCTCTTGCCTGATGTTTCATGAATTGCATAAAGCTTCTGAACATTCCATTGTTCATCATTTGGTCAGTGTTGTTGTTTGCCTGAGGATTGTCGTCATCCTAATGCACATTATCCTGACTATTGATCTGTGGAGACTCAACGGTCTCCTGTACTCTATTGATATTCTCAACATTCTCGAATGTCATTTTTAAATACTGCCACAAAACAAGAGTTAAATAACATATCACATATTATCTATATACTTTGACCGACCAATTAAATATCAAATAAACTTAGGTAGGTCATATTAGCGAAAGAATTCCCCATTTCTCCCCTCCTATTTCTTGTCTCACATCTCAGCCATGGATCATATCCCTAAGCTTTGATACCAAATGTGACGCCCCCAAAATAGGTATACATCACCTATTCTGAGTCGCCAAATATATGGTACAGAATACAAATACAATCTTAATTATACAACAAGAGAGCTGTGAGTTTTAATACAAATACTGTCTTCTAGACAATATCCACTATCAGAATAAGTCCTCATTACAATTATTTTCACACTATTTAACAGAATAGTGAGGACTACTAGCTAATACTATCATCCGGACCATCACTCCGTTCCCCGACTTGTCCCAGCTACGTTCTCATTTCCTGAAGAGAATAGTGAAAGAAAGGGTGAGCTCAACTAGCCCAGTAAGAAATATTATGACTAAAATAATGCAGAATAAATTATCATTAGTCTTCATCAATGTTAAACTGATAAAATACAATAGACATCAAGTTTAACTGCAGCAGAACAAGCAATCCATTAAAAGAGTCAAGTAGAGAATAAAATCTACTATCTTTTATGATTTAAAAGGTTTTTCATCACTTTTATCGCTGGGACTCAGCTTAATAAATAAATCACATCATCCCTGCACTACGACCAAGGATATTCTTTAGTATCACAATAACAAATTATCCATGCACTACGGGCCAAGGATATTCGTGTATTCATCAACGGTCATGATCATGTCAACAACTGTCCATCAATGCACTACGGCCAATGAGAACTTTTACCACATCATTTGTAACATTACGGTCCTGATTACACTGATTAATCCCTGGTCATAATCATATCAAGTCCATCTATGCACTACAGGCCATGGATGACTTTCAATAAAATATAAACATGAGGATGATGACAATGATATAAGAATTCAATAAAATAAGTTCAAGAATTAATTTACTCGGGAACTAATAACGTCCAAGTTGTCAACATGATACTTCTTCGTAGAGTAAAATTCAAGAATGCTCAGAAGAATATTTGCATGAAAATATACTAGATGAAGCGCAAATATCAAGGATATTCCACTAATTTCATGGAGTATAGAAGTTAAAACTTTAACCAACTGAGTATAATAAAGAATGGAATAACAAAAGAAATCACCATGCATGCGGTACTTCGCATAGACAGGTTATTCCAACAGAATAATAAATAACGGAACCAGGTCAGGCGAAATTCGCACCGACATGATGTTCCAACAGAATAATAAAGAATGGAATAACAACAGAAATCACCATGCATGCAGTACTTTGCATAGACAGGTTATTCCAATAGAATAATAAATAATGGAACCAGGTCAGGCGAAATTCGCACCAACAGGATGTTCCAACAGAATAATAAAGACGAAACCAGGTCCGGCGTAAAACGCACAAACAGGATATTCCAACAGAATAATAAAAATGGAACCAGGTCCGGCGTAAAATGCACATACAGGATATTCCAACAGAATAATAAAGAATGGAATAACAGAAGAATTTCTCCAAGTATAGGGTAGCCCGCGTATACAGGTTATTCCAACAGAATAATAAAGAATGGAATAATAGAAGTTCTTCACCAAGTATAGGGTAGCCCGCATATACAGGTTATTCCAATAGAATAATAAAGAATGGAATAACAGAAGTTCTCTTCATGAATACATCAAATATCTTGTTGATCTGCTTAATCCACGTCTCCGCCTTAAGTTGTTTTGGCTCTCTAAAAGACTCCGGTGGTCCCAGATCCTTAAACTGCTTAGCGGTGACCATCCGAAAGTTGCCAGTATTTCCACCTGCATTTTGAACAGGAGCCACTCTCGCCTGATGTTGCATGAATTGCATGAAGCCTCGGAACATCCCATCGTTCATCATTTGGTCAGTGTTGTTGTTTGTCTGAGGATTGTCGTCTTCCTGATGCACATTATCCTGATTATTGATATGTAGAGACTCAACGGTCTCCTGTGCTCCATTGATATTCTCAACATTCTCGGATGTCATTTTCAAATACTGCCACAAAAATAAGGATTAAATAAAACATCACATATTATCCGTATACTCTAACTGACCAATTAAATATCAAATAAACTTAAGTAGGTCATATTAGCAAAAGAAATCCCCGTCTCTCCCCTCCTAGTTCTTATCTCAAATCTCAGCCAGAGATCATATCCCTAAGCTTTGATACCAACTGTGACGCCCCCAAAATAGGTATACATCACCTATTTTGAGTCGCCAAATACATGGTACAGAATACAAATATAATCTTTAATATACAACAAGAGAGCTGTGAGTTTTAATACAAATACTGTCTTCTAGACAATATCCACTCTCAGAATAAGTCCTATTTACATTTATTATCACACTATTTAACAGAATAGTGAGGACTACTAATATAATCATCTAGACCGTCACTCCGTTCCTCGACTAGTCCCAACTACGTTCTCATTTCCTGAAGAGAACAGTGAAAGAAAGGGTGAACTCAACTAGCCCAGTAAGAAATATTATAACTAAAATAATGCAGAATAAATTATCATTAGTCTTCAACAATGTTAAACTGATAAAATACAATAGACATCAAGTTTAACTGCAGCGGAATAAGTAATCCATTAAAAGAGTTAAGTAGAGAATAAAATCTACTATCTTTTATGATTTATAAAAGGTTTTCATCACTTTTATCGCTGGGACTCAGCTTAATAAATAATCCACATCATCCCTGCACTACGGCCAAGGATATTCATTAGTATCATAACCACAAATTATCCATGCACTACGGGCCAAGGATATTCGTGTATTCATTAATGGTCATGATCATGCCAACAACTGTCCATCAATGCATTACGGGCTAATGAGGACTTTTACCACATCATTTGTAACATTACGGTCATGATTACACCGAATAATCTCTAGTCATAATCATACTAAGTCCATCTATGCACTACAGGCCACAAATGACTTTCAACAAAATATAAAAATGAGGATGATGACAATGATATAAGAATTCAATAAAACAAGTTCAAGAATTAACTTGCCCAGGAACCAATAACGTCCAAATTGTTAACATGATACTTCTTTGTAAAGTAAAATTCAAGAATGCTCAGAAGAATATTTCCATGAAAAGATACTGGATGAAGCGCAAATATCAAGGATATTCCACTAATTTCGTGGAGTATAGAAGTCAAAACTTTAACCAACTGAGTATAATAAGGAATGGAATAACAAAAGAAATCACCAGACATGCGATAGACCGCACAAGCAGGTTATTCCAACAGAATAATAAATAACAAAACCAGGTCCGGCGTAAAACGCACAGACAGGATATTTCAACAGAATAATAAAGACAAAACAAGGTCCGGCAGAAAACACACAGACAGGATATTCCAACAGAATAATAAAGAATGGAATAACAGAAAAATTTCACCAAGTATAGGGTAGCCCGCGTATACAGGTTATTCCAACAGAATAATAAAGAATGAAATAACAGAAGTTCTTTTCATGAATACAAAAGAAATAATACCCCTTACCTTTGAAAGAAGAGTACTGGATATAAGACTAGTGAAGTAGCAGAATACTTTTTTTTTTCTATTTATAATTTCTCTCTCTAGAGTTTCAGTGAATTCGTAAGAAATAATGAAGGAATAAGCTTCTATTTATAGGAGAATGGAAAGGCACTGTGTAATTCACTGGCTGAAATCACACGGTAGATTTTCAAAACCAAAATTTTATAATATATATATAACATATGCTATATTAGAAAAATCCTACCACCCGTGCATCATTTGTCAAGGTGCTGGCCAATTAGAAGAAAGAGAAAAAAAACTAGTACACGCCAAGTTTAAGAAAATGGCTTTATGCACATGTTTAATAGCATTATTGGTTTGTTCAACCAATAAGGTGCAAGCTTGAAAATAATAACACATATCATGCCAAAATTCATCCTCCACCACAACCCACTCACCCACATTTAATATATATAAATACTTATTATTCACACACCTCCACACTTTCTTAATTTCCCCTACCCAAATTTTTTAAGCCATCAACCACACTTTTCCTCTCCCACACGTACACACACGATCATACACATTACTGCACCCACCCACTATTACTATATATATAATATATAACTTATATATATATATATAAGTAATAAAACAAGAGTGAGATAACTTTCTAACAATTATTTTGAAAAAATGGGTAAATGGGAATCCAAATAATAAGTAAAATTTACAACAACTACTTCATAAAAATCCTTTCAATATTTTTAACAGCATTTATTATCATTATTATAATTCATAATATAAATCGACCAGGTCATTCCCGGGAAAGAGGGGGCTTTCCAATAAGGATTTCTCCCTATTGACGCACAATTAGGTGACCAAACCTCTCATTGGCAGAACTTCTAGACATAGTTAATATTGCAAATAATAATATTAATAACTTTGTCGTCTCAATTATTGATTTAATAATATATAAAATATTGACAATAATTGAATCAAATAACATGAGATACTATGCAGCAATTACTGTAATAATAATTGAACAAAATTGAGTGACTTCTCACATAAGCATCAATAATCAATATCGTGTGTTACTATGCAACCACGAGTATTACTGTACTTTTAACACCGGGTGTTTCAATAGTTAACGGTAAAAACTTTCGCCGTTATTTTCATAAAATATTTTTATCGTTTTCTCAATCCGACAATAATTTCATTGTGGGGTCCACCAATGATTGTGCCGTCGTACGAATATTCCCTGTTAAAACGAATATTTCCCGACCAATCGAATATTATATAACAACTTGCGTACTTTGCAAAATTAATAAATATTACCCACAACTATAACATTATATTAAATTCATTCCATAATATTCAAAAATGATAATTATAAAAAATTCATCTTTATTCATAAAAGTTAGGGTCTTACATGTAAAAATTAATATAAATAGTTTATATATTTATATGTTTTTAACAATGTAATTCAGTTAAGTCTATAATTAGTAGAATGACCTATTGACCAAACTTAACTAGAATTTCATTTTGAAGTTAAATTTGTACTAACTTTTAATGGCTCGAACCATCAAATTCTAGGCTTGACTGGCCGAAGGATCAAATTTTAGGCTTAACCGACCCAATTGACAATCCTACACTCAACCAACTAGTCAGTTCTGGATGGGGCATTTTGTGAGAATGTATAAATCTACACAAAAAAATGATGGGTCCTTAACACTAATATACAACAATTATAAAGTATTTACAAAAATAATACATACACAAAATAATTACAAAAATAACGCAATTCACATTAATAAGGAAACCTAAAATCAAATAGAAATAATTGTAATAACTAATAATTCAAATTCAAATATCTGGTGTAAGTCCCCATCTTTTTTATAAATAAAATTGAATTACCTCTATACATTATTTTGAAATAATAAGGTGTTAGTTTGATATAATGATTTTGTTATGGGTGAAATGTGCAAATTTTGCAAAATAAGCAAATGGTTATAAAATATTCATTGTTGTCGGGAAATATTCATTTGGTCGTGGAATATTCTTGTTGTCGGGGAATATTCGTACGACAACACAGTCATTTGTGGACCCCATAACAGAATAACTGTCGGATGAATAAAATGACAAGTATGAGTTTTTATAAATAATGACGTAGTTGTTACCGTTAAAACTGTTAGAATACTCGGTGGGTAAAGTAAAGTAATACGTGTTGTTGCATAGTTGTACACAATATTGCACAATATTTTTAGATTATTGATTCTTACGTAAGAAGGCACTACTCAATAATTGTTATAGTAATTATTGTTCAATATTTTATTTTATTGATTCAATAATTGATACGTTGATATTTTGTCTTATTATTAATTCAATAATTGTAACTGCATAGTATTTCTCATTATCAGATCAATAATTCATATTATTTGAATAATATTATTAGATACCATTATTGGCAATGTTTAAGGAAGTTCTGTCTAGGAAAGGAGTTTGGTCACTTAATTGCGCGCCAGTAAGTCCCCTCTTTCCTGGGAACGACCTGGTTGTTATTATTGTGATTCTATAATATTATTTATGAATAATTAATTATTGATTTATATGATAATAAAATACTTATTTTATGTGGATATAAATGAAGGAATTAATGTTGAGGTATTTTATCAAAATTGAGGTATTGAAAATCATCCGTATGTAGATTTCGATCATTTTTCGTTGAGAATTTAGAACAAAATTCTTCTACAAAGTTGTAGAGAATTAAATTTCCTATAAAATGGACATAAAATTCGTATTTTTCTGATAAAAGGGCTATTTATTATGAATTATTGAAGTTTTAGAAATAATAGTTTTTAATTAAAAACATGGGTGGGCTCCTTTTTTATTTTTGGTGAAAAATGTTGAATTTGGTGGGCCCCACTGGTGGTGTGATGAATTTGATCAAGAAGGTGTGCGTAATTTTTTTTTAAAAGAAGAATAATTTTTTATTAATTTAGTCTGCTTTGGCATTCTAATATTTTCCTATAAATAAGGTGCTTATTTAGAATTGAAAATCACACCAGAATCTGAAGTTTTATCTCTCTATAATATCGAGCGTATTTTGTGAGTATTTAGATATTTTGAGATTTACTATTCAGTGCAAATTTCATTCAACATTATGTCTGATATTTCAGACAGAAGTACTATTCTTTTGAGGTAAGAGATGTTATTTTTTTCGTAAATGATGTTATTTTTTTCAATATCATTATACCGAAATATTGGTATAAATTTTATTATGAATTTTTTACCTTTTCATGTCGAGGTTACTATTCACGTATACGGCACTATTCACAAATATAGTACTATTCACGAGTACTATTCACGAAGTATGATTTTTCTTATAAAATTTTTACCTTTTCGTGTTGGGGTTACCATTCATGTATACGACACTATTCACGAATATGACATTATTCACACAAAATTTTCTTTTATTTTCTTTGTCCAAGTTGTCTATTATGATTATTATCTTTGATTGTATCCATATTTTAATCTTCATTCTTGAATTCTGCTCCACAATTGATTATTATGGAGTATTTTTGGACTTGGATAAATTGAAGTACGAATCCCTAATTTTTGTCCTTTTATCTCACTGGATTCATTTTCTTTAAGATATTTTTCATCATCCTCAGTCCTAAATGGTGATATAACTGAATATCTTTGGTCTGTAGTGCAAAGATGAATGATTACCTGATGAATATCTTTGGCACATATTGCAAAGATAGACAGGTGTTGAGATGAACATAACCAACTAGTGATACAAATGAATATCTTTGGCCTGTAGTGCAAAGATGAATATTTGATTCAAAGATGTATATTAATTGATGTTACAAGGATAAAATATTGATGATGAACTTTTAAATCATAGAAGATAGTAGATTTCATTCTCTACTAAACTATTCTAATGAATTATTATTTTCACTGCGAATATTGATCTAAAACTTGTTGTCCATTATATTTTATCTGATTTATTGAAGGTTAACGAAAAAAAATTCTACATTATCTTAGTTATAATATTCTTTACTGGTCTAGTTGAGCTCACCCTTTTCCTTTTTGTTCTATTTCTTCTCAGAAGGCCAGAATATAGCGGAGACTAGTCAGGGTATGGAGTGATGTTTTAAGTCAGTTGTTTTAGTAGTCCTCACTATTTTGTAAAATAGTGTATCAATAATTGTAATGAGGACTTATTTGAGTTTGGATATTGTCTAGAAGATAATATTTGTATTTAAACTCACATCATATATGTTATCGTAGACAATTATAATAATAAAGTTGTAGTTGTTTTCTGTATCATGTATTTGGCAACTCAGAATGGGTTGTGTGGATCTATTTTGGAGGCGTCACATCTGGGATCTAACAACAAAAACAAATTCAAATTTAAAATAATAATTCAAATTCAAATCTTGATTTCCCTCACAGTAGCCCTCTATTTTCTTATCATATAAATCAATAATTAATTATTCATAAATAATATTACAGAATCACAATTATGACAACCAGACCGTTCCCAGGAAAGAGGGGGCTTTCCAATAAGAATTTCTCCTTACTAGCGCGCAATTAGATGACCAAACCTCTCCTTGAAAGAACTTTCTAGACATTGCCAATAATGCTATCTAATAATATTATTCAAATAATATGAATTATTGATCTGATAATGAGAAATACTGTGCAGTGACAATTATTAAAACAATAATAATATAAACTAACAATGCAACAATTATTGAATCAATATAATAAATAAATGAACAGTAACTACTGTAACAATTATTGAGTAGTGCCTTCTTACGTACAAATCAATAATTCAATCATACTGTGCAATACTGTGTGCTACTGAAATCTCAAGTGGTTGCAATGGACCTTTTGGCATTTGATGCTCCGCCTTTACACGTTGACAAGTTAAACACCTCGAGATAAACTCCGCGATCTCTCTCTTCATATTGTTCCACCAAAATGTATGTTGAATATCATGATACATTTTGGTACTCCCAAGATGGATTGCAAACGGGGTGTTGTGTGCCTCCATCATGATTCTATGTTTCAAGTCAGAATCGTTCGGAATGCAAAGTCGAGAGTTGAATCGAAGTATTCCTTCTTCATCGATTCTTGCTTCTGGAATAGCACCTTCTTGCACTTTCTTCTTTATTTGTATCAGCCCCAGGTCTGTAGCTTGAGCAACTTTAACTTTATCAATTAAAGTCGGTTCTACTCGTATATTCGCCATCATCATGTGGGTCCCTGGAGTCTTTAATTCTACCTCCATCCTTTGCAAGTCATACAAAATGGGCCTTTGCGTTGACAATATTGCAGTCGTACTCGCATATGATCTTCTACTCAATGCGTCAGCTACTACGTTTTCTTTTCCAGGATGATATTGAATAGTGTGATCGTAATCTTTCAACAGCTCAAGCCAACGTCATTGCCGCATGTTGAGTTCTTTTTGGGTGAAGAAATATTTGAGGCTTTTATGGTCCGTATAAATCTCCATTTTCTCCCCGTACAAGTAGTGTCTTCATATCTTCAACGCGAATACGACTGCTGCCAACTCCAGATCACGAGTATGATAATTCCGCTCATATTCTTTGAGTTGTCGTGAGGCATAGGCTATTACTTTCCCATGTTGCATGAGAACACATCCTAACCCCTTGTCAGAAGCATCACTGTAGATAACAAATCCATCTGAACCAGATGGTATTGTCAGAACAGGTGCCGAAATGAGTCTCCTCTTGAGCTCTTGGAAGCTCTTCTCGCATTTCTCGCTCCATACGAATTTTGTATCCTTCCGAGTAAGTTGAGTTAACGGAGTAGCGATTCGAGAAAATCCTTCCACGAATCTCTGATAATAATTAGCTAAGCCCGAAAAGCTACGCACTTCGGTCACCGACTTTGGCTGCTCCCAACTTTGTATTACTTCAATCTTCGCCGGGTTCACAGATACTCCATGTTTTGACACCACGTGCCCAAGGAATGCTACTTCCTCAAGCCAGAACTCGCATTTCTTCAGCTTGGCATAAAGCTTGTGTTCATGAAGTCTTTGAAGTACTAGCTTCAAATGGTGCTCATGATCTTCACGGCTTTTGGAATAGATGAGGATGTCATCAATAAAGACAACAACGAATTGATCCAAATATTCCTTGAATACACGGTTCATCATATCCATGAAAGCAACTGAAGCATTAGTCAATCCAAAAGACATGACTAAGAATTCATAATGCCCATACCGAGTTCTGAAGGCAGTCTTTGAAATATCCTCAGTTTTAATCTTCAGCTGATGATATCCAGAACGAAGATAGATCTTTGAAAAGAATTGTGCTCCTTGCAATTGGTCAAACAGGTCATCAATGCGAGGTAGTGGATACCTATTCTTGATGGTGACATGGTTTAATTCTTGGTAGTCAATACAAAGTCGCATACTCCCGTCTTTCTTCTTTACGAATAAAACAGAAGCACCCCAAGGAGATGTACTAGGACGAATGAAACCGATGTCTAACAATTCCTATAGTTGGACTTTTAACTCCTGAAGTTCAATAGGAGCCATTCGATATGGGGTTTTAGAAATGGGTTTTGTACCCGGTTCAAGATCAATAAAGAATTCAACTTCACGTTCCGGGGGTAGACCGGGAAGTTCTTCGGGAAATACATCAGGAAATTCTTTAACAACAGAAATATTATCCAAATCTGACTTGTCTCTGTTCAAATCCATAACATGGGCTAAGAAAGCTTGGCATCCGTTTTTCAATAAACGAATAGCTTTGTGGCTTGATATGACAGAGACTGATTTTAGTGGTTTAGTGGTTTGAATTCGTATGACAGGTTGGTTAGGAATATGAAAACTAACAACCTTATGAAAACAATCAATTTTGGCATGATGAGTGGTTAACCAATCAATTCCTAAAATCACATCAAAAGAAAGTATCTTTAAAGAGATAAGATCCACAGGTAATGTGATAGTGCCAACTTGGATCATGTAAAATTTATAAACTGTAGATGTAACGAAGGTTTCACCTAACGGAGTTTCAACAGATAAATCAAAATCTAATTTCTCCGGAGTCAAGTTTAAACGTTGAGCACAAGCAGGAGAGATAAAAGAATGGGTAGAACCGGTATCTAGTAAGGTATAAACTTCGCAAGAATTCAAGATTAGCTTACCCGTGATCACTTCGTTTGGGTTTCTCACGTTTTGTCCAGTCATGACAAACGCTCTTTCAGGAACCGCTGATTTCGACTTATCCAGGATAGCCCTTGGAATCACCACTCCTGCTGAACTTGGTTTCGCTATAGTACAATCTCGAGGGATGTGGCCTTCCTTTCCACAGTTGTAACATACCTTGGATTGTTGTGGACAGTTTGGGCTGATATGTCCCTCCTTCTCGCATTTCTAACATCTAACTGGCGGTCGTTCTCCTCCCCTAGAATTTGTTGTTGGTGCTGGTGCTGCTGCTGATGTCTTCCCGTCGTTGTTGAATCTTCTCTTTCTAAAATTTCCACTCGAGACACCTCTTCTATTATCATGGCCACGATTACCACCTGAGTGGTCACCGCCTTTGTCCGTATTCTTCCTTCCTCGCTGGTTATCATCGTTCTGATGACTGATGTCACCGATATGACCCTGGTTGTGGTCCCTCAGTTGAGTATACTCACTATCTCACTCTAACAACTGAGCCATATTTACAACATCTGAATATAAAGAAAATTTATGAGATATAAGGTATTGACGAATCTCGGGTTTTAAACCTCTCAGAAACATCCGCATCATGCGTTCCTCATTCTCCACCAAATGAGGTGCAAACCTGGATAACTCCGTGAACTTCACCTCGTACTAGGACACCGTCATGTTATTCTGCTCCAGTCTAATAAACTCTACTTCCTTCATATGACGAACACTTTCAGGAAAGTACTTGTCATTGAAAAGTTTCTGAAATCTTTTCCAAGACATGTTGAGTGCATCTGGTTGGGTACGCTTCACAGATTCCCACCAGTAATCTGCTTCACCACGAAACATAAAGGTAGCGAATGGAACCTTCTGTTCCTCCGTGCATCCCAAGACATCGAATATCTTGGTAATTTACTTGACCCATATTTCTGCCATGATTGGATCCGGTTTTCCCTTAAATTCTGGTGGTCCCAACTCCTTAAACTTCTTGGCTGTGACAGACCGCGCGTTGCCATCATTTCCACCCGTATTTTGTACACGAGTCTCCCTTGTCTGATTTTGCATGAACTGCAAAATGCTCCTATACATTCCATCGTTCATCGTTTACTCGGTAGTGTTGTTTACAGGAGGAATATTGCCTTCTTGTTGCACGTTCTCCTGGTTTGTGACTAAAGGTTGCTCCACAGTCTCGTACACTCCATTGCTAACGTTCTCAATAGCCATTCTTAAATACTGCCATAAAACAAGAGTTAATTAAACAAATTAACATGTCATATAATATCCCTATATTATGACCGACCAACAAATAAGTTTAGTAGGACACACTAATAAAGGATTTACTCATCTCTCCCCTCCTAATTCTATTCCCCGATCTCCGCCAGAGACCATATACCTAAGCTTTGATACCAACTATGACGCCCCCAAAACAGGTATACAACACCCATTCTGAGTCGCCAAATACATGTTACATAAAGCAAACTACAACTTCAATAATACAAATGTCGTGTGAAATACGATAATACATACTGTGAGTTTAAATACAAATATTGTCTTTTAGACAATATCCACACGCAAATAAGTCCTCATTACAATTATTCAAACAATATTTTACAGAAATATTGAGGACTGCTAAAACATCTTTCTAGAAATCTCACTCCATACCCCGACTCGATCCTGCTATGTTCTCACCTCCTGAGAAGAAAAATGGAACAAAAAGGAAAAGGGTGAGCTCAACTAGCCCAGTAAAGAATATTATGACTATGATAATATACAACAAATTATCGTTAGTCTTCAACAGGGAAAAATCTGATAGAATACAATAGACAACAAGTTTTAGATCAACAACTATAGCGGAAATAGCAATCCATTAGAAGAGTCACGTAGAGGATGAATTCTACTATCTTCTAATATTTAAGAGTCCATCATCAATATTTTATCCCTGTAACAATAATCAATATACATCTTTAATCATCTTTGCACTACAGGCCAAAGATATTCATTTATATCACCGGTTGGTCATGTTCATCTCAACACCTGTTCATCTTTGCACTACGGGCCAAAGATATTCATCAGTAATCATTTATCTTTGCACTACATGTCAAAGATAGTCAATAATATCATCATTAAGGACAGAGGATGATGAAAAATATTTTTAAGAACGAATCCAGTGAGATAGAAGGACAAATATTAGGGATTCGTATAACAGTTTTATCCAAGATCAATAATACTCCATAATAACCAATTTTGAAGTAAAATTCAAAAATAACGATCAAAACATAGATACAATCAAAGATAGTAGCCAAAATAGACATCTTGGACAAAAAGGAAAATTTTCATTTTTCGGTGAATAGTGCCGTATTCGTGAATAGTGTCGTATACGTGAATAGTGCCGTATACGTAAATAGTAAGCCCGACACAACAAGTTCCAAATTTGATAAAAATTCAACCAATATTTTGGCATAATGATATTGAAGAAAATAATATCATTTACGAAAGAAATAACATCCCTTACCTCAAAATAACCGTATTTTTGACTGAATTTCGGGTATAGTGCTGACAAAAACTCGCACCGTATAGCAACACTCAAAGTATACTCACAAGAATACGCTCGATAATATAGAGAGAGAAAGAGAGAAAACTTATTTCTGGTGTGATTTTCAATTCTAACTTAGCCCTCTATTTATAGAAAAATGCTAGAACGCCAAAGGAGACTAAATTAATAAAATATTAATTTTTAAAACCCATTCTCTACGCATGCTTGCCTAACACCAGCCATCTTTGACCCATTTTCAGCAGCCCACATGTTCAAACAAGAGTGGGTCCCACCCATTAATAAAAATCATTTTATTTTGGAACTCTGGAACTTCAATAATTCACAATAAATAGTCTCTTTGTCAGAAAATTCGAATCTCGCGATTTTTTATAGGAATTTCAATTCTCTACAACTTTGCAAAAGAAAATTTTTCCAAATTCCAAACAGAAATTATCCGAAATTCACAAACGGATGATTTTTAATTCTTCCAGTCCGATAAAATAGTGATAAAACACCTCAGCATTAATTCCTTCAATTATATCCACATAAAATAATATATTCATCAATTATATCCACATCAAATAAATATTTCCTTATCATATGAATCAATAATTAATTATTCATAAATAATATTACAGAATCACAATTATGACAACCAGGCCGTTCCCAGGAAAGAGGGGGCTTTCCAATAAGGATTTCTCCTTACTGGCGCGCAATTAGATGACCAAACCTCTCCTTGACAGAACTTTCTAGACATTGCCAATAATGCTATCTAATAATATTATTCAAATAATTTAAATTATTGATCTGATAATGAGAAATACTGTGCAGTGACAATTATTAAAACAATAATAATATAAACTAACAATGCAACAATTATTGAATCAATATAATAAATAAATGAACAGTAACTACTGTAACAATTATTGAGTAGTGCCTTCTTACGTACGAATCAATAATTCAACTATATTGTGCAATACCGTGTACTACTGTACAACCACGCGTATTACTGTATTTTAACCACCAGGTAACCCAACAGTGTTAACGGTAACAATTTACGTCGTTATTTATAAAACTCAATCTTTGTAGTTTTTTTTCATCCAACCGTTTTTCGTTATGGGGCCCACAAATGACTGCGTCGTCGTACGGAGATTCCCGACAATAAGAATATTCCACGACCAAACGAATATTCCCCGACAAAAAGAATATTTTGTAACCACTTGCTTATTTTGTAAAATTTTCACATTTCACCCATAATCAAAGCATTATATCAAATTAACCCTTATTAATTTAGAATAATGAATAAAGAAAAATTCAATTTTATTTATAATAAGTTGGGGTCTTACAATATTCGCCCTACAAAAAGTTTAAAAATAAATAGATGTAACTCTTACTATAATTTTTTTATGATTATTTGATTACGCATAAAAACTAGAATGATTACCTTTGTATGAATGGTTGGCTACCAACTACATCACATTCAAACTAAATTGGTAACTTAATAAAACTGAATTGGTTACCTTGCCTTGAAGTTTTGGAAACGCCATCTTCCTCCTCCCCCTTCACCGATGAGACTTAGCGAGAGTTAACCACAAAATGGCCGATGGGATAGAGAAAGGTGGATATTTGATTTTTCACAATTTTTTTATGTCCGGAAATTTCAATTCTAATTTCATGTCCAAAGAAAAATAAGAACACTGCATAGGAAAAAGAAAGATATGAGAGTGATGTGTAA
The DNA here is from genome assembly GCA_020205505.1 of Panax japonicus. Classification (NCBI taxonomy): domain Eukaryota; kingdom Viridiplantae; phylum Streptophyta; class Magnoliopsida; order Apiales; family Araliaceae; genus Panax; species Panax japonicus. The sequence goes on along the minus strand of CM035112.1, from coordinate 40,325,153 downwards.
TGTAATGTTGATAACCAAACCTTCGTACCAAGGTAACCAAATTTTTATATCAAGATAACCAAACCTTTATACCAAAGTAACCAATCTACCTCCACACTTGCAGTATGAATTGGTTACATTGGTCTAAAAGTTTGGCAACCAACTGCATGAAGGTTTGGCTACCAACTGTATCACATTCAAAATAAATTGATAACCAAATAACACTGAATTGGTTACCTTGGTATGAATATTTGGCTACCAACTACACTATAAAAAAATTATAGGTGTGGATGTGGATTGGTTACCTTGGTATGAAGGTTTTGTTACCTTGGTATGAAGGTATGGTTACCTTTGTGTGAATGTTTGGTTACCAACTGCACTATGAAAAAAATGAAGGTGTGAAGATGGATTGGTTACCTTGGTATGACAGTTTGGTTACCTTGGTATGAATGTTTGGTTACCAACTGCACTATGAAAAAACTGCAAGTGTGGATGTGGATTGATAACCTTGGTATGAAGGTTTGGTAATTATTTCTAACAAGGAAAAAAGAAAGTACTATAGAAGCTGACAATAACCAATTCATAGAAACATTAAAAATACGCATACTCCGAATTATTGACCAAACAAATAATAAATACATATATTCGTGGTTGTATATATAAAAAATCATTATATGCATTAAGACACACATATATTTTAAGAAATTCAAGAAGGAACCCTCTCTGAAGTTGTGAAAAAATCAACTGCGGAGGCGCATCTCGTCTGGAGGGAAATCTCTAATTCCTTTGGGAGGATTAACGTAAATTTTTTGTAGGGTTTCAAAAATTGGAGGCGAAGACCGGGAACCAGACCTACCCGTTTCATTTGTGTCAGAGTTGAGAAACTTGGGTGTTGCGACGACGGCGGAAAAGGAGGACGACGAGTGGCTTCGAGAGGAGAGAGAAGTAGTAAGGGAGAAGAGAAAAAGGCCGAACGAGAAGGGAGGGTTTCAGGAAGATGGAGAAGCGTGTTGGGTGGAGGATAAGGAGTGAAGGGTTTGCATGCATGATTATTGGTGGTGATCAACGGAATGGGAGGAACCACAACTACGATTAACGAGAAGAAATAAGGGGGAGATAATCGTGTACCACAATTAAAGGATACCCAAATGTATTAATTTTATAAATAAATATGAAAAAATATATTAATTTTGTAATTATTTTATCTATACACTATTATTGTAATTATTTTTAAAAATATACTAAAATATATAAATAATCCAAAAATGAATGGAAAGGATGGAGTGGGGTAGGGGGTATAATTATAATTCTATTTATATTAATTAAAAGAGAATATTTAGTAGAACCTCCAAAATAATAATAGATTTTTAAAATTTGACCTCCACTTATATGTTAGTATTTTCTATTAAAATTTTAACTTATTACAAAAACAAATTTTTGTTATAAAAGAACGGTTATATTTAGAATATTTTTTTAAAAATATTCTACAAAGTTCCTCGGTTGCTCTTATATAAATGGAAATTGGGTCCCATACTTGAGCAATTATACCATGTAAAATACTAGCTGGGTCCCGTGCCTCCGGCACTGTATGGACAATATGATTTATCTCAAACTTTGAACGATCAAAATAATTTATTGAGTGAGAGGAAAAATTAAAGTCATTTGTATTTTATTAAATTATTATTAGATTATTAGATAGATAGATGTATTTTATTAGATAGATGTATGAACGGTGAGATTTATCTCAAACTTTGGACGGCCCAGATGATTTATTGAGTGAGCGGGAAATTCAAAATTATTTGTATTTTATTAGATAGATTCACACTTTTAGCAGAACCTCCTAATAATGTTAATTCTTAAATAATTATCATAAACTACCAAAAACATATTGGCAACCCATAAATTACGAAATTTATTATTTTCCCTACACAATTTACGTCCATTTTAAATTAATAAATTTAAAAAATTAATAAAAAAAGAAGTCAATAGGACTATAGGAGGAAAAAAAGGAAATTGATATTTTTACATAAAAATTGATATTTTCATAAATTTCACATTCATATGAGAGAAATTTATACGGAAATATTATTTTAACGTATAGAAATATTAGTTTCTAAAGAAAATGATAAATAGTAGTCCGCTACTAATTTAAGGAACTAATATTTTCATATATATTTTTTTGATATTTCTACATGGTTTCTTTTCACATGAAGGTGAGACGTTAAGGGTGTAAATGAACCGATTCGAGTCGAGTATTGAATTGCTCAAATTTGATTCACAAAATTTATCGAGTATAAAATAAAATTTGATTGAAGTTCGCTTAGCTATCGAGTTGAGCACGATCTCGAATCAAGCCTGAACAATTTGAATTTTTCGAACAAATATGATCCGAATATCGATAAAAAATTATAATTTGAAGAGATTCAAATAATTTATCAAACTTTAAAACTTATTCATATTTGAATCTCTTATATTTTGAGTCAAACTCAAATCAAAATTTTAGTCAAGCTCACGAATCAAGTCAAATTATTTACTTATTTTACTCACCTTATACTCGTGTAAAAGAAAAATATATAAAAATATTAAAAATATATGTGAAAATATTAATTGCATAAATTAACGAGAAACTATAAAACAAATTTACTACTACTAGTCTACTACTAAACATTTATTATATTTATTGTCTATTCGGCTCTAAAACGTACCCACTTCCATTTCTCTGTCATCATCTTTCACATTTTCCACGTACAATCAATTCAGCCTCCATATCAATACAAAAACTCTCAAGAAACAACAAATACAAACGTAATCTGATATTCATACCATTAATTCATACTCCTCAACTACTGTCCATTTTTCACCTCTTCATATGGGTTCAAGCATTAATTTCAAATCCCCTGAATTTTTTGACCATTTTTCAAAGTCTTTAATTTTTTCTATATGGGGTTTTGGATGCCAGAGCACTTGCATTTTCTGGTTTAAAGGGGTTGTTCTGAGACTCTTAAAAGTGGGTTCACATTTTCTTGAAAAGTAAAGCTTGCTTTTTGCATGAAAATGGCCAACTCATTTGGAAACCAGAACCAATCGGGTCCCCCTGCAAATGGATCATTTTCTTACAATGGGAATTATCAGAACAACCGGAAGCCGGTGAGGAATCCACTTGCCAGTCCATGGTTCCGGTATAATCCCAAAGCTAAGGCGGTTTGGACAGCTGAAGAGGATGCAGTTGTGGAGGAATGTGTTGTAAAGTGAGTCACTTTTAACTTTTTTTTTTATTATTAAATTAAAATAATAAAAATAATAATAAATAAAGGAAATTCATGATGTGAGGGGAGTTTTGTAAAAATATCAATTTCCCTTGTGGAAATATCAATTCCCTAAATAGGAATGTGGAGCATAAATTTGAATTCTTGGAGTGAGTTTTTTGATGGGTTTATGAGTTGTGTATGGGTTATCTTTGCTTTTTTGCTTTTATCTTGCTCTTTTTATAGGAGGGATTTTGTGTAAATTCAGTCATTTTGCTATGCATGAATTTAATTATGGGAGTTTTTAAATTCATAATGGTGAATAGAAATTAAATTTTAATGTAGTTATTTGTTCATTTCAATTCCTTAATGTGGCAGAGTTGACAAATAAATAGTAACATATATTATTTTAAAAAAAAAATTAAAATCCCAATAATTTAATTCAGCTGCTTAATAGGTTGGCATTCAATTTCCAAAATTTTAATTTTAATGCCTCGGATACTGGTAATTTATTTATGATGTTTGGAGTATAAATCATTTCCTACACCTGTATAATTTCCAAACTGGATTCTGCTAATTCAGTATGCTCTCCAATCTGACACAGTAGAGAGCCAATGAATTTGCTTAGATGAGAATGACATACTAAATCAATTTTTTGCGGCAATTTTTTTATTTTTTTGAGGTTCTTCCTTCATTTATTTGCTAGAAAAGACGGAAAATCTACAATTAAATTCACAGCAAAAGTTTCCCGCATATAAGTTAGAATTTGTTGTTCTTTCATTATGTTTCCAAGTATGGTTATTAAATTACTCAAATTCATAATGCTGAAGTATTTTAAGCTTTCAGTCATTTTTGCTTATGTTTTTCTTTTAATCATAAGATAATAAGATCTATTCATATATTTTTTTTATCTGAAAGATTTGGTAAGTTCAGTATTGAAAATTTATGGTTTTTGGTGGCTTCATATATATCTACTGGGCCAAACTTGATGCTTAATTCTAGATACAAAATGTTAAGATTCTAGAGCTGGTTTTTCGCATAGTTACAGTTTTCACTGCAAGTTCTATACCAGTTTTTTCAGTTTTAATTTTACATTTTCTCATCATTATATGTTATGCATGTATATTTCAATTAAATAATATACTCTTGTAAAATATCCTACAGATATGCCTCTGATTCTAACGTAGGCCGTTATGCAAAGATATGTAAGCGGGTACACAACAAGTCAATGCGAGAAGTAGCGGTGCGCTGCAAAATACATATGGTAAGTTCCAAACATTTTCATTTCCTATTAATTGCAAGAGTTGTGTTTTCTGATTAATTATTATTGACATTAATTATGTGTAAATAATTTATTTGATTACTCAAATAGCGGCGTAAATGTTTCGGTGTACTCAAGTGAGATGCAGGCATATGAAGTTAGTGGTTTTTGGGTTTATCAGTGGCTAGTGTATCTTTGGGAATCTTGTACTTTAAAGGATTTCAAGGATTTCTTTCTAAGGCTGCTTTGTTCAGAAGGAATAAGGATTGTTGTTGCTTTTGCTAGCAGTAACCATTCAGTTCAATTAGTTTATGGCTTCGTATTCGTGTAAACTTATGGTTGAAATATATTAGGAGTTTATTTATGATTTTTAAAATTTTTATTAGACCCCATTTATGGATTACCTTTTTGGGATATTTGTTTGAGATATTTTGTGCTCATTATTGCATTGCCTTATCCCTGCTTAATGGTTTTGAAAAGCACATTGTGGTCTCTCACTCCAAATTTGAATCAAAATACTTTACTAATTTACTTGATTTGCGACTTTATTGATACCCAAATATCAGTTCTTTTTTGTCAACTCAACATTATTGTTCAAAAGATCAGCCTTCAATCCCCCCCCCCTTTATGTTAGTTTGTATATGTTAGACATGTTAAAATAAAAAAAAAAAATCTTATATATCAATATATACTAAGTTAATTTCGAATGCCTTTATATGATATGGTGAAGCTCGACTTTACTGAATGAAGCCTTAAAGTTGACCACACATATCATCATTTGCCATGTTACTCTATCAAAAGCCATAACATTATTTTCTCTGCAGTTACATGTTCTCTAATCCCTTAACCCGTTTTTCGGATTTTCAGTTTTGTTTGTTTTTCTTCTCCTTTATCTTCTCTTAAGGCCCTAAGTCGAAACAGATCAGTCCTTTGTCACAGTGTCTGAATAATGTTAACTATCTTCTGATGATAAGTTCTCACAGATGCATTCTTTTCATTACTTACTGCCATTGTTTGATATAAAATTCTCTAGGCATCTGAAACTCTGATATATATACTTTTGTTTCCTGTAAACTCCATTTCAATCACCCTCCTAGAATTGCTTGTGAAACGTCTCCTCAAATAGTCCAAGGTATTAATAAATGGTCCAACAACTGTCAATATACCTTCTCTAACTTATTGAAGTACAGCATTGGTACTCCCAAATGTTAACATATTTACTCTAGAATTTTTTTTCCCATTGGATCTCTAAGGAATGTGGGTCATATGTTAGAGGGACATATCGAATGGATATGTTAGTCATATCCATTCATACCCATGTTCAGATAGTGGCCTATGCAGAATGTTAGTTGGGAAATATCTTTACCATAGATTTTATATAACTTTTATATGTTTAAATCTCAAACTCATAACCAGGGGTGGGCTTTAGATACCATTTTACGGAGTGTACTATAATAGGAAAAACAAAAAATACACAAAAAATTTAAATGAAACCCCAACTTAACTTCATGTTGTCATGCTACTTCTAGTATGGCACCACCACCACTACTATGGTGACAAACCACCACTGCTACTATGGTGACAATATAGGCGGTACAATTGTCAAGACCAATAGACCATCACTGTTGTGGAAGCCGCCACACAACCATTGCACCACTCCATGCTACCATCAAATGTAATAAGCACCGTGACTAATGGTGACTAAGTCAATGCTACCATCACTGCCTGACCAAGTGAAAACATAATGAATGGAATTCAAGGGAACTTTTAAAGGTTTAGCATAGTCGGTTAATATTATGTTTATACATATAACTAAACCAAATTCAAGAATACGAACTAGATATCAATATCATGTCTAGAAGCATGTTGCTAAATGTGTCTAGACATTATAATGGGAATACGTGATGCCTATTTTTCCATATGTACCTTGCTATTCAAAAAAATAATTTTACTCATACTCATCCAGGCACGTAAATGCCAATTATAGGATTTTCTTTCCCTCTAAACAAATGCACCATAGTTTTTTAAAGTCTGGTTTAAAACATACAATTGATCGTTTCGTTTCCATTCGGTAAATTTTTATTTGACTGAAGAACATATAATCTATAGTTCTCTTATTAGATTAGCATGTGTTCCAATCATAAAAACCTAAGAAAAATTACAGTGTGTGGGTCTCGTCCCAAGAGTCCCGCGCATGTCGGACAATACTCGACTTGAGAAGGTTAACATTGAGATAACATGGCCAATGATGAAGTGACATGTGTCACCAGACAGTTGGGACCGAGGAGGGGATTAAACATCTTGGAAGGGATCAAGAAGGATGAAGATATGCTCGGGAAGGTGCCACATGCCACCTAGAAGGACCCTCCAAGAAGGGTCAGTTGAGCGAGAAGACTTAACTGAGAGGCCCAGTGGCGAGAGGGTTGTTAATGACTCGCAAGGCTCAGTATGGGATTGCAAAATTGAACTGGTGGCTAGAGATACAAAGAAAATCGAGAGGAGTGATTTATTTTTAGGCCAAACCTCTCGGTCTAGAATGGTCAAGACAATGGCGCCCGCTGGGCAAGTGACCGGGGTGCTCCCAATTTCTGTGAATACTACCTCATTTGATATAGGATAGAGGATCTTTTGGAGACTTGAGAACTCTTTAGTATTACACTACTACTTCTTAGAGTCATTCTTGCCTGCTCTCTCCCCTAAAGTTACTTGATTGAATGTCTATGTCCTCTTCAAACCCAACCCATTTCTCTAGGCGGGAACCCGAACTTTTCATTTCTGACCTACACTGGAAGCGCGTTGTTAACACTCCAAAAATAAAACCTTACTTCTAAACACAATGAAAAGAAATTAATCACAGTAGCTAGATAAGTAAGGGTCGATCCCACAGAGAGTATGCACGACTTGCTTTTTCCTATTATAACCAATTCTAAACTGAAATTCTAACAAAACAATAATTGGGGTTTGGAATTCTAATTATGATTAGTTAAAATAAAACTGAATTAATAATAGAAATCAATGAATTAAAATTTCAGCTCTTCAGTTCAATCTTACCCTCATAGTTGATGGAACAATCAATCGTAACATTACTCTACCCTTTAATGAAGCTAATAACCTTAGATAACAATAAGCTTTGCTACCCGAAATTCCCCTTAATTCCACACTTTCATTGGATTCTAACCATTATACAATTTAAAACAAGTTTTCTAAATTTAATATAACGAAATATTATTCTAAGCAACAATCACTCAAGTTTGGACTGTTTAACTTGACTTATGATAATCATAGCAATAAACAAAATCTTATCCACAATCATCTATCACTATTTACTATGATTGATTAGGAACAATATCGATTACGTAGTATATTCCCAAAATCTAGCAATTAATAATAATTTGATCAATCTAATCGGCCTTAATTAAATCCATCCAACCAATTATCACTCAAACAATTAAAACAAATTATCACGAATAAATTTCATACGAGAAGGAAAAAATAATGTTACTAATTTGATTTAACCATCAATTGCAGTTAAGGTTCGAAATCCCCTTGAACTGAATTAGAAAACCTAGCTCGACATACTTTAATAATCAAACCTTAATAATTAATTTCTCTCTACTCCCTTACCAGTCAAAAGAAAGTATTTATATGGTCTCTTCTGAAACCTTACCAAACTTAGTTTCCGTAACAAACTTAAACTGCTATGCTTCAGCACCCCGACTTCGAGTTTTTAAGCTGACCCAACGACCGTAGAGTTCTCTTTTTTTAAACGAATGTAGAGTGATAGATCGTAGAATACTTTTACACCAGCACCCTCACTACGATCATAGAGTAACTTGCATCAAACGAACACAAACGTAGAGTGCTTCTGCCCAACAGCTAAACATTGCACAATATAATTCATATATGCTCCTTCAATGCTTCCCTAATTCAATAATTATAGTTATCAACTCACTTACATTTCATAAAATTAAATATAATGGAATTAAAAATATTAAATATTATGCTCCTATCATACACACTGTAGAAATGGAGCTCTCTGTTCCAACATGCTTTCAGTGTATCCATGTTCTTAATCTAAAAGTAAGATTTTGATTATCATAGACTACCAACATTAATTAATAGTTCTCACTACTGGTCCTACAACTTTGCCTATCTTGAAGTGAAGTATAAAATCATAAACAAAAGACATGATCCTTGGATATCTTTGTCAAAAAGTCTTGGTTCAAGCATAAAATGTCATTTGGTTATTATAGTCCAATTTCTACAAAAGCTTAAGTTGTTTGGATTTTCCAAAATATATTATGGTGTAACAAATGTTAATATGTATTTTTTTGATAAGTAAAACAAAATGTTAAGAATGTCATAACAAAAGGATGTAAAGGTAATGACACGAAATTTACTTTAACAAAAGCATGATAAGGAAAATAATGCTAAAGGATACTGTGTGGGAGTGAGAGAGATGTTGTCATTTAATATATATATATTTATATATATATATATATATATATATGAAAAGAGAGAAAGAGAACATGTACATATATTTACATGTATATATTTTTATTTACATATTGCATTTCATATCATAATATACACGTGCTTGTATGTACACACACACTATAAAGCAGACACCTTCCAGAACCTACGAGTCCGTGTCGGGGTCGTCTCAGATACATGCACGCCCGAATACGCCTTGGACTCATCCACAACACGCAAGCATAATTAATTTTATTTTAATTTGTTAGATGTTGACACTGCTAGAACACGGTTGGACACGGATGAGACAACTAAATAAGGAAAAAACAAATTATTATTAATTTATATAGTGGTGATGTATTTATTTTATTGGTCTCAAGATTAAAAGCTTTAAGATAAAGTATTAAAGCAAATATATTGAAGAAAACTAACAACGAATACTATTAATAACAACTACATCTGGTGATATTATTTTAAGTTTATGATATAGCAGTAATATTAGACTACATCTGGCAATATTTGCTTTACTATATAATGTGTGGTGAACATGTCTATTGAAATTGTTTGTGAATATTTGTTTGATAAATTTATAGTAAATATTAGATATATTTATTGTATAGAAAATTTATATTTATTAAATATTTATCAAAAAATAAATATATCCTCAACATATTTTATCCCATTTTTGGGAAATGCATGTCCCATGTCGCATCTGTGTTCGTATTGGTGATTCATAGCAAACACACAAACATATATATATATATATAGAGAGAGAGAGAGAGAGAGAAAGATACATACACATCTATATGAATCATAGTATAGTAATATATAATTATTATATGATATCACTAGTAAAACAGGTAAGTTTCAACAAATGGTAATAATGCTTATGTTAGAAAATAAAGTATTGTGCATAAACACATATATACATATATATACATGGTTGAAACAAAATGACATAGATTTTTGAGTAATAAAATAGTGAAATGACAAAAATCACAAAATTGTCATCAATGTAATTAATGAATAGACGAAGTTGTCATTAAGGAAATGTATTGGGCCACAAGCCAATTAGCTATGGTTGATAGCTATGTCATCCTATATATTAACATGATATACATTGTTGATGCCTCTTTCTTAGAGTTTAAACTTTGAGATGAGTTGGTTACTTAACATGGTATCAGAGCTCCGGGTATGAAAGGTTTTGGGTTCAAATCTTTCCCCTCGCGCATGTACAACTGTCCAAGAATCAATATAGTTATGAGAATGACAAAACTATAATACGAACTTGGGGCTTACCATAGAAATTGACAAAATTACCCCCAGTTTAAAAATTCTCCCATCCACGAATTATATTGGGGATGAGGGCTTTTATAAATTATGTGTTTGCAATATACTTTGCGAAGGGAATTTTAACAAAACATATTTTTTTTTTGTGGTTTAGCGTATATAAAAAGAAATATCTACCAACCACTAACTACCCTTTGAAAGATAAGAATTAAATAGAAAATGTAAAACACTCATGGAGTTTGTGTTCTCCATTTCTTCAAGTTACTTTAGGAATATCAATTTAAGATAACATTTTGGAATGTGAAAGTTAATAACAATATTCTCATCTAACAACGTCATCAATGCCATTTAGATACCTAAACTATCACAGAATTAAAGAACACAAGTCATACCGAAACACATGTAAAGAACTCCAAAAAAGTTAAAACCCATATCGTGATAAAATTTATGTCTACAAAACTTTAATGCGGACGATACTATTTACAAATATGCCACCATCTACATTATAATTTGTGGACATGAGAATTTTAATACGGGGAATTTTGACAATTTCTATAGCGAGCCCAAGTAAGTATAGTTTTTGTCATCCTCATAATTAAATTGCGGACGAGGTTTATCTTGAATCATTCGATCTTTTATTGGAGAACTGGGTATGCGTAAGATGGATAGTGCTTCATATCCAATGTTTGCTATGAATCATTCCCATATATATGTTTGTGTGTATATATATATATATATATATATATATATATATATATATATATATATATAAAATAGCTGCCTGTCAATGTTTCCCGGATTTATATGTAGACTACTATGTCCTAGAATTTCCGTGTTGGTGTGACGTAATGTATCCATGTCCATGTTTAGTAATACATGCCATAATAATCTTGGTGTCGGTGGTAAATACATAGTTTAGAAGTTTAAGGAATTTATTATACATGCATATATACATATATATATATATACATATATATTAAATGACTGCAATGTAGTGTTGGCCTGTTGATGGCCCAAGTTAATTTATTTGTTCATCAGGTCATAAATGAGCTTCTGTATTAAGTAAAGACGAGGTCTTTTGTTTTATTTTATATATAGGGTGGTAGATGTGCACTGGGATAAATATTGGCAAAGTTAATTGAGAGCTGTCAGGTTAAGTCTTTTAGAAATGAGCTGATGTTTTTCTGAGAAAAATGGAGAAACGTATACACAAGTATTCTATTTTCACTTTCTTCTAGTCTTGCCCTACATAAATACTTTTATAAATTTAGGTTTCAAATGAATACTTCCTCATCTATTGACTGGTGTTTGAATTCTTGATGTCCATGATGTGTTTTTCTGCCCCTCTGATCTTTTTTCAGCTTCACAAGCATTTTATGTTGGGTTAATTTGTTATTCCCTGTTTGCGTGGTTTGTGTTGATTACATCCGGTGCTTGGCCCATTGCACACCCGCCACCCGGGTTTTACCATCATTAAAATTAAAGGTTGACAAAGTGACATAGTTTGACCTATGGGAGTAGGACTTAAGCAGTGTAACCATGTTATATATGAAGGCAAACAGGGATTTCAGGAGAACATAAGCACATTAAAGGCAGATAATTACTCCTTTTTACCGGCAAATTACTTTAGTGGTATTTATATTTTTATTATGTCTTCCTGATTTTAACAAGTTCATTTGTCCTAATTGATTTTCTCGTATCCAGAAAAAACAAAACGACAAAAGAAGGAAAGTGGATAGGGTAAGCAAAGGCAGAAAGGTAAAGTTACTGTTTTTGTTTCCATATAAAAGTGAAGTTGTTGTGTCTTATATGCCATATTTTAACAAACCATATTTTTTGGTCGTGTGAAAATGGTCTGAAGTGGTCGTGTAATGCGATACTCTTCCTCTAGCAACTTCTTAATCTATAAATTGTTAGATTTACATTTAATTGGTTTTCCGTATATGTTCCTCTGTAAATAAATATGAATTTCTCTATTTCCTCTAGCAACCTCTTATCAATTGCTTAGATTGCGTATGTGGTGAAAATTTTCAGAGTTTCCTTCATCTTTTCTATTGCGCTCTTTGATGTGAGCTTACAAGATATAATATGAATATGATTTGTATAGCTTTCTTTGAAATTTGTTTCATAGATCTTACAGGATGAATATAAATTTGTTTTCCCTTCTCAGGGAAAAGTGAAGGATCCTTCAGCAAGTTCATCTCATTTAGCAGGTCAGCCTGCTCTTAATGCTAACAGGGTGGTTACTAGCGACAATGCTAATGGGACCTCGTACAGTGGTTGGTTATGTTTGCTTAAGATTCTTAATAATTTGAGTTTGTATTCTGTAACAAAACATACTTCTGTACTTTCAGTATTATTACTGTCCTGCTTGAAGATGCACATTCTTTATTAGTACTATGATTAAAAAAATTTACCCCCAAAGAGCTACGACTTTTTATCCCCTTTTTAGTTATTTTGACTAATTAAATTACTGCCAAACTGATAAACACAGCAATTAAACTTGTTTAGGTTTATTAAGGAGGTGCTTTAGAGGGCAGGTCCCACATGTAGTCTTCATTCGGTAGCCTATTTAAAGGCGGGGGATGGGATGATGGTCCATAGCTTTTGGAATTTGACATTTGAGGATTAAGTTTTTGTTCGTTCTTGTGGGGAGTCTCGGTGGATTATAATACTTTAGGATATAAGGTATGCAACTCGTTTGGATTTTATTGGTGTTTAAATTTGTCTGTGGTCCTAATAATTCAAGGGAGAGGAAGGAGTTCTGGGACGATTTTAGTATATCTATGTTTTTTGTAGTCCTATTTGCATATATGGTGACTTTTATGTTATTAAGTTCACTTTTCAAAATTTTGGAGGTTTGAGGATTAGTGCGAGTATGTTGGACTTTAATGAGTTTATTAAGGGTTGTGACTTAAGAGTTATCCTATCTAGTGGTACTCAAGGTCTATTTTTTGTGAGCACATTGCTGTCGCTTACATTGATAGTTTTTTTGTACAGTAACGAGTGGGATAATGAATTCCCTTAATTGGGATAGGTTGTTCTTCCTCGGGTATTTGTGACCATTTTCTCATTGTTTTAGATTTTAGTCCCCTGAAAAGGAGTGTCAAATTCCTTTTTATATAATTTTCTCATATGGTCTTTCTGAGTTGCTTAAGAATTAGTGGAGTGAGTGGGAGTGTGGAGGGTGGCGCGGCTAAAAGGAAGTTTGTGCTTGGTTACTGAGTAATTTGGTCTTTAAGCTTCTATGTCCAACACTATTCTGGTCTGAAGAGAAGCTCAGAACTCTTTTAGTTATGATTAATTTTTTCTTTCCATGTTAATGTCTGAAATGAACCGTTGAATAGTTAATATTTTTATTTCTCAATCAGAAGATTCTTCTATATAGTTCTGTCTTGGCTTATCATAGTTTTCTTATGAATATGAATTTGTTCTGTTCACAGCCATAGGTGGTGCTACTGGGCAGCTTCTTCGACAAAATGAACAGGCATTTGAGCAGATTTCTGCAAATCTGAAAGCTAACAAGGTGAATTTTTTTTTGATTCCATATTTTTGCTTGTAATAAAGTAGGATGTATAAAAGTACACCGTGAGTGGTTGATGAAGCTCTGTTCAATTTTTCCTTTTGGTCTGGAAGGTCTCAAGTCAAACTTTCTCTACATTTGTGTCTTCTGCATGACTCAACAATTTATTGATTGAGTTTTGGGAATAATTTTTGTGCATTGTTCATCATTCACGTTGGGTGGTTAGTTGTAAAATTAGGAAAAATTATTTTAGAATTTATGTTATGAAGTATTTAGTCAACAAAAAATGAAGGTCTGATCAACAGTGTACACCTTGTAGAAATTCTTTCAGTTGAATATTTTAAATTGAATTTTCGAGATCAGTCATAGATAAAATTCATAGTTCGGATATTTTTCTTTTACATAAAATTATGTGTTACACGTAGCCCTTTATTCTTTGTACTTTGTTATATGGTGTTGAATTCATGCTTTTAGACTGAGCTAATCTCTCGTCTTTCTCCTTTCAGTTTCATGAGAACGTTGCTCTTCTTTCCCAAGCTCGGGATAACATCCTCAAAATCTTGACCAAGTATGTTGCACGTCTTATCATGTTTTGCCATTTTTATATTTCCATTGTCTGTATGATTCACTCCTTTTAGATAGGCTTGTTCATCCGTAAATAACCGACCCGTACCGGACGGGCCGAACCGATTACCAAATATAGTTTTAATGCCGATACCGGTTGGACCGGTTAGCTGGTCCGGTACCGGTTCGGTACTAGTTTTAACCTCATATTGTGCCAATTATTTTTTGAGTCATTTTTTCATGAAAAGTTTCTTTGATCTCAGCCATTTTTTTCTACAATTTCAGCCATGATTTCATGATTTTTTTCTATAAATCATAAGCACCACCATTAAATTGACAATAAAACAGGGCAGTGGACAATGGCAACAGAAGCTCAACAAATCATCAATCCATCAGTCCAAAATCCAAATAGACATACCACAAACAAATTACTAGCAGACATACACAAACAAATTACTTAATGAAAAAACAGAGACCCAAAGAAACACAACTATTGAAAATTTTCTTAATTAAAAGAAACAGAGTTTAGAGACCCAACAGAGAAACAGAGACCCATATCAGCATAATATTTTTGAAACAGAGATCCATACCGTGACTTCCTTACACAAAGAAACAGAGACCCATAATATTTTTGAAAATTTTCATCATCATTAAACCATACTTTAGACCCTATTTATTTTTAAACAAATTGAGGACCCCCAAATCACAAACCCATGAAGAAAAAACCACAAATACAATTAATGGAGAAGAAGATGGAAAGCCATAACAGTCAAACCCAACCCCAACTCCACGACTCTTTTTCGTTAGTTTTAATGAATTTTTCGATTTGTCGATGAGGAGTGGTGACGAGAGTACCAGACCGAGAAGTCGATTGTCGATGACTATGATGAGCAGGCGAGCAATAGTAGAGAGTGAAGAGTCGAGACAAGATGAAGATGGAGACTTGGAGAGAGAGTAGCAGACAGAGAGAGAGTTTTTTATTTGGGAAAGGCTTTGCCTTTATTCAAGTAATCGGTCTAACCCGGTTTGGTACGGTATGTACCGAACTTACAAAGTACATATTTATCCCGAACCAACCGATTCGAACCGGTCCGATTTGTCGAAAAATCGGAAAAACTGTTTGTTTTGCCCACCCCTACTTTTAGATGCTCCTGCATATACATTTGATGATTCATCCACTAAATTTCTAATGCTTTTGAACTTTTTTCTTAGGTGGCAGACATAAGTTTTTTATCATGACAAAACAATTGTGATTTTTCTGCTATTGTAACAAAATTTGACAGTTACACAAATTATTAAGTTGACAGCTTTTGTTAATACACGAATGCACATATATTCATAAGCAACTCGGTGTTTTATTTATCAAGCTGCTACTCTGGCTCTGCCATTATATAAGGAGCCGAGCTTCAGCTCCTTTTTACGCTGATTTGCTTAATTAATCAGCTGTGCTTGAACAAGGATAAGCTTAGCTCACTTAAGCTTGGGTCTGGGGGTTGGCTTATTTGACATATTTATTGAAATAAAATTGAAGGGTTGGACTATAATCATGTAACGTTATGAGCCATTTTTATTGGTTTTGTTAGTCATATAATTTGATCTTATCAATCTTGGATTATATTTTATTTTAATATTATTTCAAACCTTTTATTGTTTAACATATTTTTGGTTTGATTTATGCTTTATTTTCTTTTTCTTTTGTCATAATTATTTATGACAACATAAAGTCATAATAACAGATGGACAGTGCTCATGATAGATCCCATTATTTATTTACAAAATGGTTATTTTATCTCTTCCAATGAGTTTACATTATGAATATAATAACTTTAAGATATAAAGTCGCATTTTTCATATCTGTGAATTGAATAATGTTCTATCAAATTTTGACATAACCCTAAATTGTAAGTTATAGAAGATCTGGTTTAAGATTATACAGAAAAGGGAAGACCTACAAAATACTAATGATGTCTATTCTTTGGAAGTAATTAGAAAAAGAATAACTGTGTAGTCGATGAATCTTAAGTCCGTCTGTATTTTCTTGTTCTCTTTTTAGCATATAAACTAACTATTAATCTATTTATTGCAGCTTGAATGAGACAGAAGAGGTGGTGGAGTTCAAGAGGATGCCGCCTTTTCCGGTGGTAATGAATGAAGAGCTGATTAAGGTCATTCTTCCTCCGAGAATGAATGCCAACCATATCAACAATTTATAAGGCCTCAAAGGGTGCAGGCATTGTTTCTTTCTTTCTTTTTCGTTTTGAGTTTTTAAGATTAAGACGGTACATCTTTCCAAATTTGTCAGTATTACTGAATAAGGATATAAAGACTAGCTAGTTGCTACTAGTTGTTGTAAACCTTTTTCGTTTATGCAGTTATATTTCTGCTTTGACATTTAAAATGGCTCGATTCTGCTATTTTCATGCTGTTACTGCGTGTAAGCCCCAAGTGATGCATCAGTCTTGATGTTATGATTTGGTTTTGGCTTGTTAGCAGAATATAGGGTAGTAGTTGGTCCCAGATGAGTACTACACGATTAAAGGTATTTACACGCATATTCTAATGTGATTTAGATTGGGAAACAAGAAAGAAAAAAAAGAATTGAACTGTTACGTTCATCTGGTTGCAGTAGTGTTTATTTTTATTCTATAGTTTGGTCGAGGCATTTCAAATCTAGCTCAATTCTTGGCGGGGTTGAGAAGCCTTGTTAGCTTGGAGGTTATGGTTTGTGGCTTCTATATATCTTTTCTGGCTAAGGTTTTGTTACGGGATATTCGAGCCTCCCGTAAAACTCCAGAAATTAGAGAGAGAAGAGAAGAAATATAGAGAGAAGCTGAAATTGTGTATTTGATAATCGATAGATAAAACTGTTACAAGAGTTCAGTACATATAGTTCTATTACATAGCATTTATCTTACTTCCTGGTCATGAGCATTTATCTTACTTCTCAATGTAGAATGGGCATAGGCAAGATTCAAGGGCTTAGATCTACTTTAAATAGTTAATAGGAACCAAGGGTAGTGATTGATTCAAGCTATGTAATAGAACTATACGTACTGAACCCTTGTAACAGTTTTATATATCAATTATCAAATACACAATTTCAGCTCCTCTCTATATTTCTTCTCTCCTCTCTAATTTCTGGAGTTTTATGCTGTAGCAGGTTTGAGGATCTGTTTGCTGGATATAGGTCAAGTGTTGGTTTGAAGACTGGATGGGGGCCTGGGTGCTTTATAGGTTGGTGGCTATAGTTTTATTTGTAATTGGTGGGTTATGTTTTGCCTTCCAAATTTAGTGTTTGGTTCTTGTTTATGTGAGTTTGTTTATTATAATCATCATCATCATTTGATTTCTTTACTTTCACAAGGGAAATTAAAAGTTCTACAAGATTTTTTTGAATAGTAGATGAAACCCGCATTCATAAATATCAAATTATATCTTTGCGAAAATAATTAGTTGCAACTGTTGATACTTCTTAAAACATATATAAACGTACACACAAACACACACTCAAATATATATATATATATATATATATATATATATATATATATTAGTTACTTTTTTTTTTTTGCTTCAGCCGAAATTTCAATAGGCCAAAAAAAGAGTTCTTCCAGAAAAAAAAAAGTTCTTCCAGAACAACCGGTTGCTGTGGATAGAAGCCATATATATATATATATATATATATATATATATAAATCAGTTCAATCTACCCCATTCTGAACTCCACCATTCTCCAAGCAAGAAAACAGTAACTGTCAATCAAGTATCTCCTACAAACATGCACACGTACAGCACATTATTTTAATTGATTCCGCAGATTCCGTTAAGCCTAAATTGAATACTATTATAAAGGTAAATGAGTTTCCAAAAGAAATACAAGTAGCAACAAAACTGCATAAACATTCCAACAAACACAGCTATCTTCAAGCCTCCATTGAGCATCCATCCCTGCCACTATCCCAATATATAAATCTTCTTCCTACAAGTTCATGCAGTCCTGTTAATCTCAATCTTTAAAGGTAGCCAGCCAAGACATTTCATCAGGCAAAATCAACTTGACATGTTTGAGATCCTCTTGGAAACATTGCAATCTTCTGAATCAGTTTAAACCTTTCTGTTGAATTCCAAGAAGTGTGTATAGTCATTTTCTCCATAACTTTTGCGTTCTTTAAAATATAGCTTAGCAGTGAAAGCTCATCAGTAGATGGGTAGCCTCTAAGATTAATCTGAACACTTTTGAAGCACGACAACAGACACTTGGGCACATGTGATGGCTGAGTCCACGTTGATTCTCCAAAGCCACGACTAGACACCTAATGAACACATTAAATTAAAGTTACCAAGTATTGCAAGTAAAGACCAATGATATCTTTAGACCTCAACAAACCTCATTACAGGCAAGACATTCCAAGTTATACGAGCTTTCAAGCAAAGCTGGTATTAAATGCCAGTCAGAGCTTGAAAAATTCAACTCCAGCTGAGTTAAATTAGGAAACACCGGCGCAACAAAGTCAGACGCTAATGCAAGAGACTGCACAAAAAGTTTGAGAACAAGTTAAAAGAAAGTTGTTGATCACCTTTTCTTTTATGTGTTCGCATAATGTTTAAAGATAACAACTTACGTCCAATGTACGGCATGATAACGATAAGAACTTTACGTTACAAACACCTTTAAGAAGTTCGAGTACACCATTACAGTGACTAGGAGAAAACATTATTTCTGTACACCTAAACGCAATATCTGCCTTGAGTAAAGAAGATAACATTTCCACCAAGATTTCCTCCACCTCATGTTCAATCACAAGATTCAGGTATTCAAGTTCTGGGGCATTTATTTTAAGCTTGCACTTATCGTATGTAGGAAACACTAAACTAACATCCTCATTGTATTGAAGACTTCTCAAACCAGGAGCGTATACACCCAAGTTTGGTACAATATTTTCAGCAGTAGTCTGTATGATCAACTCTTCAAGAACTGGGCAACTAAATAAATGCATGCAATCAGATTCTTCATTTGTGTATTTAATAGGTACAGGATGCACAATCTTAATATTAAGAACGCAAACCGAGTCTTCATAAATTTTGAAAGGCAATTCATCAATTGCGTATTTAACATAAATGAGATGCATAATCTTAAGATTTGGGAAGCATACAGAGTTTGCAGGAATATTGAAAATCATACTAGCACCACTTAATTTTAAGACAACAATTGTCTTGCAAGTGAAAAGAAACCGAGGAATCTCTATAGATGGCAAATGAGAGACATTGAGATCCAGTTCTCGAATGTTACGTACTAGGGCACCAGAAATCCATTTAGCAACTTGGACAGAAATCCATTTAGCAACTTGGAACCTGTCACACACTAGTTCATTACTACAAGTAAAACGGAACTTGCATATGCATTGTGGATTGAGAAGGAGAATGACCCTGTTGACAAAATGCACAAAACTCAGTTTCTTCATCTCATCATTGGAAGTTATTCTCTGTTTTCGGTGTTTATCTGCAGAACTCTTTTCAGGATATAGTAGTGGCAAACTATAGTCAAAATCAAGATTATAAATTGAAGTCCATCGGAACCTCCATTTTGTAGATAAAACGCTGGTTGCAACTGCGTATTTTGTGGGAAGTAATGAGAGAATCCGAGAAATTATTGAGTCTGGTAAAGTGCTGATTCTGTCAACCTCGCTAACATTTGCAGAAACCTTGTGGCGTTTTGAATTTGATACGGAAGATGTGGTTGCCATCGAGATCACTCTAGGGAGAAGGGAGTGGAGAAAAAGATTGTATTTCAGAACTCATTCACACAAAATGGTATGATTGTTGGATATCACTGGTAGTTGCAAAGAAAAGGAAAGCTGTTCAGTGTTCACAAATGCTATTGGGAAAAGAATGAACTCACTAATCCTTGATAAGCAACCAAAATCTCTGTACGCATTGCTATATAGAGCTTGTTTAGTGCGTCAAGTGTGTTGGAAAAGTGCGTTTAGGCGGCTTTTAAGCCCCAAACTTACCGTGAGAAGGTCTTAAAAGTTAAGTTTGCGAGTTAAAAAAGTTGTGTTCAAATAAGTTGCCGTTATACAAACAAGATTTTCAGTTTGAACTCCCAAAACCTTATTAGCCCCAAAAGCTCTAAACCAAACATGCACATAAGCTACAAAATCTCAATGCATCAAATATAGACAACACAAATACATTATTCTTATCTCTCTTCTCTCCACATCACGTAATCTGTTTGTTTCAAAGAAATACTGGATATAGTTTTGAAAACCCATATTTCAAGTGCACTGAAAAAACATGATATAAGGAAATGTACACTTACAAGTAATAACAAATATCAAGAATTTTGAGCTTTAATGTAATTAAATTCAAATGGGTATGCTTCTGAAAACATCTATCTTACTGCAAGTTTGATTTTGTACAGGGATTTCTGTTAATCATTTTTACAAACATCTTACGTGCAACTTTTTCAAGGCGACACTCGGCCAAAAACTTGCACATGGTTTCCAGTCTCAAAATTGCTCAATAATGTTATGGGGATGAAAAATATAGTTGATGGGAATAGGACGGACTTACTTTCTGATTGCATTAACTTCATGCTTCACAGCAGACGCAAGGAGTAGACTGATTTTACCAATACTAAGAACTCCTGCAGTCTGAATTATACATAGTCAAACCTTTTATCATCGTTCTTTCTAGAACTTGATATTTTTCAAGTGAATTTTGTACGTTCTCCTTTTATATATGTACTAGTAATTACCCGTGGCTGAAGGCACGACCTAACGAAAAAATAAATTAAAATTAGAAAATTACTATATTACTTAAATACTCTTTTCAACTTAAAATAACTTACAATCAGACATAATAATTATCATAATTTACCACACTACCACAATAATTAATTTTCCTTTAAAAATAGATATCAAAAAAAATATAAACTTGTCCACAAAACATATAATCATCAATAACAATTATTATAATTCACCACACCACCATAATAATTATTCTTATTTTTATTATTATTGTTATTATTGTTGTTGTTATTGTTATTAATTATTATTATTATTATTATTATTATTATTATTATTATTATTATAGTTATTATTATTATTGTTGTTGTTGTTGAATTAAAATTAAAATGAATCTGAACAGTACTTGTGTTTTCCCGCCCAATTCAATTAAAATGAACCTGAATCTTTATTATATAGATTACTGTTACTATTATTATTACTATTATTATAATTATTATAAAAATAATTATAATAATAATTATTAGTAGTAGTAGTAGTACTATTATAATTAATATTAATATAATTATTATTACTATTATTAGAAGTAGTACTATTATAATTATTATTAGTATTATTATTATTTGTTTGTGTGTGAAGAAGAGGGGAGAGCAAAAGATTCATTTAAAAATAGATATCAAGAAAAATATAAACTTGTCCACAAAACATATAATCATCAATAACAATTATTATAATTCACCACACCGCCATAATAATAATTATTATTTTTTTTTATTATTATTGTTGTTATTATTATTATTATTATTATTATTATTATTATAGTTATTATAGTTATTATTATTATTGTTTTTGTTGTTGTTGAATTAAAATTAGAATGAATCTGAACTGTACTTGTACTTTCCCGCCCAATTCAATTAAAATGAATCTGAATCTTTATTATATAGATTACTGTTACTATTACTATTACTATTACTACTACTATTATTATAATTATTATAAAAATAATAATAATTATTATTATTATTAGTAGTAGTACTACTATTATAATTAATATTAATATAATTATATTTATAATTATTATTACTATTATTAGTAGTAGTAATATTATAATTATTATTTGTTTGTGTGTGAAGAAGAGAAGAGAGCAAAAAATTTTGTGTGTGAACATGAGAGAGAGTAGGGTGTAGTGGTGAATTTGATTTGGGCGGAAAAAAATATGAACCTTTAGATTAAGTTGGAAGAATTAAGTTAGAATGAAATCTGAACCGTCCTTGTGCTTTATCGAATGAAAATTCAAAATGGTTTCTGTTTTATTATATAGATATTATAATTATTTTTATTATAATAATAATAATTATTATTATTAGTACTATAATAATAATAATATTATTATTATTATTAGTAGTAGTAGTACTATTATAATAATAATAATAATTATTATTATTATTATTAGTATTATTATTATTATTTGTTTGTGTGTGAAGAAGAGAGGAGAGAGAAAGATTTTGTGTGTGAACATGAGAGAGAGTATGGTGTATGGGTGAATTTGATTTGGGCGGGAAGAAATATGAGCCTTTAGATTAAGTTGGAAGAATTAAGTTAGAATGAATCTGAACCGTTCTTGTGCTTTGTCAAATGAAAGATTCAAAATGGGTTCTGTTTTATTATATAGATATATACTAGTAATTGCTTTCGGGCAAAAATATTACATTATGTAAAGACTTTTTATAACTTAAAATAACTTATAATTACACATAACAATTATATAATTTATCACACCATTAGAATAATTAATTTTTCTTTAAAAATAGATATCCAAAACATTCTAAATTTGTCTACAAAACTTATAAATCATTAATAATAATTTTTATAATTCACCACACCACCATAATAACAATTATTATTGTTGTTGTTGTTTTTATTATTGTTATTATTATTGTTGTTGTTGTTGTTATTATTATTATTATTATTATTATTATTATAATTACTATTATAGTTATAATAATAATAATAATAATAATAATTATTATTATTATTATTATAATTATAATTATTGTTTTTATTGTTATTTTTATTATTATTATTATCGTTATTATTGTTATTATGATGATAATAATAATAATTATTATTGTTGTTATTATTATCATTATCATTATTATTGTTGTTATTATTATAACTATTATTATTATTATAATAATACTAATTATTATTACTATAATAATTATCTTCGTTCCAAAATTAGAGATAGATACATTTTGATTTTTTAAAGTCAATTTGTGAAATCTTAAAATTCAAAATTGATATAATGTTATTTAATTTTAATACAACAAATATAACAATCGTAAACTAACTATAAACACTACTAATTATTATCTTTGCTTGTTTCAAAATTTGAACGAATTTATATCAGTTTGAATTTTAAGATTTCGCGAATTGACTTTAAAAAGTTAAAATGTATATCTAATTTTAGAATGGAGATAGTATTAAATTCTTCAAAGTTCATATCATATACTGTGACACCCCCAAAACAGGAATACAACGCTCATTCTGAGTCGCCAAATACATGGTACATAAAGCAAACTACAACTTCAATAATACAAATGTCGTGTGAAATACGATAATACATACTGTGAGTTTAAATACAAATATTGTCTTCTAGACAATATTAACACGTAAATAAGTCCTCATTATAATTATTCAAACACTATTTTACAGAAATAGTGAGGACTGCTAAAATATCTTTCTAGAAATCTCACTCCATATCCCGACTCGATCCTGCTATGTTCTCACATCCTGAGAAGAAAAATGGAACAAAAAGGAAAAGGGTGAGCTCAACTAGCCCAGTAAAGAATATTATGACTAAGATAATATACAACAAATTATCGTTAGTATTCAACAGAGAAAAATCTGATAAAATATAATCGACAACAAGTTTTAGATCAACAAATACAGCGGAAACAGCAATCCATTAGAAGAGTCATATAGAGGATGAATTCTACTATCTTCTAATATTTAAGAGTCCATCATCAATATTTTATCCCTGTAACAACAATCAATATACATCTTTAATCATCTTTGCACTACAGGCCAAAGATATTCATTTATATCACCGGTTGGTCATGTTCATCTCAACACCTGTTCATCTTTGCACTACGGGCCAAAGATATTCATCAGTAATCATTTATCTTTGCACTACAGGCCAAAGATATTCAATAATATCATCATTAAGGACCGAGGATGATGAAAAATATTTTTAAGAACGAATTCAGTGAGATAGAATGACAAATATTAGGGATTCGTATAACAGTTTTATCCAAGATCAATAATACTCCATAATAACAAATTTTGAAGCAGAATTCAAAAATTACGATCAAAACATGGATACAATCAAAGATAGTAGCCAAAATAGACATCTTGGATAAAAAGAAAAATTTTTATTTTTCGGTGAATAGTGCCGTATTCGTGAATAGTGCCGTATACGTGAATAGTGCCGTATACGTGAATAGTAACCCCGACACAAAACGTTTCAAATTTGATTAAAAAGTTCACCAATAATTCGGCATAATGATATTGAAAAAAATAATATCATTTAAGAAGAAAATAACATCCCTTACCTCAAAATAACCGTACTTCTAACTGAATTTCGGTATAGTGCTGACAGAAACTCGCACCGTATAGCAACACTCAAAGTATACTCACAAGAATACGCTCGATAATATAGAGAGAGAAAGAGAGAAAACTTTGTTTCTGGTGTGATTTTCAATTCTAACTTAGCCCTCTATTTATAGGAAAATGCTAAAACGCCAAAGGAGACTAAAATAATAAATTATTATTATTTTTCTTTTCTTCTTCTACGCCTCCTCCACCAACTAATCAGCCACCAACTTGGAACAAGAAAATTCAGCAGCCCACATGTGTTAAAACACAAGTGGGTCCCACCCCATTTAATAAAAATCATTTTATTTTCTGAAACTTCAACAATTCATAGAAAATAGATCGTTTATCAGAAAAATACGAATTTTATGTCCATTATGCCTGAAATCGAATTCTCTACAACTTTGTAAAATAAAGTTTTTCCAAATTCCCAACAAAAAATATCCGAAATCCACAAACGGATGATTTTTAATACTTCCGGTTCGACAAAATACTGATAAAACACCTCAACATTAATTCCTTCAATTATATCCACATAAAATAATATATTCATTAATTATATCCACATCAAATAAATATTTTCTTATCTTATGAATCAATAATTAATTATTATTAAATAATATTATAGAATCACAATTATGACAACCAGGCCGTTCCCAGGAAAGAGGGGGCTTTCCAATAAGGATTTCTCCTTACTGGCGCGCAATTAGATGACCAAACCTCTCATTGACAGAACTTTCTAGACATTGCCAATAATGCTATCTAATAATATTATTCAAATAATTTAAATTATTGATCTGATAATTAGAAATACTGTGCAGTGACAATTATTGAAACAATAATAATATAAACTAACAATGCAGCAATTATTGAATCAATATAATAAAATAATGAACAGTAATTACTGTAACAATTATTGAGTAGTGCCTTCTTACGTACGAATTAATAATTCAACCATACTGTGCAATACCGTGTGCTATTGTACAACCACGCGTATTACTGTATTTTAACCACCAGGTAACCCAACAGTGTTAACGGTAATAATTTACGCCGTTATTTATAAAACTCAATCTTTATCGTTTTTTTCATCCAATCGTTTTCCGTTATGGGGCCCACAAATGGCTGCGCCGTCGTACGAATATTCCCCGACAGCAAGAATATTCTACGACCAAACGAATATTTCCCGACAAAAATGAATATTTTAATAACCACTTGTTTATTTTGTAAAATTTTCACATTTTACCCATAACCAAAGCATTATATCAAATTAACCCTTATTAATCAAAAATAATAATTAGAGAAAATTCGATTTTATTTATAAAAAGTTAGGGTCTTACATATACTACCTTGGTTACTATAATACTCGTTGTCACTTCGTTTTTCGTCTAGCGACTTGATCTAATTCTTCTCGCTAGTTCGATTTTAGAGAAGATTTGACATGTTGTATTTATTTTATTTATAATTTCACAAATTTAGTAATTGTTTTTTGTAATTGCTTGTGGATTTCTGTAACTAATAAAAATAAGACTATTATACAATAATTTTAAGTAATAAAATCTCAAAAAATGTTACTAAAAATAATAGTTGGGCATTATTTTGTTTCGTAATTTATTTTATTATATATATATATATTTTGGAAATTTATTTATTTTAAATTTGACTCCGCTAGCCTAAGAGGTTGGATCCGTCTCTGCACATGTGATAGCTGAATCCACCTTGTTTTTTCAAAGCCAGAACACCTTTCGGGGTGCCAAAATATGACATGCCCTAATTAAAACAGTTGAATAAAGTTTCCATGTAAGAAAAGAGCCATGACATCTTTAGAGGATTAAATATTTTTTAAGTCACTCTACTATAAGTCGATTTACAAATGGGTCACTGAACTTTTTTTCTTACAGTCAACTCACTGAACTTTAGTTTACAAACACTCCATTACAAAAATCGTTAAGTCAAGGTTGACTTAACGAAAATGATGATGTGGCATCTGACTTGTCTAAAAAAATCTATGTGGCCGTTAGTATGTGACGTGGCAGTGAAGATGTGGATTTGGATGAAAATTTTGATGAAAAAATAGAAAAAAATATTCTAAAGTATAATATAAATTATAAAAATTAGTCAAAAAACAAGAAAATAAATAAATAAAAATAATTATTTTTAATAAAAATAAAAAAATGCAATTTTTTTATTTTTTATTAATAAAAATTAAAACGTATTTTTTTAATAAAAATAATTGGTTTTTTTAGTTTTATGAAAAAAAGTAAAACTAAAGATTTTTTTAATAAAAATAAATATTTTTAATAAAAATAAAAAAATGCAAATTTTTTTAATAAAAATAAAAAATTTGTAGATTTTTTTAATAATAAAAATGCAGTTTTTAAAAAAAATAGCGTTTTTTAATATATAAAAAAATGTAATTACTTTTTTTATAAAAAAACTGTAGTTTTTTCAAAAATAGCATTTGAAAAAAACTTTTTTTAAAATTTTATAAAAAAACTACATTTTTAAAAAACTGCCTTTTTTAAATTTTATAAAAAAAACTGCATTTTATAAAAAAAAGTAATAATTTTTTAAAAAAAAATTGCATTTTTTTAAAAATTTTATAAAAGCCACATTTTTTTAAAAATTTATAAAAACTGCATTTTTTAAAAATTATATAAAACAACTGCATTTTTTAAAAATTTTATAAAAAACTGCCTTTTTAAAAAAATTTTTAAAAAACTGTGACGCCCCCAAAATAGGTATACATCACCCATCTTAAGTCCCCAAATACATGATACATAAATCGAATACAACATAATTATACAACTGTCGTTTAAAATACGACAAAACATAAACTGAGAGTTTAAACAAGAATATTGCCTTCTAGACAATATTCATTCTCAATGGAGTCCTCATAGACAGTATATAGACTCAAATTCAGTCCTCATTACATATATTATCACACTATTTAACAGAATAGTGAGGACTACTAATACTATCATCTGGACCATCACTCCGTCCTCCGACTAGTCCCTGCTGCGTTCTCATTTCCTGAAGAGAACAGTGAAAGAAAGGGTGAGCTCAACTAGCCCAGTAAGAAATATTATGACTAAGATAATGCAGGATAAATTATCATTAGTCTTCAATAATGTTAAACTGATAAAATACAATAAACAACAAGTTTAACTGCAGCGGAATAAGCAATCCATTAAAAGAGTCAAGTAGAGAATAAAATCTACTATCTTTTATGATTTAAAAAGTTTTTTCATCACTTTTATCGCTGGGACTCAGCTTAATAAATGATCCACATCATCCCTGCACTACGGCCAATGATATTCATTAGTATAGGGTAAACCGCATATACAGGTCATTCCACCAAGTATAGGGTAAACGACGCATACATGTTATTCCAACAAAATAATAAAGAATGAAATAACATAAGGATTTCACCAAGTATAGGGTATGCCGCGTTTACAGGTTATTCCAACAGAATAAATAAGAATGGAATAACATAAGGATTTCACCAAGTATAGGGTATGCCGCGTATACATGTTATGTATATGGTATGCCACTTTTATAGGTTATTCCAATAGAATAATAAAGAATGGAATAACAGAAGTTCTCTTCATGAATAAGAAAGAATAACACCCCTTACCGTAAAAGACACTGGATATCAAAGTATTGAAGTAGCAGAATACTCTTCTTCTTTCTCTCTATAATTTCTCTCTCTAGAGTTTCAGTGAATTCGTAAGAAATAATGAAGGAATGAGCTTCTATTTATAGAAGAATGGATTGAATAGTAACTAATTTATGAACGGTCCAGATCGATTTACTATTAAAACTTAAAGCGACGGTCCATACTGATTTAATATTAAAACTTTAAACCAACGACCCATATTGATTCACTATTATAACTTTCCACCAGCGGTCCATATTGATTCATTCAACCAACACTCTAAAAAATTAGCACATCTCCTAAAGGAATAATATTGTACCCAAATACCAGAATGCACAATAATAGAGTGAATAGTAACTGGGTGAATAGTAACTCGTGAATAGTAACTCATGAATAGTAATTCATGAATAGTAACTCATGAATAGTAACTCTGACACAAAAATATCCCAAATATTCGAGTGAACAACACTAGAGTGAATAGTAACTCTGACACAAAAAGTGTCTCAAATACTCGAGTGAACAATACTAGAGTGAATAGTAATTTTGGTGAATAGCAACCCGTGAATAGTAACTCATGAATAGTAACTCCGACATAAAAAGTGTCCCAAATACTCGAGTGAATAATATAACCTTCAGACATCAATTATCATCAGAATATATGTCGATTTCTACTAACACAAATAATTCTAACACAATGAAACTATCAAATTCATCTTTAATCAACACGAACTTATCCATCATTAATATCATAACACACAATATTTAACAACCAGGTTGTTCCTAGGAAAGAGGGGTCTTTCAGATAAAGATTTCTCCTTATTGGCGCGCAATTAGATTATTTAACCTCTCATTGACAAAACTTCTAGACATTGTAAATATTGCAAATTAATAATATGAATAACTTTGTCGTCTCAATTATTGATTTAATAAAATAACATATAATGCAGATGATATTGTGACATTAATCGAATCAATAATATGACAGATATGATGCATCAATTACTGTAGTAATAATTGAGTATAACTGAGTGACTTCTTACGTAAGCATCAATAATTAATACCGTGTACTACTATGCAACCACGCATATTACTGTACTTTTACTACCGGGTAGTTCAACAGTATTAACGGTAAAACTTCTGCCATTATTTTATAAAAAGATAATTCTGTCGTTTTCTAAATACGACAATACTTCTGTCGTGGGGTCCACCAATGATTGTGCCGTCGTACGAATATTTCCCGACAAAAAGAATATTCCCCGACCAATCGAATATTTTATAACAACTTGCATACTTTACAAAATTTATAAATATTACCCACAACTATAACATTACATCAAATCCACACCATAATATTTTAAAAAAATCGAGAAATTAAATCTTTATAAAAAAAATATGGGGTCTCACAAAAACTGCATTTTAAAAAACTGCCTTTTTTTAAAATTTTATAAAAAAAAGTGCATTTTATAAAAAAAGTACTATTTTTTTTTAAAAAAACTGCATTTTTTTAAAATTTTATAAAAGCAGGTTTTTTAAAATATTTATAAAAACTGCATTTTTTTTAAAATTGCATTTTTTAAGAAAATTTATAAAAAACAGCATATTAAAAAAACTGCCTTTTTAAAAATTTTATAAAAAACTGCATTTTATAAAAAAAGTAATAATTTTTTTTAAAAAAAAAAACTGCATTTTTTAAAATTTTATAAAAACTGCATTTTTTTAAAAAAGAACAGCATTTTTTAAAATTTTATAAAAAAATTGCATTTTATAAAAAAAATTCTTTTATTAAAAAATGCTGTTTTTTAAATGTCACTACATTTTTATTATTAAAAAAACTGCATTTTCAATAAAAAATAAAAAAACTGCATTTTTTAATTTTTATTAAAAATAATTATTTTTCTTTATTTGTTTATTTATTTTCTTGTTTTTGGCTAATTTTTATAATTTATATTATACTTTAAAATATTTTTTCCATTTTTTATCAAAATTTTCATCCAAATCCACATCTTTACTGTCACGTCACATACTAACTGCCACGTCCATTTTTTTCCATTGTTTATTGGAACTTATGTAAATGAGATTACATATTTGATTATATTACCAGTGATTTGACATTGTTTGTTGGTTCATATTTGTTACTTCTAAGTTGTGTTAGATACATTGTTTGAAAGGTGCAGTTGGTAACCAAACATGCATAGAAGGGTAACCATTTTATTTTTTGGTAGTAACCAGATAGTTACAAGCTTGTATCAGGATATATATCAAGTGTTAAATGTATATGTGAGAGTATACATGGGTTGCCGAAACTGGGTTGGATATACATGTTGTTTCTGTTTTGGTTACCATTAAAACATATTCTGATTACTTTTATATAACTATTAGGTTACTTCGTTATTATGTTTTGGTTACTGTTACCTTATGGTTTGGCTACTATTATTGTGCCCTCAATGTGGGATTTTGGTTACTTTTATTTTTTATTCTGATTAATATGTAATTATTTAGTATACATGGATTGCCTAAATTGGGTTTCATTACATGATGTTTCTGTTCTGGTTACCATTAAAACCTGTTCTGGTTACTATCATATAATTATGTGGTTACTGTTTTATTATGTTACATTCTGGTTACTGTTATTAGTAACCAGATAGTTACAAGCTTGTATCAGGACAAACATCAATGGTTACTAACAGTAAATAATTATATATTCTTGTAAACAATTAAATTTGTTATATTGGTTACTGACAGTCTCCATTGTCTAACAACTGAATAAACATTGTAAAGTAACCAAATCAATATTAGACAGTAACCAAATTACATAATCTCAGTAACCAGAAAATAAACCATATTTTTATATGCAATTTTTAAGGCCTAAATGTTAGAATTTGGCCAAAAAACCCTGCAGTTCACCAGCAACGCTTGTGACTTTTGATCGTTGACCCGTTTCCAATGAAATTAGGCTCCGAAAATGCTAAAATCTGACACTTCAAACTTAACAAAAATTGCTAAATTGTCACTGCAACCAAATAAACATTATACTGTAATCAATTAAATAGTATACAACAACCAATATATATAATCAGATTAACAGTTATATGAAGATAACCAATGTAGTCAATAAGTAACCACCAATATAAAAGAAACAATTATAAAACTCAATAACATTATAGAGTAACCAAATAAACACCTTACAGTATCAAATAAATATTATACAGTAACCAAGATATATGTAATTAGTAGCCAAGATTATAAAAAATATTTTTACATTCATTTTACAACCAAAACAATCAGTAATGACTTTGTTACTAATTAAAGACTAACAGGTGTATGAAAGTAACCAATGTAGTTAATCAGTAACCATCAATATATAAAAAACCAGTATAAAACACAGTAATATTATGTAGTAACCATGGTACTATTACACAATAAACAAGTCAACATTATATACTAACCAAATTCAGATTAGACAGTAACCAACATATATTTACTTAGTATCCATAACATAAAACATATTTTTTTCATGCATTTTACAGCAAAAACAAACAATATAAAAAATATCGATATGTACTTAAAGATCCAACTGTTGCAGGAAGGTAACCAATGTATTTAATAAATAACCATCAATATAAAAAACATCAGGAAACAGTCAATAAACCACATTTTTACATGCAATTTTGAAGGCCTAAATGTTGGAATTTGGCCAAAAAACCATGCAGTTCACCAGTAACCAAATCAATAATAATCAGAAACCAATTTCTATGTACTTAGTAACCAAAATATAAAACATATTTTTTCATGCATTTTGCTATTAAAACAGTCAGTATACTGCCTTTGTTAATCAACATCAATTTTGGCTAACAAGTAACCATTAATATAAAAAACATAAGTACAAGTGTACATTAATATGTTTCAGCAACCAATAATACAGTAACCAATTAATCACTGCAGTAATTAAGTTTGCATTAGTCAGTAACCAAGTCAGCATGAGTCACTAAATAATATTTTTACACAGTAACCAAGTCAGCATTATATTAGTCAGTAACTAATATAATATTACTTCGTAACCAAATCAGCATTAGTCAGTAACCAAGTCATTATTAATTAGTAATATTATGCAGTAACCAAGGCAGCATTAGTCAGTAACTAAGACAACATTAGACAGTATAATGTTACACAGTCAGTATACTGACTTTGTTATCAAAACAGTTAGTATACTGACTTTGTTAATCAACATCAATTTTGGTTACTGTACACCATCAAAAATGTTACCAACCATGTGGTTAATGGTTACTAACATTAAACAATTATATATTCTTGTAAACAATTAAATTTGTTGTATTGGTTACTGTCAGTCTCCATTGTCTGACAACTGAATAAACATTATAAAGTAACCAAATCAATATTAGACAGTAACCAAACTACATAATCTTAGTAACCAGAAAATAAACCAAATTTTTACATGCAGTTTTGATGGCCTAAATGATAGAATTTGACCAAAAAATCATGCAGTTCACCAGCAAAGCTGGTGATTTTTGATCGTTGATCCGTTTCTAATGAAATTAGGCTCCGAAAACGCCAAAATCCGACACTTCAAATTTGACAACATTATACAGTAATATGCTTCAACAACCAATATTATAGTAACCGATTAATCTCTACAGTAATTAAGTTTGCATTAGTCAGTAACCAATTCAGCATTGGTCAGTAACCATTAATATACAGTAACCAAATAAATATTATACAGTAGCCCGGGCAGTTTGAACTTTTTGAACGACAATGATTTGAGTATCAACAGAAAATTATAATTTGAGAAAGTTCGAGTAATTTATCAAACTTTAAAATTTACTCATATTTGAATTATTTATATTTCGAGTCAAACTCGAATGGAACTTTTAGTTGAACTAGGGGCATGCTTAACACATGCAAGTCGGACGGGAAGTGATGTTTCCAGTGGCGGACAGGTGAATAACGCGTAAGAACCTGCCCTTGGGAGGGAAACAACTGCTGAAAACGACTGCTAATACCCCGTAACCTGAGAAGCAAAAAGCACACTAGCAACTTTCTATTTCCCAATGAATTCAAACCCTTAATTTGTTTTTAAAAAGTAGTACTATGTTGCTATATAATTATAAATTTATATGAATATTAAATATCAACGCATATGGGTACATAAAATAAATGGATAAAATTTCAGTTTTATTTTGTGATTTTTAATTTTACGTTGCTCGTAATCTACATTTGGCATCAAATTTGTTGATATATAAATAATTTTTTAAATAAAATCAATATTAAAAAGGCAAACTTGTTTACTATTCCCTCTCTTCTATAACTAAAGGTACATTTTTAAAAAGTTTTGAATTTTTTGAAAATGTCACTCCTAATTGATTATATTTTTTAATTGTAAACTTCTCTTATATGAAAAAATTATGAAAGTAAAGTTTTTCCAGTGAAAATAATTTCATTCTATTTAAATTATGGATTTAGCTCCCCTTCATTACACATTTCTCTCCAATTTTATCCAATATAGAAATTATTTAATCTTAATAAACTTGTTGGTAATAAACAAAATCTTTTCAATTATTAGATTTTTGATGAAAAATTCATGTTCATCAAATGGCCAAAAAAATTACTTTTATTTTTTAGAAAAATTATATTACTCAAGATTATAAATTAATTGCCCGATTTAATTTTAGTTATATTATTTAAAATTATAAAAATATAATGTATTAGATCGAACTAAAGAAAAAAATGTAATAAAGGGGAGACAATTCCTAAATTTGTTAATATATTTTTGAGTAGGAAAGAAGAATTCGATTACCATAAAATTAATTTTATTATAAATTAATTAATTAATAAATATAATATTTACACGTAAAGAGATATTATTTTCCATTGACGTATCAATATTATATTAATTAATTAATTTCATACTATACGTAAAGGAAATGTTTTAGTGCAGTGTATCTAACCAACTGTCAGGCGTCAGGCGGTCAGCAGTCAAATTTCAAAGTAAAAGTGGAAGAAACTTGGTGGGATAAGCAAATATTGACTTTTTCAATCAATTTTAAATTGGGAGTAATAGTATTAATTATATTTATTATTATTTTGCTAGATTAAATTAAATATTAATTATATTTTTTTAATTTTTATGTTGTCTTTTAAAAAGTTAGTTAAAATGAGACAATAAAAATATGTTTTTGTATTTATTCTCAACAAGAATCAATTTATTTTAATTTTGTCACAGTCTATGGAAGGTCTCACTAATGTTACATTTGAATTGAATAATAAAATTGAATGGAGAGTGAAATAATTTATTCAATTACAACTAAAACTTTATTCCTGCAATCCAAAAAAATTTACTTGTTAGATTAATGGTGCATTGGTGATTAAGACAAATATGTGATCCCTAATCTAATTAGAGGAATAAGTTATTCTCAATTCATAATAAGAATGAATTAAGAAAAATATTATAAATAAGGTTTTGAGGGAGTCTTAGTGAGTGTTTGATAAAAATTGAATGAATCTGAATCACAATCTGAATCTAAATGAAAAAAAATTGTTTAATAATTAACATGTCTGAAACATCTGTCTATTTTACCTTATGAAAAATTTAAAATTGGTGTAAATTTATTTAATATTACTTAATATAATAGTTATTTTTATTTTTATTTTTACTTTATTCAGCTGCTCATTTAGCCAAAAAATCTGACTTAGTCATTCAACTCAATCATATGACCGATTCAGTCATTTAGACGATTTTTTTTCTCAAAACAAACGCACTTAATGACTGACCGATTCAACCATTCAGATGTATTCTGCAAGACCCCAACTTATTATTAATGAAATTAAATTTTTTCTATTTATTATTTTGAAATAGTAAGGATTGATTTGATTAATGTGGATAGTTATGGGTAAATTACGCAAATATTTTAAATAAGCAAGTGGTTATAAAATATTCGTTTGGTCGTGGAATATTCTTACTATCGGGGAATATTCGTACGACGGCGCAACCTTTTGTGGGCCCCATAACGGAAAGCGATTGGATGGAGAAAACGACAAGTATAAGTTGTTTATAAATAACGACGTAGTTGTTACCGTTAATGTGAGACCCCAGATTTTATGAATAAGTATTTGATTTTCTTGAAAAAATTTTTATATTATGGTGTGAATTTGATATAATGTTATAGTTGTGGGTAATATTTTTAAATTTTACAAAGTATGCAAGTTGTTATATTATATTCGATTGGTCAAGAAATATATTCTTTGTGTCGGAGAATATTCATACGACGGCACAATCATTGATGGACCCCACAAAGGAATTATTGTCGGATTGAGAAAACGACAAAAATATTTTAATGAAAATAACGGCGGAAGTTTTACCGTTAATACTGTTGAACTACTCAGTAGTAAAAGTATATTAATACGCGTGGTTGCATAGTAGCACACGGTATTGATTATTAATGCTTACGTGAGAAGTCACTCAGTTTTGTTCAATTATTGCTATAGTAATTGTTGCATAGTATCTCACGTTATTTGATTCAATTATTGTCGATATTTTATATATTATTAAATTAATAATTAAAATGACAGAGTTTTTAATATTATAAATTGCAATATTAACGTCTAGAAGTTCTGCCAATGAGAGGTTTGGTGACCTAATTGCGCGCCAATAAGGAGAAATCCTTATTGGAAAGCCCCCTCTTTCCTGGGAACTACCTGGTCGATTAATATTGTGAATTATAATAAAGATGATAAATATTGTTAAAATTATTAAGGTGATTTTTTTATGAAGATTTGTTTATTTTTATGGACCCCCATCTATCTATTTTTTAAAATAATCGGTAGAAAGTTATTCAGTATATTTATAAAGGGGACCACATGTGATTAAGAGATGTTGGGGAGAGGGGGACATGTGGGACCCATGTTGAAAGAAAGAAATTGGGTGGGGGGAATCTTGAAAATTTTGCTACGGGTGGTGTGTTTTTCAACTATCATGTGGGTATATATATATATATATATATATATATATATATATTTTATTTTGTTTTATTATATAATTATAAATAGAATATATTATATTTTATTTAAAAGATTTTATTTTAAATATGGACCGTCAGATTAAAGTAAATCGATCTGGACCGTTCATGAGTTAGTTACTATGCATTCCATTTTTCTATAAATAGAAGCTCATTCCTTCATTATTTTCTTACGAATTCACTGAAACTCTAGAGAGATAAACTGTAAGAGAGAAAGAAGAAAAATATTCTGCTACTTAACTACTCTTATATTCAGTTTGTTTTACGGTAATGGATATTATTCTTTGTATTCAAGAAGAGAACTTCTGTTATTCTATTTCTTTATTATTCTGTTGGAATAACCTATATACGCGGAATACCCTATACTTGGTGACATTCTTCTATTATTCTGTCTTTATTTTTCGTTGGAACATCCTGTCTGTGCTATACGCCGGACCTGGTTCCGTCTTTATTATTCTGTTGGAATATCCTGTCTGTGTGTTTTACACTGGACCTGATTCCGTCTTTATTATTCTGTATTTATTATTCTGTTGGAATAACCTGTCTATACGAAGTACCGCATGCATGGTGATTTCTGTTGTTATTCCATTCTTTATTATTCTGTTGGAACATCATGTCGGTGTGATTTTGACCTGACCTAGTTCCGTTATTATTATTCTGTTGGAATAACCTGTCTATGCGAAGTACCGCATGCATGGTGATTTCTGTTGTTATTCCATTCCTTATTATTCTCAGTTGGTTAAAATTTTGACTTCTATACTCCATGAAATTAGTGGAATATCCTTGATATTTGCGCTTTATCCAGTATCTTTTCATGAAAATATTCTTCTGAGTATTCTTGAATTTTACTTTACAAAGAATTATCATGTTGACAATTTGGACGTTATTAGTTCCTGAATAACTTAATTCTTGAACTTGTTTTATTGAAATCTTATATCATTGTCATCATCCTCGTGTTTATATTTTTTGAAAGTCATTTGTGGCTTGTAGAGCATGGATGGACTTGGTATGATTATGACCAGGGATTATTCGGTGTAATCATGACCGTAATGTAATAAGTGATGTGGTAAAAGTCCTTATTGGCCGTAGTGCATTGATGGACAGTTGTTGGCATGATCATGACCATTGATGATTACACAAATATTCTTGGCCCGTAGTGCATGAAATTTGTGGTCGTGACCCTAATGAATATCCTTTGCCGTAGTGCAGGGATGATGTGGATTATTTATTAAGCTGAGTCCCAGCGATAAAAGTGATGAAAAACTTTTTAAATCATAAAAGATAGTAGATTTTAATTCTCTACTTGACTCTTTTAATGGATTGCTTGATCCGCTGCAGTTAAACTTGATGTCTATTGTATTTTATCAGTTTAACATTGTTGAAGGCTAATGATAATTTATTATGCATTATCTTAGTCATAATATTTCTTGCTGAGCTAGTTGAGCTCACCCTTTCTTTCACTGTTCTCTTCAGAAAATGAGAACGTAGCTGGGACGAGTCGGGGAACGGAAGGATGTTCTGGATGATAGTGTTAGTTAGTAGTCCTCACTATTCTATTAAATAGTGTGACAATAAATGTATTGAGGACTTATTCTGAGAGTGGATATTGTCTAGAAGGCAATATTTGTATTGAAACTCATAACATGTATTTTGTCGTACTTTACACGACTGTTGTATAATTAAGTTGTATTTGAATTTTGTACCATGTATTGGCGACTCAAGATGGGTGATGTATACCTATTTTGGGGGCGTCACAGTTAATACTGTTAAAATACTCGGTGGTTAAAATACAGTAGCACACGGTATTACACCAATTATTGATTCTTACGTAAGAAGACACTACTTAATAATTGTTACAGTAATATTGTTCAATATTTTATTTTATTAATTCAATAATTGCTGCGTTGATATTTTATATTATTGTTGTTTCAATAATTGTCATTACACTGTATTTTCCATTATCGGAGTAATAATTCATATTATCTGAATAATATTATTGGATAACATTATTGGCAATGTCTAGAAAATTTTGTCTAAGGAGAGGTTAGGTCATCTAATTGCGCGCTAGTAAGGAGAAATTCTTATTGGAAAGCCCCCTCTATCCTGGGAACTGCCTGATTGTCAGTATTGTGATTCTGTAATATTATTTGTGAATAATTAATTATTAATTTATATGATGAGGAAAATATTGATTTTATATGGATATAGATGGAAAAAATTTTTAATGTGACAATTGTTGAAAATAAATATTTTATCTTTTTATGATAAAATAATTCATTTAAATATATTATTATATTTTAATAATATAATAATGGTGATATTTTTATAATGAATATGGGATATATGAGTATACGAGGAGGAAGAGTATTTTTGTTGCGATAAATATTAAAAACATGTTAAACATGTCAGTGGACCCCATTTCTTGACTGAAATTTGATTATAGGCTGTAAAATCATCCGTTTGTGAATTTTGGTCAATTTCTGTTTGGAATTTAGAAAAACT
The DNA here is from genome assembly GCA_020205505.1 of Panax japonicus. Lineage (NCBI taxonomy): Eukaryota > Viridiplantae > Streptophyta > Magnoliopsida > Apiales > Araliaceae > Panax > Panax japonicus. The sequence goes on along the minus strand of CM035112.1, from coordinate 40,286,231 downwards.
TATACTTACAAAGTTGTAGAAAATAAAATTTCCTATGGAAAGGACATGTGGTTTGAATTTTTCTGATAAAAGAGCTATTTATTATGAATTATTGAAGTTCCGAAGTTTTAGAATAATTGATTTTTGGGAGTTTTTATTATTTTTATTAAGAAAAACGTTTTTATTGATTTTGGTGAGGAGGGACCACTTGTTTGGCTGATGATTTGAATCTAAGAAAGTGTGCGTAGGAAATTATAATATATATATATATATATATATTAATATTTTATTAAATTTTCTGCTTTGGTGCTCTAATTATTTTCCTATAAATAGGGTGTTTAGGTTAGAATTGAAAATTACATCAGAAACTAAAGTTTTCTCTCTCTTTCTCTCTCGATATATTAAGCGTATTCTTGTGAGTATTTTAATACTTTGAGTGTTGATATACGGTGCAAGTTCAAGTCATAGCTTATATCCGGTGTTTCAACTAGAAGTACTATTCTTTCGAGGTAAGAGATATTATTTTTTTAAAATAATATTATTTCTTTCAATATTATTATGCCGAAGTATTGATCAGAACTTTTAATCAAATTTGAAACTTTTTGTGTTGGGGTTACTATTCATGTATACGGTACTATTCATAAATACGGCACTATTCATAAAAAAATTAAATTTTTGTTTTTCGTCTAAAATATCTATTATGGATACTAGCTTTGATTGTATCCATGTTTTGATCATTCTTGAATTTTACTCCACTATGATTATTTATGAGGTATTTTTGGACATGAAGTAGCTGAAATACGAATCCTTCATATTTATTCTTTTGTTTCACTGGATTCGTTTTCTTTAAAATATTTTTCAACATCCTCAGTCCTAAATAATGGTGTTATTGAATATCTTTGGCCTGTAGTACAAAGATGGTTGATTTTATTATGAATATCTTTGACCCGTAGTGCAAAGATGTACATGTGTTGAGATGAACACGACCAACTGATGAATATCTTTGGCTTGTAGTGCAAAGATGAATATTTGATTCAAGATGTGTATTGATTGATGTTACAGGGATAAAATAATGATGATGGACTGTTAAATTCATAGATATTAGTAGATTTCATCCTCTACGCAACTCGTATATGAATTATTATTTCCGCTGCGAATATTGATCTAAAACTTGTTTTTTATTATATTCTCTCATATTTTTCCCTGTTGAAGACTAACGATAATTTGTTTTATATTATCTTAGTCATAGTATTCTTTACTGGGCTAGTTGAGCTCACCCTTTTCCTTTTTGTTCCATTTTTCTTCTCAGGAGGCGAGAATGTAGCGAGTACTAGTCGGGGTGTGGAATGATAGTTCTAGAAGTTGTTTTAGTAGTCTTCACCATTTTTGTAAAATAATGTATCAATAATTATAATGAGGACTTAGTTGGGTATAGATATTGTCTAGATAACAATATTTGTATTTAAACTCACAGTTTTTATATTGTATTAATAAAGTTGTAGTTGTTTCTGTACCATGTATTGACAACTCAGAATGGGTGATGTATACCTATTTTGGGGGCATCACAGTTGGTATCAGAGCTTAGGGATATGATCTCTGGCGGAGATCGGGGAATAAAACTAGGAGGGGAGAGACGAGTAAATCCTTCGCTAGTGTGGTCTACCTAAGATTATTTGTTAGTTGGTCAGTATATAGGGATATTATGTGATATATTGATTTCCTTAATTAACTCTTGTTTTATGATAGTTTTTGAGAATGTCGACTGAGAATATTAACAATGGAGTAAATGAGACCGTGGAGATGTCTGTATTCACCAACGAGGAGAACGTGCAACATGCTGGCAATGTTCCTCCTGTGAACAACACCACTGAGCAGATGATGAACGAGGGGATGTTTAAAAGCTTTTTGCAGTTCATGCAAAATCAGACGAGGGAGACTCGTGTTCAAAATACAGGAGGAAATGATAGCAATTCACGGGTTGTCACAGCCAAGCAGTTCAAAGAGTTGGGACCACCAGAATTCTGGGGAAAGCCAGATCCGATTAAGGCAGAGACGTGGGTCAAACAAATCACCAAGATATTCGATGTCTTGGGATACACGGAGGAGCAGAAGGTGTCATTCGCCACCTTTATGTTCCGTAATAAGGCAGATTACTTGTGGGAATCTGTGAAGCGTACCCACCCAGCCGCGCTCAGCATGTCTTAGGAGACATTTCATGTGAAACCCCAGATTTTATGAATAAAGAATTAATTTTCTCGAAATAATTTTTTAATATTATGGTGTGAATTTGAGATAATATTATAGTTGTGGGTAGTATTTATAAATTTTGCAAAGTATGCAAGTTGTTATATTATATTCGATTGGTCAGGGAATATTCTTTGTGTCGAAAAATATTCGTACGATGGTACAATTATTGGTGGACCCCACAACGGAATTATTGTCGGATTGAGAAAACGACAAAAATATTTTATTGAAAATAACGGCAGAAGTTTTACCGTTGATACTGTTGAACTACTGAGTAGTAAAAGTACAGTAATACGTGTTGTTGCATAGTAGCACACGGTATTGATTATTTATATTTATGTGAGAAGTCGCTCAGTTTGATTCAATTATTGTCGATTAATAATATGAATTATTATAGCGATGATGACGTTTTGTTTTATTCGTATTATTAACGTAATAAAACAGAAACATCTTTTTATATAAAATAGAATACTTTATTAAAGTTATTCTATAAATAGAATATATTATATTTTATTATGCATAGTGTTGCATAGTATTTTGCATAGTGTTGCATAGTATTTGCATAGTAAATTTTTTTTATATAAATAGAATATATTATATTTTATTTAAAAGATTTTTCTTTAAATATGGATCGTCAGATTAAAGTAAATCAATCTGGACCGTTCATGGATTAGTTACTATGCATTCCATTTTCCTATAAATAGAAGCTCATTCCTTCATTATTTTCTTACGAATTCACTGAACTCTAGAGAGAGAAACTATAGAGAGATAGAAGAAAAGTTTTTTGCTACTTAAACTTTTCTTTTCCTATATCCAGTTTCTGTTACGGTAAGGGGTGTTATTCTTTCTTATTCATGAAGAGAACTGTTGTTATTCCATTTCTTATTATTCTGTTGGAATAACCTATATACGCGGTTTACCCTATACTTGGTGACATTCTTCTATTATTCTATTGGAACATACTGTCTGTGTGTTTTACACCGGTCCTGGTTCCGTCTTTATTATTATTCCATTGGAACATCCTGTCTGTGTGTTTTACACCGGACCTAGTTCCGTCTTTATTATTATTCCGTTGGAACATCTTGTCTGTGTGTTTTACACCGGACCTGGTTCCGTCTTTATTATTCTGTTGGAACATCCTGTCGGTACAAATTTTGCATGACCTGGTTTCGTTATTATTATTCTGTTGGAATAACCTGTCTATGCGAAGTACCGTATGCATGGTGATTTCTGTTGTTATTCCATTCTTTAATATACTCAGTTGGTTAAAGTTTTGACTTCTATACTCCATGAAATTAGTAGAATATCCTTGATATTTTCGCTTCATCCAATATCTTTTCATGGAAATATTCTTCTGATCATTCTTGAATTTTACTCTACAAAGCAGTATCATGTGGACAATTTGGACATTAGTAGTTCTTGGATAAATTAATTCTTGAACTTGTTTTATTGAATTCTTATATCATTGTCATCATCCTCATGTTTATATTATGTTGAAAGTCATCTGTGGCCTGTAGTGCATAGATGGACTTGGTATGATTATGACCAGGAATTATTCGGTGTAATCATGACCGTAATGTTACAAATGATGTAGTAAAAGTCCTCATTGGCCCGTAGTGCATTGATGGGCAGTTGTTGGCATGATCATGACCATTGATGAATACAAAAATGTCCTTGGCCCGTAGTGCATGGAATTTGTGGTCGTGACCCTAATGAATATCCTTGGCCGTAGTGCAGGGATGATGTGGTTTATTTATTAAGCTGAGTCTCAGCGATAAAAGTGATGAAAAACTTTTTAGATCATAAAAGATAGTAGATTCTATTCTCTACTTGACTCTTTTAATGGATTGCTTGATCCGCTGCTGTTAAACTTGATGTTGTTATATTTTATCAGTTTAATACTGTTGAAGGCTAACGATAATTTATTCTGCATTATCTTAGTCATAATATTTCTTACTGGGCTAGTTGAGCTCACCCTTTCTTTCACTGTTCTCTTCAGGAAATGAGAACATAACAGGACTAGTCGGGGAACGGAGTGACGGTCCAGAGGATAGCATTAGTAGTCCTCACTATTTTGTGAAATAGTGTATTAATAATTGTAATGAGGACTCTTTTTGAGTTTGTATAATCTCTAGTAGACAATAATTGTATTCAAACTCACAGTTATATTTTGTCGTATTGTACACGAAAGTTGTATTAGTAAGTTGTATTTGAATTATGTACCATGTATCTGACGACCCAAGATGGGTGATGTATACCTAATTTTGGGGGCGTCACATTTCAAAAACTATTTAATGACAAATACTTTCCTGAAAGTGTTCTCATATGAAGGAAGTGGAGTTTATTAGAATAGAGCAGAATAACATGACGGTGTCCCAGTACGAGGCGAAGTTCGTAGAGTTATCTAGGTTTGCACCTCATTTGGTGGAGAATGAGGAACGTATGACGCAAATGTTTCTGAGAGGTTTGAAACCCGACATACGTTAGTATCTCATTTCTCATAAATTTTCTCTCTATTCAGATGTTGTCAACAGGGCTCAATTGTTAGAGCGAGATAACGAGTACGTTCAACCGAGGGACCATAACCAGGATCATACTGGAGATAGCAGTCAACAGAATAATGATAACCAGCGGAGAAAGAAAAAGACGGACAAAAATGGTAACCACTCTGGTGGTAATCATGGCCATGAAAATAGAAGAAGCGAGTCGGGGGGAGATTTTAAAAAGAGGAGATTCAACAATGACAATGCGAAGACGTCAGCACCAGTAGCAACTGGTTCTAAGGGAGGAGAACGACCACCGGTCGTATGCTACGAATACGGGAAAGAGGGACATATCAGCCCAAATTGCCCACAACAATTCAAGGTATTCTATAATTATGGAAAGGAAGGACATATCGCTCGAGATTGTACGATAGCAAAACCAAGTTCAGCGGGGACGGTGACTCAAAAGGCTGTTCCAGAAAAGTCAAAGTCAACGGTTCCTGGAAGAGCGTTTGTCGTGACTGGTCAAAATACGAGGAACCCAAACGAGGTGATCACGGGTAAGCTAATCATAAATTCTTGCAAAGTTTATACCTTACTTGATACCGGTGCTACCCATTCATTTATCTCTCCTGCTTGTGCTCAACGTTTAAACTTGATTCCGAAAAAATTAGACTTTGACCTATCTGTGGAAACTCCGTTAGGAGAAACTTTCATCACATCCACTGTTTATAAATCTTTTTTGATCCAAGTTGGCACCATCACCTTACCTGTTGACCTTATCTCTTTAAAGATAATTGCTTTTGATGTGATTTTAGGGATTGATTGGTTAACTACTCATCATGCCAAAATTGATTATTTTCGTAAGGTTGTTAGTTTTCATATTCCTAATAAACCTGTTGTTCGAATTTAAGCAACTAAACCATTAAAATCAATCACTGTCATATTAAGTCATAAAGCTATTCGTTTATTAAAAAACGGATATCAAGCTTTGTTAGCCCATGTCATGGATTTGAATAAAGACACGTCAAATTTGAATAATATTCCTGTTGTTATTAACTTCCCTGACGTATTTCCTAAAGAACTTCCCGGTCTACCTCCGGAACGTGAAGTGTAATTCTTTATTGATCTTGAACCTGGTACAAAGCCCATTTCTAAAACCCTATATCGAATGGCTCCTATTGAACTTCAGGAGTTAAAGGTCCAACTACAGGAATTGTTGGACATCAGTTTCATTCTTCCTAGTACATCTCCCTGGGGTGCTCCTGTTTTATTCATAAAGAAGAAAGACGGGAGTATGCGACTTTGTATTGACTATCGGGAATTGAACCATGTCACCATCAAGAATAGGTATCCACTACCTCGTATTGATGACCTATTTGACCAGTTGCAAGGAACATAATTCTTTTCAAAGATCGATCTTTGTTCTAGATATCATCAGCTGAAGATTAGAACTGAGGATATTCCAAATACTGCTTTCAGAACTCGGTACGGGAATTATGAATTCCTAGTCATGTCTTTTGGATTGACTAATGCTCCTGCGGCTTTCATGGATATGATGAACCAAGTATTCAAGGATTATTTGGATCAGTTCGTTGTTGTCTTTATTGATGACATACTTATATATTCTAAAAGTCGTGAAGATCAGGAGCACCATTTGAAGCTGGTACTCTAAAGGCTTCGTGAAAATAAACTATATGCCAAGTTGAAGAAATGCGAGTTCTGGCTTGAGGAAGTAGCATTCCTTGGGCACATGGTGTCAAAACATGGAGTATCTGTTGATCCAGCGAAGATTGAAGCAATACAAAGTTGGGAGCAACCAAAGACGGTGACCGAAGTACGCAGCTTTCTGGGCTTAGCTGGTTATTATCGGAGATTCGTGGAAGGATTTTCTCGAATCGCTACTCCATTAACTTAGCTAACTCGGAAGGATACAAAATTCGTATGGAGCGAGGAATGCGAGAAGAGTTTCCAAGAGCTTAAGAGTAGACTCATTTCGGCACCTGTTCTAACAATACCATCTAGTACGGATGGATTTGTTATCTACAGCGATGCTTCAGGCAAAGGGTTATGATGTGTTCTCATGCAATGTGGGAAAGTCATAGCCTATGCCTCGCGACAACTTAAATAATATAGAGGAATTATCCTACTCATGATCTAGAGTTATCAGCAGACATTTTCACGCTAAAGATCTGGAGGCACTATCTATACGGGGAGAAAGTGGAGATATATTCAGACCATAAAAGCCTCAAATATTTCTTCACTAAAAAAGAACTTAACACGCGACAGCGACGTTGGCTCGAGCTATTGAAAGATTACGACCACACTATTCAATACCATCCTGAAAAAGCGAACGTGGTAGCTGACACATTGAGTAGAAGATCATACGCGAGAACGAGTGCGATGTTGTTAACACAAAGGCCCATTTTGTGTGATTTACAAAAAATAAGAATAGAATTCAAGACTCTGGGGACCCATGCAATGATGTCAAGTATACGCATAGTATTCTTTACTGGACTAGTTGAGCTCACCCTTTTTCTTTTTGTTCCATTTTTATTTTCAGGAGGTGAGAATATAGCGAGTACTAGTCGGGGTGTGAAATGATGGTTCTAGAAGTTGTTTTAGTAGTCCTCACCATTTTTATAAAATAATGTATCAATAATTATAATGAGGACTTAATTGGGTATAGATATTGTCTAGATGACAATATTTATATTTAAACTCACAGTTTTTATATTGTATTAATAAAGTTGTAGTTGTTTCTGTACCATGTATTGACAACTCAGAATGAGTGATGTATATCTATTTTAGGGGCGTCACATATTCAGTCCTAAACAAATATCTCTTTATTATTATTATAAGAGAAGTTTCGTAAAAAAATATGGAAAAAATAAATTGAGAGGATTATAGTTTGTTACTATTGAGTATTTGTAATTATTTCCGTTCAATTGAAAATTACATGACTTTATTGTTTAGAGGTGAAATTAATTAGGTTTTTTAATCTAATTAAAGGTAAATTTATACTCTCTTAATTTATTATGTAAACTCAAGTTTTATTATATAAAATTTGAAAATATTATTAAAATTTCATTATTAATAATATAATAAAGATTCAGAATTCGATCTATAATTTTTTATATTTAAAAATTTATAAATTAAATATTATATGTTACTTGTGGATATTTATTTATTATTTTTTGTTTTTATACAAGGTACACTAGTAATGGTGGTCTAGTAGATTCATAGGTGGGATCTTGACATTGAACTTTCCGGTACTACAACTTAGGTGTGTCTTTTTGACTAAATATTTAAAGCAGCCCAAAAAGAAGAGCCGCCAAAAGTGTCAAGGCAATAAAATAGGAAATTCTCAATTTTTTTTTGTTTTATAATCCTAATAAATAAATAGCGAGTTTCACACGTATATAATAATAATAATAATAATAATAATAATAATAATAATCAACAACACACTGAAAGAGTGAAAGGGAAAAATAAATCTTTGACCACTTCAGTCACTGCTAATTTAAAGGTCTTTAATTTGACCACAAAAAAAATAAAAAAAAATAAAAATTAGGCTGTTTCTTGACTTTTGCTCTCATGGTAAAAGATTTATGAAAGCGAATTGATATTAATTGACAAAATTATAATTATTTAATTTTGAATAAATGGGTTTTAACTATTAAAATTAGCGCTCAGTGACACAGATTATGTGAGGGGTATAATTAAAAATTTATAAAATTTAGAGGATTGGATAGAAAAATTAAAAATAAATTAATTAAAAATGTTAAAATAACAATATATTTAAAGTTATAGGGACGAAAGAATAAATAAAAGGACAACAAGCCTCTGTGAGTATTATATAGGTTGTATTTGAAATGAAAAATAATATATATTACAAATTTATATATCAAATTTTTGTTGACATATACAGAAGTCGATTAAGCTCAAGGAAAGCATTTTCTTTAATTAATTATAAATTGGGAGTTGATTATACCAAATAAACCTTTTTCCTATTTTAAAATCAAGTTTGAGATTCTACTGGTGGTTTTGTTGGATTGGGTTTTAATAAAATATAGTCAAATAAGACATCCACTTTGAAAGGGTCTGCAGTTTATAATGTCTTATTATATATCACTTTCTGTGAAAACATGTGGAAGTTGGGAATTAGAGCTTTATTTCTTATTGAAGGAATAAAATCTTTTTGCTCATTCCATTCATATCAGGTGGGGTTCCTTTTTTTAAGCCTCAAGAGACTGAATTTTGGAGCAATATATTAGTTTTAAGATGGGTATTACCAATTGTTTGTGAAGTTGAATATTTTTTGGGAAAAGTTGTAAAACCCGGAAAGTGAAGCTCCTTGCAAGCAAATTTTTGTCCAGATAGTGCTAGAAAAGCTATCAATTTCTCTCTCTTGTAAGTTCCTGAAAATCTCTACATTTCTCTGTATAATTACATTTTGTGGGGTTTTTCTTTTAAACATATATTTCTTTCTATGAATTATTAAATGAATTTGTAATTTGGGTGCTTACACTTTGATGAAGAACATTTATGCTTCAGCTTTTCTGGGGGAAAGAAGAGAAAAATGGAAGCCTGAAAAAACAAGAACTTTCATTTGTTTTGGTAAAAGGGTAATGAATACATTTTTGATTTGCCACTGAAAATATTCTTTTTATTCTATAATTAAGCAATATTGTGGACTATCAAAAATGATTTCTTGCTTTCTATCTATAAAGAATCAGGCTGCTTTATAGAGAGTTTCTGCTCCCACTGATTTTTCTTAGAAAGTTGACCTTTTTACTCATTTCACATTAAACCCACTTGCTTTTTGGGAAGCTTTTGATTTTGCAGTTTAATATTCTTGCAATTCTTTTTCAAAGTATAAAAGCTAAAACCCAAATACAATAATCAATAGAAATCATCACCTCTCTTCCTCTCTACATATATGTGTATGCTTTAATGGGTAAAATTTCTTCCTTCAAATTGATGTAAAAAATTTCAAATTGACTGATGGGGTTTTCTTAATTTGCAGGTATAAAGATGAGTTTGGCATCTGGCACAAAAATGACACTATCTTTCTCTCTTGTGGTGATGTTGGTAGTCTTAAACCTCTCTCTTATTACAGGGCAAACAATCTCTTCTGGTTTTGAAGAAGGTGAGTTGTGCTTCTGTTTTTTTTAGTCTATTTATGTTTATGTCCTATCTTTCTCCCTCACAAATTGAGTATCTCACATTTCCAAAACTAAATAGGATACAACTTGGGCCTCAAGATGAGTATCTGGAAATTGTCCCTAATGCAACTTTTTGCTTTAAGGTTCCTAAGAAAAAAAGTGGCAATTTCCAGGATATTTATCCGGTGCCCCTAGTTTTATCCAACTTAATATGGGTATGAAAAAGTCGAAATGTGTATCATTTTGGGACAGAGGAAGTGTTATTTACTAAAGTTTGCTTAATTAGTTGTTGTAAGTTGATATCCCACCTTGGGACTATTGCTCCAGTTTGGCCTAGGGAATTTTGATCTCAACCAAGTTTGAGGTTGAGCTTATGTAATTTTGTGAGCAATATTTTTCAGTTTGGTAAAAAGATAACGTAAATTAGATGATTAATAATACTATTAAAGTCGGATACATAGGTATTTCATGAATCCGTGATTTGGAACTTGAAAATGTAACATGCAAGAGATAATTCGGGAACTCAACTTAAGTGGTCAATTGAATTATCACCCATTGTTGTGCCTGTATTGAGGTTGGAATTTAGTTTATTAACTAGCACTTTATTTTCAAAAATGAAATTGAAATTGTGAAGCATGCACATGCATGTATCTTGATATAACAGTGGGTGAGTTACTAATAGTTTTCGTTATATAACTTTGTGATTTTTGGTAGAAACAGAAAATACCTCGCAACCCATTAGACTGAAAGATGATACTGCAAGGCCGGATCCTTTAAATCATCTCAAGAAATACAGAGGAGGATATGAAATCAGAGACTTGCATTATTGGAGTGTAAGATTGCAAATCTGTCTCTATTTATATACACATAATATATATATATATATATATATATATATATATATATATGTCTCAAAAGTTATACATTTTCTGTTCTATCATGTTATGCAGTCAACATTATATACAGGGATACCTGGCTACACCTTGGGAGTTCTTTGGCTTCTCTGTGGATTAGTATATGGAGTTTCCCTTCTGGCGACCAGATTCTGTTACAAAAGAAACAATAATAGAAAGCCGAAGAAATGGTCCTCGTGTTTCAGGCGGGGCTACCCCTGGCATATTCTTCTCGCAATTTTCTTTACAATCCTAGCAGTGTAAGCCTTTGCAATTCTCTAGCATATAATACTCCCTTTGTCCCAAAATGCGAGTCCCATTTAACATTTTTATTTTTCTTACACAAACAAAAGTTTGCATACGACACACTCAGAACCTTGGACATACTCTAATAATTTGTAACAAAAGTCAAGAAGTCAAATAGGAATGATGGAGGGAGTATATTGCTAACAGTAAAATAGGAAACTGATGTGATTGTTTTTTCGACTTTTCAGGACTGCATCGGCGCTAGTTCTTGGAGGGGATGCCAAATTCCATTCTAGAGCAAAAGCTGTGGTTGACATTCTAATTGATACTGCAGATGAGGCATCAGTAACCATATATAACACAACAGGAGCAATGAAAGGCATGAGTGTTAACTTGGATTCAGCTTATGGAGGGACTGATGAGGCTTCTGACTTCCTTAATTCTACTTCCGAAACGCTCGACTCTCGGGCTGCAGATATTGAAAGAGAAGCCAGGAAGAACAGGCATAAAATTGATCTCGGCCTCAATATTGTATATATAGTAACAACATCCGTTATTTCGTTGAACTTGGTTGCTGCCATTGCCCTATCAGGTGTGTGTTTATTACTTTGTTCTTGATTTTCAGTTGAAAGACGATATATTTATATAATTCTTAATGAATATAAAATTTCTCTTTTCTGCAGTGTTTGGAATCCTAAAACTACGTCGAGCTCTTAACCTGTAAGTTGTACTGAATCAATTAATTGCTGACAAAGTGATTCATCCTCTGCTTGAAATAAAGGGATTGGGATTGTCTTTGTTAACGAAGATTCCTAAACTTACAGATTTATCATACTCTGTTGGTTGCTTGCGGTCTTTTGCTGGTTGTTCTTTGGGTTGTATTTCTTCATAGAAAAGTAAGATGATTATTTTTCTTGTCTTAGCATCATTTATTCCGAACTATTTATTTCCAAAACCGAAAGTACACACATATACACAGTCAGCTGGATAATAAACAAAAACTCTTCTTCTTTTTTTTTTTTCAGGTTTGCGGGAGATACATGTACAGCCCTTGAAAGCTTCCAACAAGATCCTTACAATAACACCTTAAGCTCAATCCTCCCCTGCGATGAATTGGTTTCAACGCAAACAGTCCTAAAAGATGTCAGTGCAGGGGTTTACAATCTTGTAAATAAGGTAAACTTAAAAACTATATAGATTGTAACTTGAAAGCAAGGTAGGAAATCAGCTAGACTTTACAAGTATTAGTATCCTCTTCCATCTTATTTCTCCTGCCAAGCAAAGGAAATTTTCCATTTCCTTTTCTCGTCCATCTTCGTTCTGTTATTCTTTCTAATAAAATCGACCACAAGCTGAACAAAAAGATAAATAACTAAAAATATATATTTGTACTTTCAATGCTCTCGCGTAGCTGAATTACTTCAAAAACATTGCAGGTAAATGCAAATCTATCGGGTTCACAAGAAGATTCATTTGTTCAGATCTGCAATCCTTTCTCAGCACCACCGGTTTACGCTTACCAGCCAGAGAACTGTCCAACTACAGCAATTCACATCGGAGATATCCCTAAGGTATGTGAAAGCATAAAGTATCATCCTAGCTAAACATCATATTGAACACAACTTCATAAGCATTATGCACATTCAAGCTTGTATAATTTCATTTATAAAATCTGAAGTAACTATACAATTTGTTTATTCATGTAAGCTAACCTATCATAAGCGGATCAGTTTCATGGAAAGGGAAGTTGGACTTTATTGGGATATTCAATTCATTAATTTTTTCCCCTTACCTGTAGGTATTAAGACTGATTACATGTTCTGATTCCGATGACAACAATGGAATCTGTAAAGGGGGAATATACATCTCCAATAGTGATTTTAGAATACTAGAGGCTTACACAACTTCGATGCAAAACCTACTGAATTCCTATCCGAGTATGGACAGTTTAGTTGAATGTCAAACAGTGAAGGATGCTTTTTCTGAAATCCTTCAAAAACACTGCAAACTTTTAAAGAGAGACTTGCGGATGGTATGGGCCACAATGGTGTTTCTCTCAATTGTAATGGTGGTTTTGGTTCTGTTATGGACAATCCAAGCACGCCATGAGCGAATAGATCAGTTTTCAGGTAGTTCCGTGAATCCCCATTTTGCAACGATAGAGATGATGGTATCAAAATCAGTTAAGGAGATCAAGAATGACTTCGATCCTAGTTCAGTGGTGTAAATATTCACCAGACATTTCCAAATCGTGATTAAAATTAAGGGTTTGTTTGGTTAGTAGCGTTTGCGGTGGTAGCGTTCGCGGCATTTGGACCTCCAAATGCACTGCACATTGCGTTTGATCCTCAAATGCTGCGTTTGTGAGTAAAATAAGCTGCATTTTAAATAAGATGTTTCTAGATGAACAAGATTTTGAAGCACGTTTGGATATCTAGGCGCTCCGAAAGCTGTGTACCCAAACATGCACCAAACATAGATTTAGTTTTGAAAAGATCACAAAGAGGGATATGGAGATTAGAGGGCAATAGGATTAGGGATTTAGAGTTGAGGAAAGAAATTGTACAGGATAGTTTTAGTGATGTCAATTTGTTTTTCCTTTTTGAACAAGCATCTTATACAAAGCCAAAAATGGGGACGAACCCCTCAATGGCATGTAATTGCTTTCAGAGAAATGAAATATTTAATCTTTGTTCAACCAATTGCAGATAATTTGTTTTGCAAATATTTTATAAAACACAAAATAAAGTTACTCAACCATTAGTTTACAGCATCTAATAGTAATTTTGTCATGTAAATATTCAAGAGAAAATTAAGGAATTAGAGTGCACATTGTTATCGGATGCTGTAAACTAATGGTTTTCCGTCTAACATGCATACTCTTGTAATTTTCAAAAGGAACATGCAAAGAACTGAAGAAGTTTTCAATAATTATTGAGGCATCATGACCAAGTTAGGATGTTAAATGCTGTGCATAGACCTCAAGAATGGCAATTGGTTGTCAATTATGAAATCACAATTCAATTACTAAATCACTTCATATTCATCAAGACGAGAAACGTCCTATGTTACAGATTAGCAACTTTGTATTCATAGGCCAAGAAAAGATTATAATACAAAAAAGGAGAATCTGCAAAAGATGGGGAGTCGAGCAGAGTAAAAGAAAGCTGGCCATCAGGTTAAATTCCATTCTTACTCCTCCAACAAAGTACTACAGCTGTAAGGACACAATAACAAGATCCGTGAAATAATAAGGGAAAGAATATTCGAAGATAGTTAACTATAGTCAAGTTAAACAAAACACAATTCATAGACGCTTAAAGGCAAATATAAGAGCAAAAATTTCTAAAACCCAAAGAGTGACGATATTCACCTATAAGCATTCATTATCCAACCAGCTATACCAACAGCAGGCATACATTTAATATAAGCATCAAGAAGTTTGTTGCGAGTGAGAGTTCTTTATAGAAATGTTATTCTGAACCCAAGCTTGTGTACTTCAAGAAGTTCACAACAATGAGAAAGTGATATTACAACAATCAGCAATTCAGCACTTCTTTTCTTTAAATTTTGTTTCTTTTATAAGAAGAGGGGGGGGGGGGGATTATGTACATGCTTAATCTATCCAGGGTTTGTCCCCATGTAAACTCAACTTATATATGCATGCTGTTGCTGCTGTATGTGGCCCATTCAGCCAAATCAGCGCATACTGAGATCGTTTTGTGGCTTCCTTTCAGTCTAAGGCCTTGGTTCAAACTGTTAAACAAGAGCTATTTCACATAAACATGCTAACAACGTTTTAGCTATCTAGATAAAAGCATTACATTTACTAATAATGAAATAGCTATCTCAATAATAAGAACTGCTAAAATACCCCAAATATGTCACACACCTAACTGTTCCTGACCAATACATAATAAGAAAACACATAAAAAACTGAGCAACAACAAAACAACCTAAATAAAGACAAACAGAAGAAGTTAGTGACCTAAAGTAAATTATTAAAGTATCCAGGAATGTGATGCCTTGAAAGCAAGCCAATTTTCAAACTCTAGAGTTCTCCACTTCTTTGAATTTTTATGGCACCAGTACAAAGTACCTAATAGACAACACTTAATAGACAACGTTTTTTATAAAAACGTTGTGGTATTTTTTTCTACAACGTTTTTTAAAAAAATGTTGTAGATATATATGCAAAAACGTTATCTATTTAAAAAGGCATTTTTTTTGTTTTAATTAGATAACGTTTTTTTTAAAACGTTAACTATGAAGAAAAACACGGAGCTGAAAAAAAAAAGACACGGAATTGAAAATTTAAAATTAAAGCAAATCAAGTTTCTTCTATCTCTATACTTTCTCTCCTACTCTCCTACGATCCAAACTTCAGCTACCACTATGGCCATCAGCTGAGGAGATCAGAAAACGCCTTTGACTACTGGTATGGTCTGGTCGGGTTCGGTGATCAGACACAAAATTCTAGGGTTTTTGCTATGGCTGACGCTCTCTCTGCGATTCTCCCTCATCTCCTTCCGCCAGCACCTATACTCCGGCCTCCTCCCCCGCCGAGGAGGAGCCATCAACGAAAATGGCAAAGTTCAAAGCCCTAATGCTGTTGAGGGGAAAAAGAGGAAGAGAATCAAAGAGAAAGATGAAGTATCTGATGTTGAGTTGGCTTCCTTGGGTGAAGGTTCAGTGGCTCCATTAGAGATTATCAAATTGAAGAAAAAAATGAAATCTATGAATCAGAAAATTTTGGGACTGAGTCGAAGGCTTTGTCTAAGAAAGCAAAAAGGAAGAATCATTTGGGAAAAGATGCCCGTGAAGATCTAAACTTGGGAAGAACATGTTTGGTTCAGTTCGTGTTTGGTTTGATAAGATTTCTTCTACAGAGAGGCTCAGCGCCTTGGTTATGTTGCACGCTCTTCCTTCAAGGTTCAATTCACTATCTCCTCTCATATTTTCTTCATATACATATAGACATATGTATTTATATATAGCTGTATATAGTTTGAATCCAATAAAACTGGCAATTTGATATATGTTTTCTTTTATGTTTTGATGGGAAGAGCAGCTACTAAAGATGCAGAAGCAGTACAAACTTATAACACCCGTTTTATTTTTATCTCTCTATACCCATTTGTGTGTTGTATTTTTCTTCTGTTTTGATAAAAATGTGTTCCCCAAATTACTTAGTAGTGGGTGGCTGTGGATAAATATTGGGTTTTCTTTGAAATTTGTGTTTTTGATTTTTTTAAAGGGTAATGAAGCTGACCCAAGAATGAGGGAGCTATTCTGGTTCGATTGGGAGCTTCAACACTTTGTATGAAAGCATTGTAAATCTTGATGCAGAGTATTTTGGGACAGAGGAATGCCAAGGTATGCTGCTTAATCCAAGAAATTCTGCAGAACCTCAGTGTCGTAAACTTAGGCTAAACATATTTATTGGTTGTTGCCATTGTGTAACACCTGCTGTGGACTACTTTTTTTTAAAAAAAATCATCTTATATGTGTTGTTCTGTGTGCTTTTGGTGTATGTGATGGGCTAATTCATATTACTTGACCAGCTATACTGGTAGTCTCTTCTAGGATTTATCTAACTGTATACTGCAAATTATTGCAGCTTTACTCCCACCTTCTCTGGAGTGAATTTAGCTTTGATTACAACCATTTTAGGTTGCAAATAGGTAGATCCTTACTAGTTGGTAGTATTATACATTGGCGAAGCTTCATTATTAATTGACTAATTGTTATTCTGATGGTTTTGTTTTACTTTGTTGCTTACATTGAGAAAGATGGTTATTCATTTCATTTTCTTTTATCTTTCTGGTGCACGACATATATGTCTAACGCAGTGCACGGTCATTTAACTTTGAAATTGGTTTAGTTGATTCTACTATGATATACTCTCATTTTGTTAGAAACTCTTTTATGCCTCACTATAACAGTACCAAAGCCAATATTCTATATTTGCTTTATGCACTGTGTTTGCGTTAATTTATGATTGTTGGTATATATATAACTCACGACATATTTGAAATCTTGTGCACTGTGTTTGCGTTAATTTATGATTGTTGGTATTGTTGTCTGGTTTTCCAGATGAGTGGACGAGCTGGGCGTCGTGGTAAAGATGAGCATGGTATATGTATTATAATGATCGATGAGCAGGTAATTCTTGACATTATAGTTATTAGTATGTGTGATATCCCAGTATTCATCCATCTGAATGTTTTATATTATTATCTGGGAGAGGCGTCACTGTCTGCCAGCTGTTTTCATATCCGAACTGAAGTAGAAGATATGTGTTACCAATGACTTTCAGAAAACCTTTTCTACTCTCTCGTATGTTTTGAAAAAATGAATTAGGTTCATTCAAGGTTTTATGGGGCAGCGCTGGTGGACCGTGAAGGGTATATTGTGATTGGGGTAAATTATTTATTAGTAAATAAAATGAAGTTATGTTTTCCCTGTTTTCAGATGGAGATGAATACATTGAAGGACATGGTATTGGGTAGACCAGCTCCACTGGTCAGTACTTTCAGGCTGAGCTACTATTCAATTTTGAATTTGATGAGCCGTGCCGAGGGCCAATTTACTGCTGAGCATGTCATAAGGCATTCATTTCATCAATTTCAATATGAGAAGGTTTCCCTCTGAACACTATCGAATATCCAAATAAATTTTAACGTATACAGTGACTAAATTTCTATTGCTTATGCCCTTTGCTAGGCATTACCTGATATAGGGAATAAGGTTTCAAAGCTAGAGGAAGAAGCAGCAATGCTTGATGCCTCTGGAGAGGAGAATTCTGTTACTCTTTATCTTTTCAATGTTAGCTATTGGTTTGTGATGCATCCTTATTTTTCTCTTTTTATTTTCTAAATCTTTATTCATTTATTTGTAGGCCAAAGTTGCTGAGTATCATCAACTAAAGCTTGAGATAGGTCAACTTGAGAAGATGATGATAGAAATTACAAGGCCTGAAAGAGTGCTTTATTATCTTTTACCTGGTAGGCTGGTATGTGATGCCAGTAGTAATTTCAATCAATGTCACAGTAAACCTTAAATATAACTAAATCTGTCTTAGTCGCCCAAATTTTTTTAAAAATGGGAATCCGTCTATTGGTATTTCTTCAACTAGCTTGTGCATGTGTCTGTGCTCATTCTCGTGAATTAATTTGATTAGTTGATAGCTTGTCCAATTCCAATGCCAGCTTGGATTCCCTCTGATTTTCTATGTACTAAAAGGATAATATTAAAGATCCATGGTCAAAAACCAAAATTTCTTGAATTTGAGCTAGCTGGGTGTATGGGCCATTACAGTCTATAGAAATAGTACCTGGAACTTCACTTGATTTTATGCTTTTATATAATCATTCCTTCTTTTGTAGATTGTCGTCCACAAGGATAGTCCAAGAGGGACGCATTTTTCGTCGTGCCGGACCCCGTCAAAAGGTAAATTTTTTGTTGCTTACTATTGAAACTTGGAAGGGTGAGGCTCTCTTGCTTGACATTCACAAATCTGTTGTATGTTTTCTTCAGGTGTACTTTGAATCTGACGATGTTCATGCTTGCTTTGTGACATGTGGAGACTTGTGCCCAGGACTCAACACAGGGATTATTGTGTCAATCTACATTATACTCAGAGCAGTGACTGTTGTACACCGTCGCCAACGACAACAGGTATTCTAACTTTACCATTTTGACAGACTTTTGCTTTAATGCCAGTTTGGCAGACCTTAGAACAAAATTATTATTTATAACTAGCTAAATTCTGTCACTCGCCTTAAATGTTGTTAGTTCATGACAGACCATCAACCACATGTTCTTGGGGCTGTAAATTTGTCTAGTACACGGTTGAGGGAAGATATTTATGAGGTTTGCTTCTACTTATCTATTTGTTGTATGAAGAAATCATGCTGCAGAAGTTGTGTAGTTGCCTTTACTTAGGTATCCTTTCTATTATTGAACCTTGTAGATTCTTATAATGTAATAGACTGCATAATATTGGAACTAACTTTTCCAACTTATACCAATATATTTCTTGAGGTTGCAACTTGCAATTCTTTTCTCTAAAGAACCTAGTTTGCTTATTGCCAGTTTTAACTTCTGTAATTCTTCATTGCATCAGTAGAATAACATTAGTTTGTGATGTGACATTCCTATATATAGCTTGAAGTGAGTTTGTGACATTGATGTCACCAAGACCAATCTTTACTAGACAAATACGATTTTAAAATTTATTAGTGATATCAGGTGTTGAGCTAAAAAATAGTGAATGAGCATCCGAGTGTAGCAGAAATGGAGGCCAAGAAAGCTGCACATCTGCGACAGCTTGCTACAATGTTACAATATTATCATAAGAAAGTAGCAGTTATTTTGTGTTGTTATTTGGATATATAAATGTGGTTAGGAATTATGGGAGCAGTAGCAGTTATCTTGTGTTTTACAATGTTACAATGTTATCATAAGAATTATGTTTATTTGGATATATAAATTTGGTTACAATGTTACAAATATTTATGGGATCAGATTTGGTATTCTTGTGTTTTACAGTTATCTTACCATACATCATTTATTGGTCAGATTTGGTATCCTTTTTTTTACAGTACCAGGTCACATTTTTTGTGAACCACATTCTTTTTTTTCTTTTCTTTTTTTATCTACAACATTTAAAAAACGTTGTCTGATATACTAAACAACAACATTTTTATCCAAAAAACGTTGTGAAATCATACCTTCTACAACGTTTTTAAGCATCTTTTAATTTTTGGAAGACAAATCTACAACGTTTTTTTTCTAAAAAACGTTGTGTATTGTGCTTAACTACAACGTTTTAAAAACGTTGTGTAAGAGTGTCAAATAGACAACACCCTTAACCACTACGTTTTTCTGACAGAAACCACAACGTTTTTTCCGCGTTGTCTATTTACTGTTTTGTAGTAGTGTGGGAAGCATCAGTTTCAGACAGAGGGTTTAGTCAGAATAGTTAAACAACAGCAATCCATACAAGGCACATAATGGCAACACTTTGATATGACATGTCTATTTTTTCATGCTTTCAGAAAATACTTGCAGTGTTCTGCTAATGATTGTTCTCAGGAATCCAGAAACTTCAAGGCATCGTAGACCCAAGACTACAGCAAACAAATATAGTCCAACTGTCGATGAATCATAAGCAAAGTAAGTGGACAAAGCAGCGAAAACAGTAATGGTAGACCAAAGGAGGAAGTCAATTTAGTTTGAGGTGTTTTCCTAGACAAAATAGTCTGTGAGCTAAAAAGGTACCTGGAATTTCTTTCATTGAAAGATGCAAAAAGCTGTTAATAGAGGATACTAAATAACATCTCAATAAACTCAATTTAGGAAATGAAGGTATATAATTGTCTACATCAAATTAAATTAAATATGACCCACTAATTATTTTTGCAATCAACGGTTTACGCATTTGTTAACTATATGCGTGTTTTCCTCAACCTCAAAACCCATTGTATCCACGCAGGACCATAACAAAATACAAACTTTCCAATAATTATCAATTAAAAGCTGAAATTTTTAAGACCAAGACGTCCGCAACAATTTTGTACAAGAGAAATTTAAACCCTAAAAAAACTAAATATGATCAAATTATGATAAAAAGAAAAAACCACAAATAAATTTATCATCAATTGATCACAACTTACACAAACCACCATAATTCAAAGACAGGATATTAATATATATACATATATATATATATATATATATATATATATATATATAATTTACCTGGTTGGGATTGGAATTGTTAGGAAGGACCTGTTCCAGATTGGAGACTCTAGTGTCTAGGGCCTCAAACTGCTGCTTCAACTACAAAAAAAAACACAATAAAAAATCACGACTTTCATACAAATTATATATACATAATCGTGTATAAACCACAATGTATTGTGCAAAATTGAAGGAAAAAGAGGAAACATTAGAATCATACATGGGTAGAGAGAATTTGGCGATCGACCCAGAGATCTTTGAAGACGAAGTGGGTAATTGTAGCTGCTGAGGATCCGAAGCCCAATGTGAACCATAGCAACCTTGTTCTCAACATTCTCTCTTCTTTCTTTTGAATTTCTGTTCCAAGAGGATTCAATATGAAGAATTTCTTATATATCTCTGCCTCTGCTAGTGGAAACCCTATAATTTGGGGGAAAATTAGGAAGGGTTAACAATATGTTTTTCGGTTGTAAATACCACTTCTAATTTACTCTTAATTGCGATTTTTTCATAAAAAAAGTAATAATCTATATCTATATTTGGAAAGAAAATTAGAGAATTGATTTTTCAATTTAATTTATTAATTTTCTCTTATTCTGAATTTTTATTTACAAAATTAACGGGCAAAAATAGTTGCATAAAAAAAGGGAACACTATTTTTAGATGTATTTTTGATAAGTTATCATGAAGTTAATTTAAAGTTAATTTGATGGTAAGTTGGTCATGTGACCAATACACTGTTGACACGCATAGAGAGATTACCTCTTACCTATGTGTCGACATTGTATTGGTCAATTGACTAAAATTAACTTCATGCTAACCATTTCCCTTCTATTATAAGACCCACTGTATGTTCATGTGAGAAAATCATGCGAAAATATCAAATACACATAAAAATATCAATTTCTTAAATAAAAGACGAGTGATACTGTGATAGGAATTTGAATTACTATCTCCGTTCCTAAAAGATTGTCGTTTAAGATTTTTGCACATAGATTAAGAAGTAATTAAAATTTATTTGAAATTTCATTACTACTCCTTTATGAGAAGTTGAAAACTATTAATACGAGAGAATTTATTGGGACAATGAGATAAGGTAGGGGTGATATAGGAAAGTAAATAATTTATTCTCCTAGAAAGTTGAAAATAACAAATAAATTGAAACAATTTTTTTTTAACAATCTTTTCGAAACAGAAGGAGTACACTTTTTTTTTTTCTTCTTCTTCTCTATTTTACTTTAATTATTATTTTTAAATTTATGTGTAGGCATCCTTGGAGTGAAGTCGGCCAACATCAAAGATAAGTGTGAAATGTGGGGTGATTTAATTTGTTAGCATGATAAGGACCCCCAAACTTAATTAATTTCCATAAAATTAAGTGAGGATATATTGATGGTGATTATAATTTTTGGCAGGCTACTTTATTTTCTAAATCCGACAATTTTATTACATCAAAATTACCCCCACCAAAATTTGTTGTACCTAATTACTACCTCCGTTCCTAAAAAATTATCGTTTAAGATTTTGACACATAGATTAAGAAAGTATCATTTACCAAATAAAATTTGTTTGAAATTCCATCACTATCCCTTTATGGGAAGTTGAAAACTATTAATACAAGAGAGAGAATTTCTTGAGACAATAAGAGAATGTAGGGGTAATATAGGAAAGTAAATAATTTATTCTCCTTGAAAATTGTAAACGACAAATTTTTTGGAACAAATTTTTTCTTCTAAAACGACAATCTTTTAGGAACGGAGGGAGTAACAAAAAGGACAATACTATTATTGTTGCACCTAATTGCCACCCATCAATGTCTAATCATCTCCTTCTAATGATATTTAGTGTCATTAATTATCTTTTAAGAATGAAGAATTGATTCTTGTTGTAGTCGCATAATGTTCAAAACTAAAAGATATTCTTTGTTTCTTTCTTTAATACAATATCACAAGCTACTTAAGCTATGGATAAACTTGATCTCAGTTTTTAAATTTTTAATTATAATTTTAAGTTGTCTTAATAAAAATAATAGATAATTAATAATTAATTATTTTCATCAACATTATAGCCAACTATATGATTGTAAATATACAAGACTGTCCCGTATGGTTGCACAAGATTTTATTTATTTATTTTTTGGTAAATAAAAAAAAATTGTAGAAGAAATGTGGTCTATATGGACCCCTACTGCACATACCAGTTTTATTCCATATTAGCTTCAATATACTGCACACATTCTCTCGGTTCCCGATATCATTTATGATAAGTTGGTCAATTAACCAATACAGTGCTGACAAGTAGAGAGGGATCACCTTCCGGTTTGCATGTCGACACTGTATTAGTCAACTGACCAAAGTTAACTTCATGCTAACCATGCACTCCCCATTCTCGCTGTATACAAATTTAACTGACCAAAGTTAACTGAACATAAATGATGATACAAATTTGGCATAAACTGATCCAGACTTAATCTCCAGTATTTATTCTATCCTTGGGTTTTCTATTAGCACTTTACCGATCAAATTACTGGGAGTCCCATTCATTTCTACCAAGCTCTCTTACAATGATTGCATTCCTTTGATTCACAGGCTAACAAAGAGGGTTACATCTTGGACGTCAAAGGTTCTGGCTTATTCGGGTAGGCTCCGGCTGATAAAATCAGTCCTTTTTTCTATTCAGTCATTCTGGAGCTCTCATTTTCTCCTACCCAAGGCAGTTATTAGATCCATTCAATCTATTCTCTGTCGATTTTTATGGAAGGGACCAACCCTTGCCAAATATGGTGCAAAAATGGCATGGACTGTTGTATATCTTCCTACCTCTGAAGATGGTCTAGGGATTAAAAGCCTACTTGATTGGAATAAAGCTCTTATGCTTCTCCATATATCAAAACTTGGGCAGTTTAATTCATCCTCACTTTGGACAAGATGGGCAAAGGCCACTGTTATAAAAAAAACAAAATTTATGGCACATTCCCATACCAACTGTCTGCTCATGCATGGATTTGGAGACAAGTTTTGAAACTAAGACCAACAACCCTTGATCACATACCTTATAAGGTTGGGAAAGAAGACATAATTAACCTCTGGTTCGACCCATGGCTGAACCGAATTCCATTCAAACCAAGTTCTGATCTACTCTCTAATTCAAGAATTCCTCTAACTGTTACTGTCAATGTGATTCTGCAGAGTGGCAACTGCCAACTAGCAATCATCATGAGGTAATATTTTGGCGGAGGCAAATTGAATCCATCCTACCTCCTCCTCATTGTGATGACCGCATTCTTTGGGACTCCTTGGATTTACATTCTATAAAGGCTAAGCATATTTGGGAGAGTATCAAAATAGAGTTCAAGTAGTATGGGAGAGTATCAAAATAGAGCTCAAGTAGTAAGCTAACATAAAGTCGTTTGAAATAACCTGCATGTTCCGAGGTATTCTTTCTCACTGTGGCTGGGTTTTTTGAGAAGATTGCCTATCAATGACATCACAAAATATTATGGTTTGGGCAATGAGATCATGTGTCTTCTATGCCAAAAATGCTATGAAAGTTTTGAGCATCTATTCTTTAGATGTCAATACTCTCTTGTTATTTTGCAAACTATTTTTGGTATTGGAAATTGGCTCAACATTCCTTTGGACTGGTATGTCATCACTGATTTTGTAACGAATTTTCAAGGAATTAATCTGACCAAAAAGATATTGTACTTGTTAGTTCCCGAGGGCACACAATAGATCTGAAAGTGGGGGTTGAATAGATCCTTTTTATTTTTCTTTATTTTCTTTTATCTTGCTAAGCGATTAGCAGATAATGAATAGAGGAATCAATTCATGAACAACTGAATAGATTAAGATCTCCTTCAAGGATATAGCATTAAACACAGTTCTAATGTTAGATTAGTTGCAAGTAGATATAACAGTTATATTGTTGAATGTAAATGACATAAAGTAAATGACCCAATGATTTCTTGATCATTCTTCAAGGTGAGGCTGAGCATAGACAATCTATTTCGTCTGTTCTCTGTAGATGCTTTAGTATACTCTTTCACTGATTGACAAACACTACGATCGTTGTCTCAATATCACGATCGTTGTCTCCTGATGAGTGCTTGTAGAAGACTCCTTCTAAACGACTCTTCACTTCTCAATAAGCCTTGCTGATAGAGTTGGTGCTTTGATCGTCTATTTGCTTGTAGGCCGTTCAGAGAATGCTTTCTGAAAATCTTCAAGCAGACTACATTCTAAAACTTGACTGGCAAGACTACGATTTTACTTTAGCATTGTGAGCACTTGTCTGACTATGATTTGCCTTTGGTTCTGCAGACTACGATTCTGATGTAGTCTACGATTCTTACTTTTATAGACTACGATTCTGCATTATCTTTGTAAGCGCTTGACTGACTACGATTTCAATTGGTGATAGCTTGTAAACTCCACAAATTCGAGTAAAGCCTACGATTCTTGACTTAGCTCGGTAGCTACTCGGCAGACTGTCTCTATGATTCCAAGAGTGGCTTTCTGACAGACTACGTTTCTGCCCAAGACTTTTGTTCTCTGATGCTGTCTTCTTCGATTGTTCAAGCCTATCTATTACAGCTTATAAGATCATCCTAACAAATTTGATCTTTCTATTCATAGTCCTTGTACATTATGATATTTTGAAGGACTTTACAGAGCTATTCAGTCATATCAGATTGACCTACCAAATTTGATCTTTTCACTCTAAGTCATTGTACATATTATCTATCATCTATTAAGGACTTTACAACTGTTATCAATGCAGACATATTTGCATATTCATTCATTAATTTCATCATCAAATTATATAAATAAGGAATAACATTCTCATGCATATTCCTGACAGTACCTATCTTTGGTTACAACATTCTACAAAACATGGGAAACTCGGAATAGGAAAATTCATCAAGGTATTCTTACACTTGGCCCGACTTTTGCAAAGGAGGCGGTCAACATTGTTAAATCTTGGCTTTCTACGTCAAATTCCTTCATTAAGTGTGACGCCCCCAAAACAGGTATACACCACCCATCTTGGGTCGCCAGATACATGGTACAAAATTCAAATACAGCTTAATTATACAACAGTCGTGTAAATATGACAAAACATAATCTAAGAGTTTTAATAAGAATATTATCTTCTAGACAATATTCACACTCAATGAAGATCGACCTCATTACATTTATTATCTAAATATTTCACAGAATAGTGAGGACTACTAAAGCCACTTATCTTAGACCAGCACTCCATTCCCCGACTAATCGAATATTCCCAGACACAATGAATATTTTATAACAACTTGCTTACTTTGCAAAAATTTTCACATATCACCCTTAATTTTAACCTTTTATGAAATTAACCATTTACGAAATAAAATAATAACTATAAGAAAATTGAATACTTTTATTTCATAAAATTCGGGGCCTTACATTAAGGCTACTAATTTTTGTAATTATTATTGCATCTGGATAGTGTAAATTGTGTTTCTTTACACAACTATAGTTAGTTCCTCTCCTGGTATGTCTTGAGACGACCTACCTATAGTCTGAGGTATGCCCATTTGCCAATGTATATTTTGGTCTCATCTATACAAGCCAAACTGCAAAATAATAATAATAATAATAATATAGTCAATCATTTCACGGTACTTGGTTAAAATGAGATCCTGTTAGCATGAAGTGAATTTCATGGTAAGTTTACTCCATGCCCAATACAGTGCTGACACATAAGCGGGATGGTGATCTCTTCACCTGCGTGTTAGCACTATTGTGACGCCTCCAAAATTAGGTATTCATCACCCAATTTTGAGTAGCCAAATACATGGTACAAAACTCAAATACAACTTAATAATACAGCTGTCGTGTAAAATACGATAAAACATAATCTAAGAGTTTTAATACGTATATTGTCATCTAGACAGTATTCAAACTCAAAGGAGTACTCATTACATTTGTTGTTACACTATTTATTCAGAATAGTGAAGACTACTAATGTTATCATCTGGACCGTCACTCCTTTCCCCTCCTTTCCAGAATATGACCAAACACTTGAACTATACAGAAATTTAGATGATAAGAATCGTTCTAGAAGGAAAAAAAATGAATAAAATGGGGTAGGATTAATAGTATGATTTGTCTCTCACCATTCAGCCGCCCACATGGGCTATTAAATTTTTTTTTTATTTCATTTCCCCTTTATTTGCTCGTTTATCCAATTACTGTTCGTTTGACTATCTACTAATTTAACATTTTATAAATTTTAAAAAATAATAATCACAAATTAATTTAGACTTTTATTTTATAAAATTCGGGTCTCACAATCTTCCCACCTTATAAAATTTCGCCCTCAAAATTTACGTACGTACCTGATATTCGAAGAGATGATAATACCTTGCTTTCTTTTCAGATTGTACCTTCCCGGTAATTTCCTCGCTATCATGATTTTTTTTTTTCATTTCTCATCTCCTGTATTTCAGATATCATTCTAAAATATAGCTTCAAAACAAAGGTTAATCGACATATCATAATTTATCAATTTATCGAATAAATGATTTCAGCTTAGGTAAGTCACACACTGGCGAAGTATATAACTCGTTTCTCCCCTCCTAATTCTAGACTCATATCTCCGCCAGCGACCATATCCCTAAGCTCTGATACCAAATGTGACGCCCCCAAAATTAGGTATTCATCACCCAATTTTGAGTCGCCAAATACATGGTACAAAGCTCAAATACAACTTAATAATACAGCTGTCGTGTACAATACGACAAAATATAATCTAAGAGTTTTAATACGTATA
The DNA here is from genome assembly GCA_020205505.1 of Panax japonicus. Taxonomy (NCBI): domain Eukaryota; kingdom Viridiplantae; phylum Streptophyta; class Magnoliopsida; order Apiales; family Araliaceae; genus Panax; species Panax japonicus. Next base: position 40,258,658 of record CM035112.1, on the reverse strand, counting down.
TTGTCATCTAGACAATATACAAACTCAAAGGAGTACTCATTACATTTGTTGTTACACTATTTATTCAGAATAGTGAAGACTACTAATTCTATCATCTAGACCGTCACTCCTTTCTCCTCCTTTCCAAAATATGACCAAACACTTGAACTATACAGAAATTTGGATGATATGAATCGTTCTAGAAGGGAAAAAATGAATAAAATGGGGTGGGATTAATAGTATGATTTGTCTCTCACCATTCAGCCGCCCACATGGGCTATTAATTTTTTTTTATTTCATTTCCCCCTTATTTGCTCGTTTATCCAATTACTGTTCGTTTGACTATCTACTAATTTAGCATTTTACAAATTTTAAAAAATAATAATCACAAATTAATTTAGACTTTTATTTTATAAAATTCGGGGTCTCACAACTATATTTGACATGAAGTTCACTTCATGCTAACCAAACTCATTAAAATGACAACAATTAATCAATGTGTTATGAATTAATTAATTTTAGTTTTTAAGGGCTCATAGAAAATGACAAGTTTCGAATGTAATTGCAAATTGATGCTGTCTAGTTTAATTAGTTAGTTACATATTGGGGCCTAGGCACCTTGCTATATAATCGGACCCGGTTATCATGAAGTTAACTTCATGATAAGTTGGTCAATTGACCAATACACTGCCGACACACAGCCAGAGAGGTCACTTCCCGACCTGTGTATCAAAACTGTATTGATCAATTGACCAAAATTAACTTCATATTAACCACTCCTTATATAATCCCATGACTAATCAGTATGCATGTGAGTTGCTACCTTTATTAATGAACAAAAATGTATTCTTAATTTACATCCTACAAAAGCCCTCTTTTTATTGAATTAAGCAATATAACAATATTAAAAAGAACTCATGATAAATATAAAAGAAAGAAGAGAAAATAGGTCAAAATTCAATATTATTCCATACTAGAATTTAAGATCAAATTATACAATAATCACACAAAAAAATAGATAAAGAAAGAAAAATAATAGACACGATATACTCATGCATGTTCATCAATTTAGTCAATTCTGTTTGTCTGATGTATACATATATGTGTATCTCACACTCTACGTGCAATGATCCACATACTAAACAAAACTTTTATAGTAACTAGAAAACTGTAGTTGCTATATTCTGGGTTCAAACCCATGAATCCTAAAAAATTAGTAAAACTCAAGATGGAGCTACTAATAAATCCCGAAACTCCAATACATATTACCCTTGGCTTCCAGGGGCGCTGCTCCCTTGCAACCCCCGCCTGCTCATCGGTGCTCATAGGTGAGCGGGCACCCGCTCGTTCATTGAGAAACGAGACTCCTGACTACTCTGTCATAATTTGTCATTAATCAAACTCGCAAAAGTATATATGAACCAATCCAACACTCAAATTAATTCACATTAAAATATAAGAGTCTCATTTAATTTACTTTTATACGGATTAAAATAGTTGTTAGAGATATATTTAGACAAGATCGAGGGAGGTAAATTTTTTAATTCATGGTGCGTAGGCAGGCCAATCTAATTATGATTTCAATAGAACTTGTGAACTATAATCATGCATATATAAGTGCAATTTTTTTTTAAAATCTAAAATTTAATTAGACAGTACTAGTATATATTATTTGATTACGTATGCGACACACTGCAAAATAAATAATATTAATGGACCACATGAATGGAACTTTAAGCAAAGGACATGATTTTCGACCGGGAGGGTCGACTCCGATAAGGGGCCCAAAATTATATATACATATACATATATATATATATATATATATATATATATATATAATATATATATATATATATATATATATATATATATATGTATACACACACACACACACACATATATATATATATGTGTGTGTGTGTGAAACTAAAAAATAAAATATATAATAATTTTGAATATTTAATTGAAGATTTTGCCTCTAGAAATATTAGAAAAAATATCTTTTAATAAATGTATTCTTATATATTATTTTTGTTGTACGCAGTCGAACTTTTTATATATTTTGTTCTAGTCGAATTTCTTATATATTTTGTTTTAGTTGAAATATTATGTTTTAAATTTCGGAAAGACACTTTTTTGAATATAATTTGTACTTTTTATTTATTTATTTTTGCTTTTTTTTTATGTTAAGATGGTGTTTTAAAAATAGATTCGTTATCTGGACCACCAAAATGTCAGAAACTGGCCTGACAAAGGAAATTGAAATGAAGATTCAATGACTGGATGGAGATGGGAGCTTCTTCATTTTTGTCTTCTTGTCCAATTTTTAGGTCTTGGAATTTTTACTAGGGATACCCTAATTTAGTTTATTTTTGGTGTATCCACTTTCCATATCTTGTATTTTCTTTTGGTTACTTGATTCTTCAGACATTTCTGGAAAGAATAATTTGGTTTATTCACATTGTTAATTTAATTATAATATTCATCTCTCGAATTATAATTTGGTTTATTCACATAGTTAATTTAATTTGGGTTGCAGATAATTGTTTATATATATAATTTGTGCACATAAGACTAATTAGTGTTTGATTGCATCTTAATGTATTTTAATAATTCACCTCTTAATGTTTGAAATTAGGATAAAAAATTTCCCTATGAATGTTTTTAAATCATTAAGATACAAATATAAGTCTAAACTATTGAGAGAACATCTTAATACTAAGATATGAGCTGTTAAAATGTATTAAGAGTTTAACATGTTTCCTTGTGTATTGTATATATCATGTCTCTTTTGAAGTTTCCTTTATGATCTCTATATGTAAGATAGGCAAACAAACAAAAAAAAGCAACTCAAACAATTTTTTGGATGGTATAAATTTTTTCTCTCCCAAGAATAAGGGTAATAAAGGCAAAAAAAAAACAAGTTTAATTTGTTTTTAATTAGTGTTTGATTGCATCTTAATGCATCTTAAGAGCTCACCTCTCAATGCATTTTAACGGTTCACATTTTTGTACTAAAAGAATCTCTGAATAGTTTAGACTTATATTTATATTTGAACTATTCAGATGATCTCTTAATACAAATATATGGGCTCTTAAAAGACATTAAGAGGTGAACTGTTAAGATGCAATCAAACACCAGTGCTAAAAGTGTCTTATTAAGAATTTCTAGTAAAACATACTCTAAAGTCTATTCAAACGCAGCATTAATCCAAATAACACCTAACAACAAATCAAGAAAATATTGGCAGTTTCAATAGCAAAATTCTTGAAATTCAACTGCAGTCAACTGACCATATCCGGCCTGCATGACAGTTAATCAATCCTTAAAATTATTTTTTAGCTTCTCTAATGCCATGTAAAACGACGATTAGTCGCCTGATCAGGTAGCGATTAAACATTTGTAGATATCTGCAAGTATAATTAGTGACATGATCACCTAATTAATTAAGAACAATACAAAAGACATATTCTCGTGTTGAATAATTCTTTAATTAATTATTCCTGAAAGTGATTACAGTAGAAAAATAAAACCAGTTGGTATTGATGGTTACTCAATCACTATTATATTTTTACATGAGCTGTACGTATAATTAATTCGAAATTCTTCACCAACTGAATTGAATTGAGAAAGAAAATTTCTAGCTAGTGTCATAAATTCGCGGGTAAAGTAATCATGAAGATTAATTAGTATCGAGTATTTTTTTTCTTTTTAAATCTTGACTGTCAAATCTTATAATGGACGGTGAAAGATCTAAGATATGAGAAAAATTTATCTGTATATAAGTAATTAAGTAATTACCAATAATACTTTCAATCATGACTTTTTAGGTGAGCTTGTAATGAATTAAGATGACCTGAGAAGAAAATGATTATCTTCTTCGATTAAGTTGGGTGTAATCTAGTCAAACAAAGGCATAACTTGTCTATATCAGATATATATAATATTGCTTTTATCATCATCTATTTGTTTTTATAAGCGGAGGAAATTGGCTGTTTCTTATTTTTCATTCGGATTACCTACTTGGTTAGATTCTCTCTCTCTCGGAATAAATGTTTTATCCCATACCAAAAACCATATATATTATATTATGTTAATAATATGATGACATTGACATCATCACTTTGGATTTATATTTTTGTCATGCAATTGCTTATTTATATCGATAAGGAACGTCAAATTCCACGCAACAATAATGTAATTAATTATAATTAATAGAGCATTGTAACTAACCTTAAGATCATTATAGTACTTTCATCGAGAGTACTCTTCTTTTAATCAGCTTTTAATTTCTAGAACTAATCATGTTTCAATCATGTTTCAAGTATGTATATTAAGGTTTTCTTATTAATTAACATATTTAAACATAATTTATTGATTTTATTTTCTTCAATTATGGAAAATATATAAGTTTTTGGCAAATTTTCAGCACATACTCAAGAAATATCGATAAAGTTGTAAATATTTACGGAACATATCATGCAATATGCCGACTCGACATATGTACAATCATCTAAAAAGATTAAAACTCATTATTGGCCAAAAAAATATATTGCATGCTTATGCATAAATTAGTTGTTGGGTATAACTTTATTAACCTAGCTACTGGTCAGTACAGCACGGCTCACAAAAAAATATATGATAATATTTCATCTTGATATGTTACCAATAGATGATACCATAGCTTGATAGTGACCCCAAGAATACAATAATACTAGCTAGGGCTTCCAAATTTTGAATGGGTTTATTCTTGCCTATCTTTAATTCTCCATCCTACTATGAGAAATAACATTTGATTTAGAGCTAGCTAGCCTGCAAAAGTAAAGTCTCCATAGAGAGCTCTATCACAAACCATGGATAGAGCCCTTTTTGCTCCGAAAGGAACACAATTCTTGCAATACACCAATGAATATGATCATCAAAGCAGTAATGGTCATCATCAGCTAGACATGCAAATCACATCTACTAGCCGGTCATCGGATTCTGACGAGCCGTGTGCCGATGGAAAGTGGGCTGCAAAGCTTCTCCGGGAATGTGCAAAGGCGATATCCGATAAGGACTCGAGTAAGATCCACCACCTTTTATGGATGTTAAATGAGCTTGCATCTCCATATGGAGATTGTGATCAGAAATTAGCATCTTATTTCTTACAAGCTTTATTTTGTAAGGCAACTGAATCCGGGCAAAGATGTTATAAAACCCTAATTTCGGTTGCTGAAAAAAGCCATTCTTTTGATTCTGCTAGGAAGTTGATATTGAAGTTCCAAGAGGTTAGCCCTTGGACAACTTTTGGTCATGTAGCATCAAATGGGGCTATTTTGGAAGCCTTAGAAGGGGAGACCAAACTTCATATAATTGACATCAGTAATACACTTTGTACTCAATGGCCTACTTTGTTAGAAGCATTGGCTACAAGAAATGATGAGACGCCGCGTTTGAAGCTCACCGTTGTGGTAACTGAGAACATGGTAAGATCCGTCATGAAAGAGATAGCGCAAAGGATGGAGAAGTTTGCAAGGCTAATGGGAGTTCCATTTGAGTTTAATGTGGTAACGGGGTTGAACCGGTTAGGGGAGCTCACAAAAGAGGGACTTGGAGTTCAAGAAGATGAAGCTATTGCCATCAATTGTATGGGGGCTTTGCGAAGAGTTGAAGTAGAGGAAAGAGGGAATGTAATTAGGATGCTTCGCTCGCTAAACCCTAGAGTTGTAACAATTGTTGAAGAAGAAGCAGATTTTTCTAGTTCAAGAAATGACTTTGTCAAGTGCTTTGAAGAATGCCTTAGATTCTACACATTGTACTTTGAGATGCTAGAAGAGAGCTTTGTGCCTACTAGTAATGAAAGACTGATGTTGGAAAGGGAATGTGCTAGAAGCATGGTTAGGGTTTTAGCCTGTGATCAAGAACAAGAAAATGGTACTATTGGGGGAGATTGTGAGAGGAGGGAAAGAGGAAGACAATGGTCTGAGAGGCTAAAAAAAGATTTTACACAATTTTTGTTTAGCGATGATTGCGTTGATGATGTTAAAGCGCTGCTAAAGAGATATCGAGCTGGATGGTCCCTTGTGCTACCACAAGAAAATGAATTAGGGCTCTACTTGACATGGAAAGAGGAACCATTAGTATGGGCTGCAACATGGAAACCTTAATAATGGTGGTGACATTATTAGGGTTTTCATTTGCTAGTATTTGAAAGGCTTACAAGTGAACATAGATAGAGTGCTTTGGGTGCAAGCAAGCAAACTTTTGATTTTTGATTCTTCAGGTTCAAGTACTTTTCTAATTGCTAGAGATCATCTATATAGCTAGCTTTATGTTTTGGGAGTTGTGTTGCTTTTATTAAATTTGTGCTTTTGTTTTTCCATTGTTACCTCTTGTTTGGGAGTGTTTGCACTTGTGCATGCTTTCTTTTACTAATTCCATATATATATATATAGAGAGTCCGGATCCAGTCCGGACTCCCGCACGCTACTAAAATGCGGACTTTTTTTTTATTTTTTTTAAAACAACTAATTTTTTTTAATATTTTATGGAACTGTAATTTTTCCATAATACATTGTTTTGAGCATGATTTGGATACATATAACAAAACAAGTCTGTTCAGGTCACGTCCAAAACACTGTATTATGAAAAAAATTCCAGTTTCATAAAAATTTTTAAAAAAAATTTAGTTGTTTTAAAAAAAAGCAAAAAAAAAAAAAGTCCAGATTTTAAAAAAAACCGGGAGTTCGGACCTGATCAGTGTTCTATATATATATATATATATATATATATATATATATATATATATTGTGGAAGTTTAATGTATATTATCCATCAATTCTTCTAAAGATTAATTGATGCTAGTGGCTTCTCTATAGATCTGTCTGTCTGACAAACAAAAGCTCTAGACAGACAGAAGCGCGCACACACAAGCTCATATTTGAATGTGTGTTCTTTTATGCAAATAATTGAATTGCTTCTGTATAGGTTTTACATGAATGTCAGCTTCTTCATGACATTCATTCATCTTGAGCTGATGCCTACTTATCCAATTGATAACACATAAATATAATCACCATAAATTTCATGTGAAAACATAATTGGAAGTATAACGTCTCAAACATAATGACACTTGTCTATTTATCGGCTTTAAATCATTGATGATTCAATTCGAAAAGAAAGAGATTTTTTTTTTATGATGATCAAGTGTAGTCTTTACCGTAAAATTTTATATTCCAATATTACAAGTTATATTTTTTTACATCACAAGTTGTTCCTTGAGTTTATAGTATAACTTGCAATGCATGACTGCTAATAGAACTTGTTAAACTGTCAGCACTCACTAATATCCTGCAAATCTTGTAAATCCTTTAATTGAAAAGGTCATTAGAAAATGTTTACAATAGATTAAGATAGTATGCTTGATCATGGTGCTTATGATCAAGCATTATCTCAAGTGGAAAATGGAAATAAATAATTTTAAAATGGTTTTTACTTCTGCAATCCTGTATTAAGAGTTGTACGTTTTGTGTTGTAAGTTGTACCTTGAGTCTGTATGACTGCTGATAAAAACCTGTCAGCACTCACTGATATCCCACAAATCTTGCAAATCATTGTATTAATTAAAAAGATCCTTGAAAAATGTTTGGTCATTCTATAGAGTAGATCAAAAATTAATTGTCTTAGAGTACTAATTAATGATACCTTTTCTGGTATGCTTCTTGAAATCAATTTTAAAATATACTTTGATGGGTGCAGAGATATGATTCCAAACTTTTATTATATAAGATAATTAGTGCTTCAATCATCAATAACTATATAATATTACTAAAAAAGAAATTGCAAGATATATCTATCTTGAGCATGATCATTGCAGCATTTTTAAGATCAAGATATTTATAATAAACAATAAATGAACAGAACTAGATTTTACAAAATGAAAAGTTATAGAGGCTTTGAGCTTTGAGAAGTACACATTACAAATAGTTGATCAGCATAAAGAATTGAATATGGTCCCAGGAGAAGAGTACTACATATGTAATGGCAAGCATGAATTATATATACCAACTAAATCTCATGGCTGCCTTTCTGTCTAGTGATATGAATAGCATATTTTTGCCTTTAATTACCACACACATGCATGGACTATGGAGCACCAGCCTTTGCCAACATCTTCTAGTGGAAACCAACTTTTAGTCCTGTTTACACGACTTTAACAATTAAAAGGTTTGGTACCTATCATTCCATTATTGTTAGGGAAAATTAATTTGTTTATATTCTAATTCCATTTAACAAAAATAACCTCATTTAAAGGTTTGTGTCATTTTGTATAATAATGCTGCAATCAATATATATAGTATGACCCTTTTTTAAGAATAAGATCTCATCTATTATATATATCCTTTAATTTCTCCCAACACACATTTAGCGACACAAATATTATATTTAGCAACAAAATAAAATTTGTCACAAATAATTGTGTTGTTGAAAGTATCACTAAAAGTAATATATGTGTCGTTATATGTTTATTGGGTGAAATTAGATAATAGGTGTTACTAATTAATGTATATTTACCCTAACAACAACTTTATTTTATTTTATTTTGACAAATTAGACTATTTTGATATAAGTTTCTTTCTCCTTCACGCTGAGTGTACGAAAGAAATCCAGCCGGCCGCAAAAGCTTCCAACATCATGAATCTTATCCCATCTATATTGTCTTCTTTTAATAAAGTTTAGTAAATCTTTTTCTTATTGAAATGACATAAATCAATAAATACTCCCTCCATCCCAAATTAGATATCCAATTTTAATTTTTTAGATCAAATTCATTATTTTTAGAATTAAATTTTGTTTTATTTTTGCGAAAATATAGGTGAAGATCTAGATTATAACCAACAGAAATTTATATATATATATATATATATATATATAATTTACTACTATCCCCATGTTTTATATTTTTAAAAATCTATTCATGTATGTTTAATTATTAATTTTAAAAATAGTTAATTTAATTAAAAAAATAAAAATTGGCCATTTAATTTAGGACAGATGGAGTAATATATATATGGTTCCTAGCTAGATTCTTGAAATGAAATAAAGTTGTTGAAATGAAATAATAGTACTTAGGCCCGGTTCCACAATGACTTATAAGTTGGGTTATTACTGAAAATGACTTATTTTTTAATTTATAAATTAACTTATAAGTTAAAATAAATAAGTAATAATTTGGTACTTATTTAAAGATGAATTATAAGTTATTTTTAATAAGATGATTTGATCAAATATAATGTCTATTTTGTCTCTCTTCTATTTTGCTAAATTACAACTGTATCATTTCAACTTAATATCTATTTCTTCTTCATTAATGTAATTAAACATGTAATAAAAAATGTTAAAACAAAAATGTCGTCATCCATATAAATAAATAAATATATAATTTAGAAAGGATCAAGAACATACTCATTTATCCTACATATCTTGCATACTCCCTTTAACGACGAACCGGGTGACAGTCCGGTCCGTCGCTATATCAGAGATCCGTCGCTATATGTTGTCCGTCGCTAAAAACTAAGACGATGATTTTCTGATATAGAGATGGATCGAACCGTTGCCCGATCCGTCGCTAAAGGAGGTATGCAAGGTATGTTAGATATAGGGGGTATGCCCACTGTATATATATATATATATATATATATATATATATATATATATATATATATATATAATTGATACAATACAATATAATATATATATAGCAAGGATCAAGTGCATGCCCCTTATCTTACTCATCCGTGCTCACACCCCTTTAGCGACGAATCCGGCGACGATTTCAGTCATATAACAGTCGTCTATACTTTTAGCGACGGACAACATATAGCGTCGCTAAAAGTATAGATGACGGTTGTATGACCGAACCGTCGTCGGGTCCGTCGCTAAATGGGGGTGAGCACGGGTGAGTAAGATAAGGGGTATGCACTTGATCCGGACCGTATATATATATATATATATATATATATATATATATATATTAGTAGGTAATAAATTTATTTTGTATTATATATATATATATATATAAATATATTATAATATAACATTAAATATATAATATTATAATATATAATATAATATTTACATATATAATATTATATATGTATTTTATTATGAAAATTCTTGTTTTTGACAGGAGAGATGGCTAAGGAGGTTGTAGAGTTGTTGCATGCTGCTGCAGATGCAGATGCAGATGGAGGGATATCTTTAATCGATGTTAGTGACAGAGTGATTATTATATATTGAAATAGCTCGGCTATTTGGAACTCTTGGTTATCACCTTTTTCTCGAGTAATTGGAGATGCATGCAAGTGTTGGCAAGTGCTATAAGCGCGATGTGAGTTTCCAATTATATTTGTTGTTATTCTTTGGGATATTTTTTTTTGAACTAAAGATGCATTTGTTTTCGGTGATGTGGCGTCCCTGCTATTTGTGTTGATATTTTTATGTTTTAGATAAATAAAGGAATTGCTATTTGTGTTGGTCTTGACTTGAAAGGGATAAATAGAAGAATTTTAGGGAAGAAAGAAATAAATTAGATAGAATCAATTTGGGAAAAGATATATAGGAGGGAGATAGGTGTGAGAAAAAGCTTCTCAGATTTTTATATCATTCATTACTTGAAAATAAAGGTTATAAGACACTTGTATTTATAAATTAGTTAAAAAAGTAAAGTCTAAACCTACACCATATTCTCTTATTCTTCACTCATTACTAACTCACTCATAACATAGTGTCACTAGAATATTCAGTAACTATTAGAGATGAATCTGCACTAAAGGGTACTTGTGTTGTTTGTGAAAAAGAATGGTTAAGGGACTTTTGTTGCCAAATCATTGGCTTCAAATTGCTACAAACCTGAACACTTAAGCCACCAGAAAATAAGTCAATATTCATAGAGAAGGCTAAGTATTTCTATATACATAGCAAAACTCTTTCTCATTGTATCATTTGTGCTCTCTCTTCTTGTTGTTAAGCATACAGCTCCAAATAAAATTTAGATGTCTCTTAGTCCAATTTACGCAGAAAAATGATCTCCATTGAAAGGAAACATAAGATGAGGCCTTTGAAGAGCTCCAAAGAAGCTCTTGGTTTATGCTTAAACCTGTTACAATCTATGAAATGCTCCCACCATTCCTGGCTCTGTCTCTACATTGGGTGAAATAGACTAGGATGGAAGTAGGTGATCAAAGAATCGAAGAAAGAAGTTTAAAGAAACCAGTGCCTTTTCTGCTAGGTGTTTGGGGTATTCTCTAGTGATGGGAAGGTGTTACAAGCAGTTCATTAAAGAATATAGCATCTTGGCAATAGCTTTTATTCCGCCCCTAGTGTAAAAAAATACCTCTATAAAGACAAAGAAGGTTGCAGAAGACTATGACAATTTCAAGAGAACCATGAAGAACATTCAAGAACAAGTGACTAAGCCGTTGAATATTTAGAACAATATATGACAAACACAAGTGCCCAATATATGCTAAAACTAATATAGAGGCAAGTTTTTGCTATTGAAAGGTTCAACTAAACAAGTTCCTGAGTTTTGTTTTTGATATTGGAAAGGCTGAGAGCTACCAAAACTAAAAGTAGAGAAACAACATTATCCACGAGGACATGGATATTTTTAAGGGGTATAATGTTAGTGCAACATTGAATGTTGCACTAACATTATACCCACCAAGTAAATCTAGTTTGTAGGCATTATCATTGATGCGCTCAAGAACTTGAAATGACCATTGTTATTTTTCAGAGGCACAATAGAGATCTAGAAGGGGAGTTGGATTGATCTTTAAAACTTCTTCAATTGCTTATTTGAGAATTACCAAATAATTAATTAATCAAAGATTATCTATATATGCACATCGGAATACAAGTTTGAAAACTCCCCTTGAGATTTACTAAGAAATCTCAGTTCTAAAAAAAGTTTTATGGATAAGCAAACATATAGCAAATATGGCAGTTATAGTTTGCATAATGTAAATGAAGTAAACTAAAAGACACGGGAGGTTTTAAGTAGTTCGGAGATTAAATAACTCTTACTCCACTCTTCTACTCAATGAGTACAATATTCACTAAGGATATAGGCCCAGCAGACCATTTTATAACTTAACCACTTAGGTTCCTTCGAGTCACAAAGTCTTGGCAATTCGGTCATGATCCTTTGATCCCAATTCTATCGATCACTTAGACCAGGATCCTCTAACCCTAATTCGATCACACAAACCAGAATCTAACGACCCCAATTCGGTCACTTAGACCAGGATCCAACAACCCTTCTTTCTGTATGTTGGAGTGTGTTGGAGGTGCTGCTATGATGACTTAAATGTTTTTCATCTTATGATATTTAGCAACACTGTTGATTATCTCCTTAGTGCTTACTGAACTTTGTTGTTGAATCTAGAACTCTTCTGATTATCAATAACAACTCATGATCATGGTTGATGTGCTGCTAAGCTATTCAATTTAGCTCTACATCTTTTGTGTTTAGCAGCCTTGAACACTTTTTAGATCGTAAACATCAGCTCTACGTCTTCAGTTAGTTAGCTCTGAGTGTTCCTGGTGAAATGTAAAGAGGTGCTTGAAATTTACCTTCTGATCGACCACTCTCACGTTACTAGAATCAACTACATGGATTTTTCATACTAAGACTTTTAGTTCTTCCATGTCCTCATTTATCTTGTCTCTTTAACTCTGGCTCTTTGGCTTTATGGATTTGACTCTACGGCTCTAGCTTTTCCAAATACTCATCAGCTTCTTGTAGTCTGATGAAGTGCTGCCAATATTGCGTTTAATTTCCTTCTCTTTTTGTACTTGGCAGCTTTTAACACATCTTTAATCGTAGAGTGATACTTACTCTACGTTTTTCATCTTTCAGCACTGTGTTCTTTCTCTATGATGATCATCTTCTTATATTTGTCTTTCAATTGCCCATCATCATCTTCTCTTATTTCAAATGATATTTCCTATTATAGTCCGATTGAAATCTTCCCGTTGAGAAGTATATGTCGGAACATTTAATGCTTAGATACTTTGATATCTCTGATGTTGACTTTCTGGAGCTTTGTGTTAGCGTACTTTCTGACTTGGGTCTTATCACATCAATGAGCAATTTTACTTATTTTTTTGACAAATCGCTTCGGCTAATTAGCCAATTGACACACCTTTGATTTCTCCCTGGGATATTGTTTTACACATTGGGATCTTCTTCTCACAATGTTCCATTTTTCAGTCCTCTTGTCAAACCTGACTTGCTCTATGATCTGGTGATTAATCAATCGTAGGGTTGAGTTCTAGGATATATATGTTAAACTTTTTATTCTTCTATCTATTAATAGTAAAGTGATAGATATCGTACACTTGTGCTTTGTATTATCATTGCTACTATTACTTCAGCTTCTGTTCTGCTTTCTAATTTCTTTATGATGCTTGGACTTGATGTGAAGACTCTTCTTCGTTCTCTTAATACTTTAGCTGCTCTGCGAAGACGAAAATAGCTTCCTGAATTAGCTGTCCTTTTTTGCTTTCAAGTGCCAGCTGCTGCTCTACAAAATCCTGATTAATTTCTCTGCGAACTGTTATGAGCTTTACGATCAGACAACTATACAACAGATCAATTTCAATAAGATTATCCTAACATTATTTGATCTTTCTAATCTAAGACTTTGTACATCAATTTTTTTGAAAGGACTTTACAAAATTTACTTATACAAATATACATTAATCATATTTCTCTTCAGGCACATGTAGATTACTCTGCTGATTATACTACTATAGTAGCTTTTACAATTGATTTTATCGATTACATATGCAAGCAGGTTAAAGATCAACCTAACAAGTTTGATCATACTATTCTAAGTCCTTGTACATAGATATCTCAGTTAAGGACTGTACAAAACTTATGCATACAAATATATTTTAAGTGGTTCATCATCAAATTATATACATTTGGAATCTAATGAGGGTTCTAATCAATCTCCCCTTAATAAAGCAATATACTAATCCATAATTAGATTCCTAACAATCTCCCTCTATTTGATGATGACAAAAATACTATGGCAACCCATTCAATCAATTTCATTAGAAGCATATGCATGATTATGAATGACTTAATATAAGTAAGTTATTGTATTGCTAGACCAATAAATATGAATAAAATGATGTGCATTCAACATAACATTCATATATATAGCAGTTGTAATTAACCATTCATGCATACTTAAAATCATAAAATCCATCCATCCACACAAAAAACAAATAACCACAATCTTAAAAATATTACCACCCCAAAAATAATTTAACTAAACAGTCTTAAGAAAATTCACCAAAACATTTTCAAATGTACCTTCCATTGCATTTGTCCTTTTGAACTCTTTTCTGCTTCTTCTTGTTCGTCTTGCTTTTCTAACTATGCACAACTTCTTATTGTACTCCTTCATGCTCCCCCTCAGATAATGCCTATTGTTTTCCCTTAGTCAACTTTTCTTTATGATGTTTCCTTTTCCTGAGCTTGCTAGCACGTCTTCTCTTTTTCTCTCCCTTTTTGTCATCAATCAATTTGGAGAGATGTTAAACATGAACAATAAGTTGATCAATCAAGAATTAGGAGCTTTCAACCTATGTATGAACTTCCTGCTGGCTCAATTCGATTTTCATTGAGAGAGACTGGGTAAGATATATTGTAAGACCCCATCTTTTATGAATAAAGATTTAATTTTCTCTGAATAGTATTCTAAATAGTAAGGTGATAATTTAATAAATACTATAGTTATGGGTGATATGTGTAAATTTTACAAAGTAAGCAAGTTGTCATAAAATATACTTTTTGTCGAAGAATATTCGTACGACGGTGCAATCATTGGTGGACCCCATAACAGAATAATTGTCGGATATAGAAAGCAACAGAAAAATTTTTTTTATAAAAATAACGGCAAAACTTTTACCGTTAAACTTTTAAAATATCTGGTGATAAAAGTACAGTAATACACGTTGTTGCACAGTAGCACACGATATTGCACAATATCTCTGATTATTGATTCTTACGTAAGAAGTCACTCAGTATTTCATTCAATAATTGTCACAATAGTTGTTACATAGTATTTCATATTATTGATTCAATAATTGTTACAGTAACATCTGCACAATATTTTATATTATTAAATCAATAATTGATACGACACAGTTACTCATATTATTATTAGAATTATTGACAATGTCTAAAAAGTTCTGTCGAGAAAAGGGATTAGGTTATTTAATTGCGCACCAGTAAAGAGAAATCCTTATCGGAAAGCCCCTTCTTTCTTAGAAACGATCTGGTGGTCAATATTATGAGTTATAATAATAATGATGAAAAATTGTTGAAAAATTAAAAATGTGTTGATTAAAGATAAGTGATTTGTCGTAGATATTTATTCAATTTTTGATATAAATAGAGGGGTTTGTCAGAAAGTGTTTGTTGTAAGTTTGGATTATTATTCCATAAACCCCCATGTGCTAATTTGTCAAACCATTGGTAGAAAATTATCTCAGTTTTGTTTTATTATTATTATAATAGTAATAAAATAGAAAACTTTTTATAATATATATAAAGTTATTTATTTTATTAGAATATAAATAGAATATATTATATTATATATAATTTTTTTTGTTTTATTAGAATATTTTATTGCATAGTGTTGTATAGTAAAATCAAATTTTCGTCGAATTCGTCCGCGAGTTTTCTTTATTGTTTGTCCATGATTTTCTTTTAATAGTGCACTGCCATTCTCCTATAAATAGGTTGTTTAGTTAAGAAATACAAATCACACCAAAATCAGGCAATTCTTCTTCTATAATATTGTGCGTATTTCTTTTGAGTATAAGGATTGTGACGCCCCCAAAACAGGTATACAATACCCATTCTGAGTCGCCAAATACATGGTACAGAAACAACTACAACTTTATTAATACGACATAAAAATTGTGAGTTTAAATACAAATATTGTCATCTAGACAATATCCACACTCAAGTAAGTCCTCATTATAATTATTAATACACTATTTTACAAAATAGTGAGGACTACTAAAACAACTGTCTTGAATCATTACTCCACACTCCGACTAGTTTCCGCTATATTCTCGTCTCCTGAGAAGAAAAACGGAACAAAAAGGAAAAATATGAGCTCAACTAGCCCAGTAAAGAACATTATGACTAAGAAAACATAGAAAAAAATTTCGTTAGTCTTCAACAGGGAAAAATCTAATAGAATACAATAGACAACCAGTTTTAAATCAATCTTCGCA
Organism: Panax japonicus; assembly: GCA_020205505.1. Classification (NCBI taxonomy): domain Eukaryota; kingdom Viridiplantae; phylum Streptophyta; class Magnoliopsida; order Apiales; family Araliaceae; genus Panax; species Panax japonicus. Next base: position 40,242,367 of record CM035112.1, on the reverse strand, counting down.
GCGGAAATAATAATTCTTTAGAAGAGTTAAGTAGAAAATGCAAACTACTATCTTCTATATATGAATTTAAAAGTTCATCGTCGATATTTTATCCCTGTAACATCAATCAATATATATCTGGAATCAAATATTCATCTTTGCACTACAAGCCAAAGATATTCATCAGTTGGTCATGTTCATCTAAACACATGTTCATCTTTGCACTACGGGCCAAAGATATTCATCAAGAAATCATTCATATTTGCACTACAGGCCAAAGATATTCAGTAATATCATCATTTAGGACTGAGGATGATGAAAAATATTTTAAAAAAAATGAATCCAGTGAAACAAAAGAACAAGTATTAAGGATTCGTACTTTAAATAATCCAAGTTCAAAAATACTTCATAAATAACCAGATTGGAATAAAATTTAAGAATGAAGATCAAAACATAGATCCAATCAAAGATAGGAATCATAACAGACAATCTTGGATACAGAAAAAAAATTTAATTTTTCTGTGAATAGTGTCGTATTCGTGAATAGTGCCGTATACGTGAATAGTGTCGTATATGTGAATAGTAACTCCGACCTCAAAAGATAGAAGTTTCACAAAAAAACATCATCACGTTTCGTGAATAGTAACTCGTGAATAGTAACTCATGAATAGTAACCCCGACATGAAAAAGTTCCAAATTTGATAAAAATTTCCAACCAAAATTTCGGCATAATGATATTGAAGAAATAATATCATTTTCGAATAAAATAACATCCCTTACCTCAGAAAGAATAGTACTTCTGACTGGAATACTGGATATAGTGCTGAAAGAACTTGCACCATATAGAAATACTTAAAGTACTAAAATACTCACAAATACGCTCGATATTATAGAGAGAGAAAGAGAGAGAAATTTTTAGTTTTCGGTGTGATTTTCAATTCTAACCTAAGCACCCTATTTATAGGAAATTGCTTAGAACACCAAAGTAGAAAATTTAATATAATAATAATATAAATAAAAAAATTTCACGCCCACTTAAGACCAACTAAAATTAGCATGTTTACAACACTTGGGGAGCCAACCAAAACAATAAAAATGTTTTTCTTAATAAAAATAATTAAAACTTCCAAAAATCAATTATTTCGGAACTTCAGAATTTCAATAATTCATAATAAATAGCCTTTTTATCATAAAATTCAAATCTCGCAAGTTTTTATAGGAAATTCAATTCTCTACAACTTTGCAGAAGAAAGTTTTTCCAAATTCCAAACACAAATTGACCGAAATCCACATACGGACGATTTTACAGGCTATAATCAAATTTCAGTCAAGAAATAAGGTCCACCGACACACAAAATATGTGTTAAACAACTTTTGCAACAAAAATACTCTTCCTCCTCATATACTCATATATCCCACATTTATTATAAAAATATCATCATTATTATATTATAATAATATAATAAAATATTATTTTATCAGAAAAGATAAAATATCAATTTTCAACAATTGTCACTTTAAAAATTTTCTCCATCTATATCCACATAAAATCAATATTTTCCTCATCATATAAATCAATATTTAATTATTCACAAATAATATTACAGAATCACAGTACTGGCAACCAGACCGTTCCCAGGAAAGAGGGGGCTTTCCAATAAAGATTTCTCCTTACTGGCGCGCAATTAGGTGACCAAACCTCTCCTTAGATAGAACTTTCTAGACATTGCCAATAATGTTTTCTAATAATATTATTTAGATAATATGAATTATTGCTCCGATAATGAAAAATACTGTGTAGTGACAATTATTGAAATAAAAGTAATATAAAGAAAATCAACGCAGTAATTATTGAATCAATAAAATAAAATACTGAACAGTAATTACTGTAACAATTATTGAGTAGTGCTTTCTTACGTAAGAATCAATAATTGGTGCAATACCGTGTGCTACTGTGCAACCACGCATATTACTGTGTTTTAGCCACCGGGTATTCCAACAGTATTAACGGTAACAACTACGCCTTTATTTATAAACAACTTATACTTGTCGTTTTCTTCATCCAATCGCTTTCCGTTATGGGGCCCACAAAAGACTGCGCCGTCGTACGAATATTCCCCGACAACAATGAATATTTTATAACCACCTGCTTATTTAAAATATTTGCGCATTTTACCCATAACTAACCACATTAATTAAATCAACCCTTACTATTTAAAAATAATAAATAAAGGAAATTAAATTTCATTTATTAATAATTTGGGGTCTTACAACCTCCTCTCCTTATGAAATTTCGTCCTCAAAATTGACATACGTACCTGGTGTTTCGAAAAGATGAGGATACCTCGCTTTCATTTTCGTTTCCAACTCCCAGGTCATTTCTTTAATAGCATGGTTTATCCACAAAACTTTAACTTTTGATATGACCTTCGTGCGTAGGACATGCTCCTTCCTATCCAAAATCTTCGGCTATCTCGTCTGGTTCTAACTCAATAACATGGTTCGGGCCGTCCACATATTTACGTAACATCGATACGTGAAAAACTTTATGAACACGCGTCATACTTGGCGGTAAAATGAGTCTATAAGCCACAGTTCATATTCGATCTATGATTTCAAATGGACTAATAAATTGAAGGTTTGAGCTTTCCTCACCTCGCTAATTCTCGCTTTTGGAATAACAACTTCTTGTACCTCCTTCTTCATATTCATCAGCTTCGGTGTGTAGCTTGAACGTTTTTAACTTTATCAATTAAAGTCGGTTCTACTTGTATATCATCACGTGAGTCCCTAGAGTCTTTAACTCTATATCTATCATTTGTAAGTTATATGAAATGGATCTTTGACAATATCGCATTCGTACTCGTATACGATCTTTCACTCAACACGTCAGCTACCACGTTCGCTTTTCCAAGATGGTATGGTCAGAACATGTGACGAAATGAGTCTCCTATTGAGTTCTTCGAAGCTCTTCCCACATTCCTTTCTCCATTCGAATTTTGTATCTCTACGAATCAGCAGCTGCGTTAATGGAGTAGCGATTCGAGAAAATCTTTCCACAAAATCCTTGATAATAACCAGCTAAGCATAGAAAGCTACGTATTTCGATTACTGACTTAGGTTTCTCTCAACTGTGACTCATATCCCAATCTTGGATAGCACGTCACAGTGACACCTATCAGTTTACTACCGCATGAATATGGCGTCCCCTACAGAGAGTCTGGCTTCGATGCATTCCCCAAAGGAAGTCACCGGATAAAGGCTCGGGTACAAACTTCTACAGTTGAATTTTTAACTCCTGAAGTTCAATAGGAGCCATGAGATTTTAGAAATGGGTTTTGTACTGGGTTCAAAGTCTATACAAAATTTAATATCACACCTTGGGAGTAAGCCAAGAAATTTTTCAAGAAATACGTCAGGAAATTTACTAACAACAGAAATATCATTCAAATCTGACGTATTTTTGTTCAAGTCCATAACATGACTAAGAAATCTTGACATCCGTTTTTCAATAAATTAATGACTTTATGGCTTGATATGAAAGTGTTTGACTTCAATGGTTTGGTTGTTTGAATTCGAATAACAAGTTGCTTAGGAATATGAAAACTAACAACCTTGCGAAAACAATCAATTTTGACATGATGAGTAGTTAATCAATCAATCCCCAAAATCACATCAAAAGCAAGTATCTTTAAAGAAATAAGGTCAAAAGGTAATGCGATGGTGCCAACTTGAATTAAGCAAGATTTATAAACAGTGGATGTAACGAAAGTTTCTCATAACGGAGTTTCAACAGATAAGTCAAAGTCTAATTTTCTTCGGAGTCAAGTTTAAACGTTGAGTATAAGCAGGAGAGATAAATGAATGGGTAGCACTGGTATCTAATAAGGTATAAACTTTGTAAGAATTTATAATTAACTAACACGTGCTAACTTCATTCGGGTTCCTCGCATTCTGACTAGTCACGAAAAATACTCTTCCAGGAACCGTTGACTTTGAATTTTATGGGACAGTCTTTTGAGTCACCATCCTCGCGGGACTGGGTTTCGCTACCGTACAATCTCGAGCGATATGTCCTTCCTTTCCACAATTATAACATACCTTGAACTGTTGTAGACAATTTGGGCTGATGTATCCCTTTTTTCACATTTATAGCATACGACCGGTGGTCGTTCTCCTACTTTAAAACCAGTTGTTGCTGGTGCTGACGTCTTCGCAGTGTCATTGTTGAATCTCCTCTTTTTCAATTCTCCCCCGACTCGCTTCTTCTATTTTCATGGCCACGATTACCACCAGAGTGGTTGTCGCTCTTGTTCGTATTTTTCTTTCTTCACTGGTTATCGTTGTTCTGATGACTGCTGTCACCGGTATGATCCTGGTTGCGGTCTCTTGGTTGAACGTACTCGCTATCTCGCTCTAATAATTGTGCCCTGTTGACAACATCTAAATATAAAGAAAATTATGAGAGTTAAGATATTACTGAATCTCAGGTTTTAAACCTCTCAAAAAGATCCTCGTCATTCGTTCCTCATTCTCTACCAAATGAGGTGCAAACCTGGATAACTCTGCGAACTTCGCCTCGTATTGTGACACCGTCATGTTGTTTTGTTCTAGTCTAATAAACTCTACCTCCTTAATATGGCGAATACTTTCAGGAAAGTATTTTTCGTTGAAAAGTTTCTGAAACGTTTCCCAAGACATGCGGAGTGCGGCAGGCTGTGTACATTTCACAGACTCCCACCAGTAATCTGCCGCGCCACGGAACATAAAGGTGGCGAATGGAACCTTCTGTTCCTCCGTGCATCCCAAGACATCGAATATCTTGGTAATTTGCTTGACCCATGTTTCCGCCATGATCGGATCTGACTTTCCCTTAAATTCTGGTGGTCCCAACTCTTTGAACTTCTTAGCCGTGACAAGCCACGCGTTGCTATCATTTCCACCCGTATTCTGTACACGAGTCTCCCTCATCTGGTTTTGCATGAACTGCAAAAAGCTCTTAAACATCCCGTCGTTCATCGTCTGCTCAGTGGTGTTGTTTACAGGAGGAATATTGTCAGCCTATTGCACGTTCTCCTCATTGGTGAGCAAAGGTGTCTCCACGGTCTCATTTACTCCACTGTTAACATTCTCAGTCGACATTCTTAAATACTGTCATAAAACAAGGGTTAATTAAATAAATTAACAAATCACATAATACCCCTATATTATGACCGACAAATAAATAAGCTTAGGTATGACACACTAGCGAAGGATTTACTTGTCTCTCCCCTCCTAGTTCTATTCCTGATCTCCGCCAGAGATCATATCCCTAAGCTCTGATACCAACTGTGACGCCCCCAAAATAGGTATACAACACCAATTCTGAGTCGCCAAATACATGGTACAGAAACAACTACAACTTTATTAATACAACATAAAAACTGTGAGTTTAAATACAAATATTGTCATCTAGACAATATCCACACTCAAGTAAGTCCTCATTATAATTATTAATACACTATTTTAAAAAATAGTGAGGACTAATAAAACAACTGTCTTGAACCATTATTCCACACCCCGACTAGTTTTCGCTATATTCTCGTCTCCTGAGAAGAAAAATGGAACAAAAAGGAAAAGGGTGAGCTCAACTAACCCAGTAAAAAACATTATGGCTAAGATAACATAGAACAAATTTTCGTTAGTCTTTAACAGGGAAAAATTTAATAGAATACAATAGAAAACCAGTTTTAAATCAATCTTCGCAGCGGAAATAATAATTCTTTAGAAGAGTTAAGTAGAGAATGCAAACTACTATCTTCTATATATGAATTTAAAAGTTCATCATCGATCTTGATTAAAATATTCATCTTTGCACTACAGGCCAAAGATATTCATCAGTTGGTCATGTTCATCTAAACACCTGTTCATCTTTGCACTACGGGCCAAAGATATTAATCAGTCGGTCATGTTCATCTCAACACCTGATCATCTTTGCACTACGGGCCAAAGATATTCATCAAGAAATCATTCATCATTGCACTACAGGCCAAAAATATTCAGTAATATCATCATTTAGGACTGAGGATGATGAAAAATATTTTAAAGAAAATGAATCCAGTGAAACAAAAGAACAAGTATTAAGGATTAGTACTTTAAATAATTCAAGTTCAAAAATACTTCATAAATAACCAGATTGGAGTAAAATTCAAGAATGAAGATCAATACATAGATCCAATCAAAGATAGGAATCAGAAGAGACAATCTTGGACACAGAAAAGAAAATTTAATTTTTTTGTGAATAGTGTTGTATTCGTGAATAGTGCTGTATACGTGAATAGTGTCGTATACGTGAATAGTAACTCCGACCTCAAAAGATAGAAATTTCATAAAAAAACATCATCACACTTCGTGAATAGTACTCGTGAATAGTAACTCGTAAATAGTAACTCATGAATAGTAACTCGTGAATAGTAACTCATGAATAGTAACCCCGACATGAAAAAGTTCCAAATTTGATAAAAATTTCCAACCAATATTTCGGTATAATGATATTGAAGAAATAATATCATTTTCGAATAAAATAACATCCATTACCTCAAAAAGAATAGTACTTCTGACTGGAATACTGGATACAGTGCTGAAAGAACTTGCACCGTATAGAAATACTCAAAGTACTAAAATACTCACAAATACGCTCGATATTATAGAGAGAGAAAGAGAGAGAAATCTTTAGTTTCTGGTGTGATTTTCAATTCTAACCTTAGCACCCTATTTATAGAAAATTGCTTAGAACACCAAAGCAGAAAATTTAATATAATAATAATATAAATAAAAAAAATTCACGCCCACTTAAGACCAACTGAAATCAGCATGTTTACAACACATGGGGGGCCAACCAAAACAATAAAAATGTTTTTCTTAATAAAAATAATTAAAACTTCCAAAAATCAATTATTTCGAAACTTCGGAACTTCAATAATTCATAATAAATAGCCCTTTTATCAGAAAATTCAAATCTCACAATTTTTATAGGAAATTCAATTCTCTACAACTTTGTAGAAGAAATTTTTTCCAAATTCTAAATAGAAATTGACCGAAATCCACATACGGACGATTTTATAGGCTATAATCAAATTTCAGTCAAGAAATAGAGTCCACCGACACACAAAACATGTGTTAAACAACTTTTGAAACAAAAATACTCTTCTTCCTCATATACTCATATATCCCACATTCATTGTAAAAATATCATCATTATTATATTATAATAATATAATAAAATATTATTTTATCAGAAAAGATAAAATATCGATTTTCAACAATTGTCACTTTAAAAAATTTCTCCATCTATATCCACATAAAATTAATATTTTCCTCATCATATAAATTAATATTTAATTATTCACAAATAATATTACAGAATCACAGTACTGGCAACCAAACCGTTCCCAGGAAAGATGTGGCTTTCCAATAAAAATTTCTCCTTACTGGCGCGCAATTAGGTGACCAAACCTCTCCTTAGATAGAACTTTCTAGACATTGCCAATAATGTTTTCTAATAATATTATTTAGATAATATGAATTATTGCTCCGATAATGAAAAATACTGTGTATTGACAATTATTGAAATAAAAGTAATATAAAAAAATCAACGCAACAATTATTGAATCAATAAAATAAAATACTGAATAGTAATTACTGTAACAATTATTGAGTAGTGCCTTCTTACGTAAGAATCAATAATTGGTGCAATACCGTGTGCTACTGTGCAACCACGCATATTACTGTATTTTAACCACCGGGTATTCCAACAGTATTAACGGTAACAACTACGCCGTTATTTATAAACAACTTATACTTGTCGTTTTCTTCATCCAACCGCTTTTCGTTATGGGGCCCACAAAAAACTGCGCCGTCGTACAAATATTCCCTGACAACAATGAATATTTTATAACCACCTGCTTATTTAAAATATTTGTGCATTTTACCCATAACTAAACACATTAATCAAATCAACCTTTACTATTTCAAAAATAATAAATAGAGGAAATTAAATTTCATTTATTAATAATTTGGGGTCTTACAAGGATACTTTGAGTGTAGCAAATAGTGCAAGAATTCCTTAAGATAATCTCTGTTATACCAGTCATATTTAGTCTTCTACTAAGATAAAGGATGTTATTTTCTTCATATTCATAAGGGTTGTCATTCTATTCTTTATCTGTGACGCCCCCAAAAATAGATATACATCACCTATCTTGGGTCGCCAAATACATGGTACTGAATACAAATACAAACTAATTATACAACAGTCGTATAAAATACGACAAAACATATGCTGTGAGTTTTAATAAGAATATTGTCATCTAGACAATATCCACACTCAAAGGAGTCCTCATTACATTTATTGTCACACTATTTAACAGAATAGTGAGGACTACTAATGCTATCATCTGGACCGTCACTCCGTTCCCCGACTCGTCCTAGCTATATTCTCATTTCCTGAAGAGAACAATGAAAGAAAGGGTGAGCTCAACTAGCCCAGTAAGAAATATTATGACTAAGATAATGCAGAATAAATTATCATTAGTCTTCAACAATGTTAAACTGATAAAATATATTAGACATCATGTTTAACTGCAGCGGAACAAGCAATTCATTAGAAGAGTCAAGTAGAGAATAAAATTTACTATCTTTTATGATTTAAAAAGGTTTTTCATCACTTTTATCGCTGAGACTCAGCTTAATAAATAATCCACATCTTCCTTGCACTACGGCCAAGGATATTCATTAGTATCACGACCACAAATTATCCATACACTACGGGCCAAGGATATTCGTGTATTCATCAATGGTCATGATCATGCCATAAAAAAATTCATCTTCGCACCCTTGGCCGAAGAGAATCCATAGCCATAATCATACCAAAAACTGTCCATCAAAGCATTACGGGCCAATGAGGACTTTTTCCATATCATTTGTAACATTACGGTTATGATTATACCGAATAATCCCTGTTCATAATCATACCAAGTCCATCTATGCACTACAGGCCACAGATGACTTTCAACATAATATAAACATGAGGATGATGATAATGACATAATAATTCAATAAAACAAGTTCAAGAATTAATTTATCCATGAACCAATAACGTCCAAATTGTCAACATGATACTTTTTTGTAGAGTAAAATTCAAGAATGCTCAGAATAATATTTCCATGAAAAGATACTGGATGAATCACAAATATCAAGGATATTCCACTAATTTCATGGAGTATAGAAGCTAAAACTTTAACCAACTGAGTATAATAGAATATATGAAACTGCAAATGGATTTTCGTCGCCATGCAGTAATCCACCTAGACATATCATTTTCACAATTTAATAAGGAATGAATACAAAGGATCATTCACCATGTATGTGATAATCCACATAGACAGGTTATTCCAACAGAATAATAAAGAATGGAATAACAGAAGAAATCACCATGCATGCAATAGACCGCACAGACAGATTATTCCAACAGAATAATAAAGAATGGAATCAGGTCATGCGTAAACGCACAGACAGGATATTCCAGCAAAATAATAAATAACGGAACCAGGTCATGCGTAAACGCACCGACAAGATGTTTCAACAGAATAATAAAGAATGGAATAACAAAAGACTTCACCAGGCATGCGATAGACCGCACAGACAGGTTATTCCAACAGAATAATAAATAATGGAACCAGGTCAGGCGTGAACGCACAGACAGGATATTCCGACAGAATAATAAAGAACGAAATAATAGAAGAATTTCACCTTGAATGTGGTACTTCGCATAAACAGGTTATTCCAACATAATAATGAAAAATGGAATAACAGAAGAATTTTAACATGTATGCGGTACTTCGCATAAACAGGTTATTCCAACATAATAATGAAGAATGGAATAACAGCTCTTACGAGTATTGAAAGAAAATAATTCTCTTTATGAATACGAAAGAATAATACCCCTTATGGGTACAACAAATAATATCCCTTACCTTTGAAAGAAGAGTAGTCCGACGGGTAGGGCGAAAATATATTTGAAGAAAACTTGCCCTATCTTCTACGCTCAAAGCTTTCTTAAACTCTAAAGAAATACGCTCGAGATTACAGAAGAAAAACTCTCTCTATAGTTTCTTTATCTAGAGTTTCAGTGAATTCGTAAGAAATAATGAAGGAATGAGCTTCTATTTATAGAAGAATGGACTGAATAGTAACTAATTCATGATCGGTCCAGATTTATTTACTTTTAAACGGACGGTCCAAATTGATTTACTATGGAGTATTAATAAAATATTATAATGAAATAAAATCTTTTAAATAAAATATAATATATTCTATTTATAATCTAATAAAACGAATAACTTTATAAAAGTATTCTGTTTTATATAAAAAGATTTTACTATGCAAAACACTATGCAGGCACTATGCAATACTATGCATAATAAAATATAATATATTCTAATTATTGACTAATAAAACAAAAAACTTTATAAAAGTATTCTGTTTTATATAAAAAATATTTTACTATGTGAAACACTATGCAGGTACTATACAAACACTATTCATAATAAAATATATAATATTTTAATTATTGTCTAATAAAATAAATAACTTAAAAGTATTCTATTTTATATAAAAGGATTTTACTATGCAAAACATTATGCATAATAAAATATATTATATTTTAATTATTGTCTAATAAAACAAATAATTTATAAAAGTATTCTGTTTCATATAAAAAGATTTTCTGTTTTATTACATTAATAATACTAATAAAACAAAATTTATATATATAATATATATATAAACTTCTGTGACTTCATAAAAAGACACCTCAATATAATTAATAACATTTATCATCATTATTATAATTCACAATATTAATCGACCAGGTCGTTCCCAAGAAAGAGAGGGTTTTCCAATAAGGATTTCTCCCTATTATCGTGCAATTAGGTGACCAAACCTCTAATTGGCAGAACTTCTAGTGTACATCGTTAATATTGCAAATAATAACATTAATAACTTGGTTATCTCAATTATTAATTTAATAATATATAAAATATCGACAATAATTGAATCAAATAACGTGAGATACTATGCAACAATAATTGAACAAAACTGAGTGACTTCTCACGTAAGCATCAATAATCAATACCGTGTGTTACTATGCAACCACGCGTATTACTATGCTTTTAACACCAGGTGTTTCAACAGTTAACGGTAAAAAAACTTCCGCCGTTATTTTCATAAAATATTTTTTTCGTTTTCTCAATCCGACAATAATTCCATTGTGGGATCCACCAATGATTGTACCGTCGTACGAATATTCTCCGACAAAAAGAATATTTTCCAACCAATCGAATATTATACAACAACTTGCTTACTTTTCAAAATTTATAAATACTACCCACAACTATAACACTATCTCAAATCCATACCATAATATTCAAAAAAATATTTCGAGATAATTAAATCTTTATTCATAAAATCTGGGGTCTCATATTATTAATATGTGGGAATAACATATCTACGTGGATTACCGCATACCTGGTGAATAACCCTTTGTATTCATTCTTTATTAAGTTGTGAAAATGTTCTGTCTACGCAGATTATCGCATGACGGGTGAAAATCCATTTGCAGTTTCGTATATTCTTTCATACTCGTATGAGATATCATTTCTTTTGTACTCGTAAAGGAATTTCGTTTTTTTCATATTTTTCTCTATTTATGGTACAAAATTATTGTTTATTTTTATAACCTTATTGTTAAATGGTGAAAATCCCTGAAATTAAAAGAATGTCCTTAATAGTTTGTGCTTCATCTAATATCATTTCATTGGAATATTGGTCTGAACTTTCTTATTAAATTTTAATCTATTCTTCTGGGGTACTATTCATGTCGGGTTACTTTTCATCCGGAATACTATTCACGACAGAATTTAGTTTCTTTTCTTTGTCCAAATTATCTTTGAAATTTGAATCTTAAATATCATTTTTGAATTTTACTCCACAATTGGTATCAGAGTTTAGAGATATGATCTCTGGTGGAGATCTAGGATTAGAACTGGGAGGGGAGAGACGACTAAAACCCTCGCTAGTGTGCCCTACCTAAGCTTATTTGTTATTTAATTAATCGGTCGAAATATAGGGATAATATGTGACATGTCAATTTCTTTAATTAAACTTTATTTTGTGGCAGTATTTGAGAATGACATTTGAAAATTTAGAGATAAGCAATGGAGCACATGAGACCATTGAGACACTATCAATCAATAACCAGGATAATGTGCATAAGAAAGACAATAATCCTCCTGTAAAGAACAACACCGACCAAATAATGAACGATGAGATGTTTAGGAGCTTTCTACTATTCATACAACACCAGACAAAAGAGACTCTTTTTCAAAATGCAGGTGAAAACAATGGTAACTCACAGCTGGTCACTGCCAAGCAATTCAAGAAGTTGGGAATGCCAGAGTTTTTGGGAAAGCTAGAGCCACTTAAGGCAAAAGCTTGAAGTAAGCAGATCACCAAAATATTTGATGTCTTGGGATACACAGAGAAGCAAATGGTTCCCTTCGCCACCTTTATGTTCCGTGGAGAGGCAGATTATTGAAGGGAATCTGTGAAACGTACTCATCTTTCAGCACTTCAAATGTCTTGGGAGAAGTTCCAGGAATTGTTCAACGATAAGTATTTTCCATAAAGTATCGTCATATGAAGAAGGTGAAATTCATCAAACTAGAACAGAACAATATGACTGTATCACAATACGAGACCAAGTTTATAAAATTATCCTAGTTTGCATCCCATTTGGTGGATAATGAGGAACGAATGACATGAATGTTTTTGAGAGGATTGAAACCTGAAATTTGTCAATACCTCATTTCTCATAAACTTTGTTTGTATTTAGATGTTGTGAATATGACTCAATTATTGGAGCGAGATAATGAGACTTTTCAACCAAAGACAACAACCAACAACACGATAATAATCGTACCAGTGGCAACGGTCATCGGAACAATGATAACCAGCGTGGAAGAAATTATCATACCAGAAATGGTAACTACTTCGGTGGTAATCCTGGCCAAGATAATAGAAAAAATGAGTCAAGTGAAAATTTTAAAAAGAAAAGATTCAACAATGACGGAAAGACATTAACAGCAGCACCAGCACCCATTTTTAGGGAAGGAGAACGACCACCAGTCGTATGTTACAAATGCGGACAGGAGGGACACATCAGTCCAAACTATACGCAGCAACCCAAAGTGTGTTATAATTACGGAAAGGAATGTCACTTAGCTCAATTTTGTCATGCAACAAAGTCAAGTCCAATGGTAATGATGACACCAAAGGCTGTCCCGGACAAGTCAAAGTTGGTGGTTCAAGGAAGAGATTTTGTCGTAACTTCCCAAAAAGCGAAGAACCCGAACGATGTTATCACGAGTAAGCTAATCATAAACTCTTCCGAAGTCTATATCTTATTAGATACCGGTTCTACCCACTCTTTTATTTCACCTGCTTGTGCTCAATATTTGAACTTGGCCCCTGAGAAATTAGACTTTGACTTATCTGTTAAAACTCCATTGGGAGAAACCTTCATTACATCCACCGTTTACAAATCTTGTTTGATTAAAATTGGCACCTTCACATTACCTGTTAATCTCATCTCTTTGAAAATACTTGCATTTGATGTGATTTTAGGAATCGACTGGTTAACTACTCATCATGCTAAAATTAATTTTTTTTCGTAAGGTCGTTAGCTTTCATATTCCTAACCAACCTGTTATGCGAATTTGAGTAACCAAACCACTAAAGTCAATCACTGTCATATCAAGCCATAAAGTCATTCGTTTATTGAAAAAACGGATGTCAAGCTTTCTTAGCCCATGTCACTGATTTAAACAAAAATACGTCAGATTTGAATAATATTTCTGTTGTTAATAAATTTCCTGACGTATTTCTCGAAAAACTTCCTGGCCTACCCTAGAGTGTAAAATCAAATTTTGTATTGACCTTGAACCTGGTACAAAACTCATTTCTAAAACCCCATATTGAATGGCTCTTATTGAACTTCAAGAGTTAAAAGCTAAACTACAGGAGTTGTTAGACATTGGTTTCATTCATCCTAGTACATCGCCTTGGGGTGCTCCTGTTTTATTCGTACAGAAGAAGATGGGAGTATGCGACTTTGTATTGACTATCGAAAGTTGAACCATGTCACTATCAAAAAAATAGGTACCCGAGCCTTTATCTGGTGAATTCCTTTGTGGAATGCATCGAAGCCAGACTCTTCGTATGGGACACCGTCTTTGTGCGGTGGCAAACTGATAGGTGTCATTGTGAGGTGCTATCCAAGGTTGGGATATGAGTCACAGTTGGGTGTAACGTACCTATGTTAGTAACTGAAATAAGTAGCTTTCTAGACTTAGCTAGTTATTATCGGAGATTCGTGGAAGGATTTTCTCAAATCGCTACTCTATTAACTCATCCGACTCGAAAAAACACAATATTCAGTTGGAGCGAGGAATGTGAGAAGAGCTTCCAAGAACTCAAGAGGAGACTCATTTCAACACATATTCTAACGATGCCATCAGGTTCGAAGGGATTTGTTATCTACATCGATGCTTCAGGCAAAGGTTTAGGATGTGTTCTCATGCAACATAGGAAAGTCATAGCATATGCCTCATGACAACTCAAAGAATATGAGAGGAATTATCCTACTCATGATCTAGAGTTGGAAACAGTCGTTTTTGCGCTAAAGATCTAGAGACACTACCTGTATGGGGAGAAAGTGGAGATCTATACAGATCATAATTAAGAGCCTTAAATATTTCTTCACTCAAAAAAAACTCAACATGCAGTAACGACGTTGGCTTGAGTTGTTGAAAGATTACGACCATACCATCAAATATCATCCTAGAAAAGCGAATGACGTAGCTGACGCGTTAAGTAAAAGATCATATGCGAGAATGAATGCGATATTGTCAACACAAAGGCCCATTTTATATGATTTACAAAAGATGGAGATAGAGTTAAAGACTCCAAAAACCCACATGATGATGTCAAATATACGAGTAGAACCGACTTTAATTAATAAAGTTAAAGCTGCTCAAGCTACAGACCCGGAGCTGATAAATATGAAGAAGAAAGTACAAGAATGTGTTATTCCAGAAGCAAGAATCGACTAAGAGAGGAAAGTTCAATCCTCGATTTATTGGTCCATTTGAAATCCACGATCGAGTAGGAATTGTGGCCTATAGACTCGCCTTACCGCCAAGTATGTCTCATGTTCATAACGTTTTTCATATATCCATACTACGTAAGTATATGAAAAACCCAAACCACATTATTGAATTAGAACTAGATGAGATAGTCAAAGATTTAACGTCATATGAGAAGGTTCCTTTCAAGATCTTGGATAAGAAGGAACATATTCTATGCTCTAAGGTTATACCTCAAGTCAAAATTTTATGGAGAAACCATAATATTGAGGCAATGACCTGGGAGTTAGAATCTGAAATTAAAACAAGGTATCATCACCTCTTCAACATACAAGTACGTGCATCAATTTCAAAACGCTCATGCACCTGCTCCATCGCCATGCCTAACTGTCTGGAAAATTCTTTTATCGTGGCCTCCATCACAAATTTCGGATCAAAATTTGTTGGGGACTCTTCAAAAGTACTTTTATCCTTTGAATTAGACATATTTTTCTACAAAACAAGGTTTAGTAGATAAAAAATTTCCTCACCACACCCTTACTTGTTTCGCTCAAATAATGAATCACTCGGTCGGCTTTTACCCTCGAATGATCTCACAAATCTTGCCTTTTACCACTCAATATTCTCTCTTCTAGGTTCTTTTTAAATTCACCAAACAAAATCACAGTTTGCTAATCAATTCAAAAATAATTTATCAAGAACAAAATATAGAAGGAATGAGTCTCGAAATTCCAACAAAATTATGTATAGATCGCCTTGTACTCTTCTTGTAAGCATTTTAAATTTTCGAGAAAGCTTGTTAGGTTAGCAGAACCTTATAGCTTTGCTTCAAACAGAATTGATGATTGAATACTCAGATGATTGCTGCTGAATTTGTTAGCCAATAATAAAATTGAAAAAATTTCTTTAGTTTTTTAATAACCAAACAAAAAATTAAAGGGTAAGTAACTCGCTAGAGAACTTAACTTTAATACCAAATGATAGATTTCATGACACGCTTGCGTGAGGTGGTCATCATCAGGATTATTTCTAGAAAAGTCATACGGTGGAACACGCTCGACACCTTAACCCTTCGCCTACATTGAGAGTACGAGAACCTTGGTACAATCGATAGCGCAATGAAATAGTTGTTGAATGGAACACCAACGACACCTTAACCTCGTACGTGTTTATATGAAAGTACGAACCTTGGTACAATCGACGATTGATGAGAGAGAAAACACCACATACGACTATGAATTGTTGTATTATAAGTTAAAAATTGAATCTCAAAGAAAAATTAAGAATAACTTAAGAATTTTTCAAAGAACCAAAAGAAAAGAATAATCTCACAAGTATATTGATAATGAAAAGTTTTTATTGGAATTACATCATTCATGCTTATTTATATTAGAACAAGAAACCCTATATCCTATAAGGAATACACTACTAAATATTAACCAATTTGGAATTAGAATATATCTAACAAATATCCTAATTACATTAGAATTGTAAAAGATCTGAAAAATCCCTACAAACATTCAAGAAATCTGCTAAAAATGCGTCCTAAAAACGTGTGCCTAGCCGCGCCAACATTTACCGGACCTCTAGAGAGCTCTCAGCATCTGTTGCTAGGGCGCGGCAACGCCGGTAGTCCAAATGCTCCAGTTGTTTTGTTTTGATTTTTAGCTTGAAGTAATCACTTGTACATTGTTGCTCCGGATATATGAAAAGTCAACATTTTTAAGGTAAAGTGTTTTCCTATCGCTGTTGAATTTTGTTGGCTTTAATTACACTTTCTCAAAAGGTACAGATGATTATTTGTGATGTTTTTCTTATGTCAAGCATGGAGCAGCATTTGCAGGTAACCTGATCCAGTAATCCTTGCGGAACAATATTATTGGTTGCAAAATTTAATACCAGTTTCCTTTTCTTGCGCCTTTTCCATTTTGGTATTGTAATGGAGTGATTTGGGGTCAGATTTGGCTTAGTATTATAACCGGACTAAAAGGTGGCAAGCAGTGGGCATGCTAAAGCAATTATTTTCCTGCGTCAACCTACCATGGCAATTAAGTTGCTCTAAAAAATAGTATGTGTAGGAGGATTTTATCCTATTATGTATTCTCTTTCAAGGTTATATATATATATATATATATATATATATATGATTTAAGTATATTATGTTGCTATTTGTTATAAACAGATAATATTGAGCAAAAGTAATTTTTATATATTTACTTGAAAAGTACATAAAATTATGAACTATACTGTAACTAATATTGACAGTTGTAATTAGCATTACATGAGCACTAACCAAAAACTACCTAACTAAATTACATCATGTGTTTAAATTAAATTAGCTATTTACAATTTAGTTTATTAATTTGAAATGCCATTGGCCCATTGCAGTTTCGTATGTGCTTTAAAAATTAAGCTAGCTAGCTAGCGTAAGATTTGCCTGGAGGCTTTTGTTTTTCACATAAAGAAATAAATTATTTATAAAATTAGATTTGGTATAGACGTATGTAGCCTTGGCAGTTTAAGATCGATGATTGAGGAATGGCCATCGAGTCCTTGTGCTCGATCATGTTATGGAAATCATGTTTAGCTACTCTGTAGCTAGTATGCCGACAGGCTCTTTTGATTGGTTTTCTGATATCAAATATATGCATGCTAGCTAGCACTACTGCTGAGTTAATTATATTCTGACTGAACTTCAAATGACTGTACATACATATTTATTTATATGTATTCAAATCACACCCAAAACATTGTAATATGACAGTTCTATAAAATATTAAAAAAAAATTTAGTTGTTTTAAAAAAAAATAAGGTCCGTATTTTAATCAGGTCCGAGAGTCCGGACCTGATATAAACGGACTCCTCCAACAAACCAAAAAAAAACGAACCAAAGACGAACCGGCTATAGTAACAGTTTATGAGATATAATGACGGTTCGAACCGTCCTCATAGTTATGTCGTCGGCTTTGTATGCTATAGCGACTGAAAAATCAATTCGTTTTTGATTCGCTACCTATAATTCGCTGGAGAAAGGGACCGTATATATATGTGTATTTATCTATTAATAATTGAATATATATATATATATATATATATATATATATATATATATATATATATATATATATATATATATTATAAATTATTATTTTACAAAAGTAATAAAACTTCAAATATAATTGTTACTTTTATTTGACAAATATTCATTGGTGAATTATTTGATCTAAATTAGTATATGGGACATTTTAGTAAAAATTGAACATTTAAAAAACATACCCAAGATTCTTGAATTCATACGAAACATTCACTATAACTATTATCAGTAATCAACCAACTTCTACGAAACAAAAATAACAAGATATGACCAATTTTAATTACCAGTATTTAAATCAAATACTCAGTAATTTGAATTTCGGTGTGCATCTTACATTACATGTAACTAACACCCCATACAAAAAATTTACGTTTCTTCATCCAAATTTAATCCTTTAATGAAAGACTATTAATCCCTTAATGTGAGACTATTAGTCCCATAAAACCATTTTATAACTTAAAATGAGGGAGATTATAAATTGAAATTATATAATCCCTCATAAATAGCCTTAGAAATGACAAAAAAAAAATCCATGAGACTAATAAAAAGACGATTAATCCCATCATGGGATAAAATAATCCACAATAATATTAAATTAAGACAAATAATTCAATCTCAAACATGCTTTTTCAAAACGAACATTGCCTCAAGTGCACCAATACAGTTAATAAAATTTGATGTTAACATCAACTTCAAATATATCAACTATGGGAGAACTCAGGTCTCTATATTTTTGTTAGTATCCATTGGAGCCCTTTTTGGTTTAAAACTATTTTGCAACTGTATTCCAATACCAATACTTGTAAAAAAAAATATTGAATTCAAACTAGAACTAATTTTACAACATAACATGACAAAGGGGTATCTTATTACAGCATTGGCTTAAAATTCTACATCATGTAGACCTGTTCCTCGCAATAATAAAGGCCCCATCACTGCTGAAGGGAGGTTGTACATGAACCCTGCAAAGGGAGCAAAAATTTAACACAAGATGTCAAAGGATCAGAGTATCAGCTAGGAAAAAAATATTCCGAAACATAACATGGAGAAAAAAATTAGTAACACATCTCGTATATACATTATTCATTGACGCATTTACACATAATGTGCCTCTGCTTTCCCATTCAGAAGCCTTTAAGAATTTGGATGTTATAAGGATACTAAGTAGGGTTCTAAAAATCCCCATGTAGGTTAGCTTAATCCCCAACTAGGCACTAGGCAGGTCCTCTACTGCCTAGATTTGGTTGGGCGCCTAGGTCCCGCCTAAGCAGAATTAAACCTCTATTTCATCGATTTAGTAAAGCTTTTGAAGTTGTACACTACTTGAAATGAATTTGTTAAGTCTTAAAAGATAGTTTTTTTGATAATTTTTCATGTCAATTTAAAAGAAAAACACATACTATATGTTTTGTTTAGTATAACAAGCCTATACAATAGAAAAATAATCAAATGAGACCGCCTAAGAAAACGATTAGTCCACCTAGGAAAAAGTTTAGGCACCACAAATACTGAAATATGTCAAAACAGTCGCTGTAACTATAAAGGGAAATGCAGCAGCTCAGAGCCCTTTACATACTTTAGTATGCTCAAAAGGAGAGTATATTAACTACAGAAAAAGAGTTGGAAAATGAAAAAAAAACAAATGAACAGTCCTATCAATTTGATTATTAAAACAAAACAAAAATTGAGTTAAAATTATCTTTTGTAAATGGGTATTATTTTGCATTCATAATCTTTAAATTTGCACATGAAAAATTTGAATGTAAATATTCGTTCAGCACTTTCCCTATAGCAACACTATTGGCACCTCTAGTTCTTCAACTAAATGGTCAATGACTTAATAATATCATCAATGACATCTGATTCAATTAAACAAGCTCATCAACCCCGTGCAAAGCACGAATGGCATAAATAATAATTTATTATGTTAATAATTAAAAAATAATAATTGTGATTTCGAGAACATAGTTGTATTTATAAAATAGTTAAATATTTATTTAAATAACTAATAATAGAATTATATAATTTATTACAAGTTCTTTCAATCAATTATTAAGCTAAACATTTGAATGAATTCATGTACATTTATTTAGATATAATTATTAGAAAATAATTATTTTAAGTTTATAATGGAATTCTATATTAGCGTTTATATTGACAAGATTTGTATGAAATTCTAATTAGAATAGAATTATGAAACTCATGTTTTAATAAGTTTTAATTTAATTATGACAATTAGTTAAGAATGCATCTACTATAATTTTTGAACTAGTGTTACAATTTTTATGTTTCAAAATCACATATTTATTAATACAATTAATCATGTGATTAGATAAAGTTTCACGTTTTAATGAAATAAATTAGTTAGGACATTAATTTATAACAAAGTTCAGATTAATATTAATATAATTAAGTCGTATGATATGTTAAGAGGTTTTTTCGACATCTTAATATTTTAATAAAATTGCAACAATAAAATTATCCTATATAAATTTATTAAGATATATAAACTAAATAAAACTATTAAAAAGAACACATGTAGTAAGTAGAGTATTTATCCTAATTTGAATAGGAAATAAATTTGGATAATATTTAATTAATACAATAATACTTATGCTAATATGAATTAGGAAAGCTAAACAAAAAATTTGTAAAACCTAACCAAGTTTATGCTTTTAATTATATATTTGACTTGTTACAAAAGCCAACTTAGTGCCCTGGTACTTCCGTTCAGTTTTCAAGGGTTCTAGTCTTTGTATTTGATGAATAAATACCCTAGTATGTTAGTGCATTTGCACTTTTTTCAGTTCACTATTTTAATGCACACTTGACAGTCTTTTCATCAATGAGCTGGGGGTACAGGGGCCAACAAATAAAATTAGTGTAAGAGCTTGATATACGTAGTTTAGATGCTTTCTCATAACTAAAACTTTTGGAGTAACAAGGGATAGAAAATTTAATAATTCAATATAAAGGGCCTACAATGTCCAAAAAGTGAAAATATGAACAGCAGGTTTGAAATTATTTAGAAGCCTGAATGATTTTTAATGAACTAGGATCTTGATCCCTGCTATTTTGAGGTCATATCTAGTTTTTCAGAGTTTGCCTAGATTTGGTACCGCTTTTGCAGCCCGCACTGAAACAGTGTTTTACCCCTAGATGTCCATCAATGCATTTCGGGGCCCAATCCAAGGCGATATATTGAGATAATACTTTTCCTAGTTGCTATAATAGGGTTTCTTTTAAGTTGTTTTGGACCTTTTATTTGTTTTGGATTTTTTACTATTTATTTTCAAAGTTTAAATGATGTGTTATTTGACATTTAATGAAGTCAAGTGACCATACGAGAACTTTTGGGCGCTGTTTTTGATGGAGTAGTTTATTTCAGCCATGAGCTGTAGCACCCTCGTTGGCTGAAGAATATTATGTTGGCAAGTCTGAGTTGCAGCTTTTTAGTCCTTTCCAAGGATCGAGACTAGGGATAATAAGCTAATCAATTAGCTTTGCTTATATGATTTTCCTTGATGTTTCCATCTTTTCATACTTGGATTGCATCGTCCTTGTTTTGTATCCACTCCTTTCCAAAATATAAGATCATTATTGACTTTTAAAAGTCAACTGAAGACATTTTCAAAATTAAAATTGACATAAACTTTTTTAGTTTTAATCAATAGAGTGATGAAATTTATAAACTATTCGAAAAGAACTACTATCGTAAGAATTATTGTTTTATAATTTTTGATGAATCGTCTTAATTTTGAGTTTGAAAGTATTTCAAATTGATTTTCACAAGTTAAGAATGATCTTATAATTTAGAACAGAGGTAGCATTTCTCAGTCTTTCTTTTCCAGTTTGGGTAAGCAAATTGATAACCAATAACCATAAGTAGTATATTATATAATAAGTAAAACTGAGGGCTCAACCAGATTACTATCCTTCACTATAATATATCTAGGAGGGTTTTTTTGTTAATGTCCTTCATTTAAAACCTCTAAAAAGGATCCATTGCAAAAGAATCATAAATACAAACACGAGAAACAAGACAAAAGTATACAACAGCTACACTCAAGGTTTTGAAAAAGTAGGATATGAACATAAGATTCGACTTGTTAGGTATTATGTAAGTGGAAAAACTGAAAATTTCACATAGTATTTTTGACCCTTTAAGAAGAAGTAGGCTCTAATCACTTGAGGATACAACTATTTTTGGGATTATGTAGTAAATAAAATATAGACAAAATCTAACAAATTGGAATTTAGATAAGCAACACAAGTGGGTTAAAAGTAGGATACAAAGTCAAAATAGATTTCATGAGAATCTATGAAAGTTCAATTGTTAGAAACAAGCCAACCTATAGGTGCCTATTTTAATATATAAAATTTAAAGTGTTGTTATTTATGATGAAAAAATTATGTCGATATTAAGTACCGATGCATGTGAATACATGGGGTAGGAAGACATGAAGAAGTCCACACATTATTATTCTATTCTCTAGCCGCAATCCAAATTTGTCATGAAATTTGTTGACCTTGGTCCATGAAACATAACCAAGACATCAGAAAAGGCAAAAAACACAACACTGAAGCTAGGCATCATACATGGGGAGAACAGTCTTCCAAAAGATAAGATGGTTGTATAAAATAGATGCAGCATAAGGCCACAGAAAATTTTCTAGGTAAATAACACGTATAGTGATTATCTCCCCTGGGTGTTCAAATAAATATGACAGTATAAAAGTAAAAACCCATACCTTTTTAACAAATATGTGTTGTGTTAATCACTCTTAGCAGTTGCAATGATAATTTCACCTTCACCTAGGACTTCTTCTGGTAACAAGACCCTGAAAACAGCATAGTGGTGATTTAAGCTTTTCTCTCCTTGCAATCTGTGAACACTTCCCAATGCACCAGCATTAGTGTTTGGAAAAGCATAAAATATACGCTTAATTCGTTGATGAACAAGTGCCATTGCACACCTATCAGACACAAAAGGAAAGCATCAGAGGATATTCAACATTCAAATACTACATACAGAGAGAGAAAGGTGAAATTTTGGCATCATGTGCACAAAGTGATAGCTTTTAGATTCAGTTTAGTGATAGCTTTTAGATTCAAAACTGAAACCACAGTTATCACTTGTCACTGCAAGCTTGCACAACACTGTACATTTGTGTTCTCGTATACATTTAACAAATTGTCTAACACCCACCAATGACCCACGTATCTCTTCAAATATGAAGATGATGTTACGCAAAGGCTATTGTTGCCAAAGCTTTTAGAAATGGGATTATACACCATGAAACAAACTTGAAAGGAAAAAAGAAAAAGAATGTAAAGCACCAAGGTCTACTATGAGGAAGGGTTGGTAGACATGAAAACAATAAATATGGAGTTATCCAATTACAACCCGGAGGAACTGCGATCATATATGTGTGAAAAAGTAAGAGATTCAGTTTAGTGTAGAAGGAACTTCAGCATATAAATGTGAAAATATGAGCTACTTTAGATTCAAAAACATTGGAACTGAAGCCATTTTGTTGTCACATTCGTCCATCCAAAGTTCCAAAGTCCAAACCTACTCTTTCCTCTTAATTTATTTATGGCCAATTGCAACCATCACATTTCACTGATGACAGAAAACAATGCTGCTACTCATAAATGTGTATATGAAAAAACTATGGTATATTGTGCCAAGAGAAGCAATACATGACAAGCCCACTCTTAGAACTTGCCTATTCAAGGTCTGCAACAACTCTGGTGTTTGAAAGGCAACAATATCACAATGTTACTAATAATAAAAGACACTCAAGAATAGAGATGTATATAATTAAATCGTGAAGGCATAGATACCCAACCAAGCGACAGCAAAGGCAAACCCTAATTCATTGAACTCCTTGATCAAAAATTATAACCATTTCCTCATAAGTACAAAACTGCTGTATGAATGAAGAATGGAATAGAAACTAAAGTAAAATGTCAAAACACTTACATTATGCATGGCTCCCAAACAAGGTATATGTCATAACCAGTACATAAATAAGGTCTGTCAACGGCGGAATGATAACCATTAGATTCACAATTTTGTTTTCCAGTCTCTTCTACCTGAAAGAGCATAACAAAATCGAATCTCAATAGTCATGCAAGAGAACTTCAAGCACTCTGCTGAAATGTTTCGTTATGATTACTAACTCCAGGTATTTTACACATCATTGTCTACTCACATGGTTAACTAATTAGAAACCAAATAGTCAATGAGAAAATTTGCAAACACCTAGAATACGATGTAGTTCAAGAAAGACCCAATATGCAATTGCACAGAATTAGGTTCCCATTAAGTGGGATGTCTAAATTTGTTTATATCAGATATTATCTCCAATGAAAATTAACCTTGCAATGACTTAAATACGTAGGAAAAGAAATGTTTCATGTATCTTAAAGAAAAAAAAACTAATAACTATAGGCGTATTTGCACATCATTATTATATCACATGGTTTAACTTGCTAAAAACTTAATAGTGCATTGAGAAAATTACAATATTGGCAATCTAGCTAGAATATATAAATGCAATTCAAGAATTAAAATAATGATATAAATATAATATAAACTAATAACTACAGGAATTTACTCATCATTGTTTTATCATATGGTTTTAGAAGGAACCAATTAATCAGAAGAGAAAAATTTACAATTTTGACAATCTATCTTGAATATATGATGCAATTCAAGAAAGACCCAATATGCAATGCCATGCGGATGCATAATAGTAGTCTCCCACTAAGCGAGCTATCCAAAATTGTTTTTAGATCAAAGAAGAAGATTTTAATGATGAATGTAAAAAGAAATTAGATAGGATGTGGAGGACAAGCAGTCCACCAAAAAGAAAACCAAAAGAAATCGAAGATAATAAGTTGAAAAAAACGGCAATAGTTGCACCAAATTTGTCATTATTAATTACACCAAAAAAACTTAACATTATAATTATTTTACAATAGTGAGGAAATTCTGGAGCTTACATTTACAAGATTGGTCTTTTGTCTTTTTGATGGAGACCCTGTTGAAAGAGAATCCATATAATCTGCTTGAGTATATTTATCTCCAATATGTTCACTAGCAAGAAAGAGACGCCTATCCCTGGCAGCAGAATATTCGATAGCAACAACAGCAGCATGGCGAAAAGGGTGCCAAAAACAATCACTTGTATGAAATTGTTGCTCAGCCCACCGCCAAGGATGTAAACAAGAAACATCATCGTATATCCGTTTGAATTCATCAGACGAACAGTTTGAACTTGAAGGTTTATGATTTTGAACTCCATTCATTACCAAATGAGAAGCTCTGCCTTCACATTGTTCCAAAGATCTTGCTTCCATACTAGTATTTATTTCAGGATTATTCCAAGAGAGGCCCTGGTCACGTGAACTTGCAATCACCTGATTAGATGATGGATCCACAATAACAGCAGCATTTACCACCTGCAAAGCAGAGGTAGTTTATGGCCAATCATCACATGAAACATTAACTACCTGTACTGTTTTGAATGAATGATACAAGCTTCATGGTCACGCCTTACACCAAAATTAGAGGCTACTTGTCCAAAAAAATTATTATTTTATTTATTTATTTATTTAAGCTCCTAAATTTAGGTTACGTGTTGAGATTTATGCTTTTACACAAGCCATCAAATATAAAAGGCTAGGAAGCACGGAACCACCCCGAAGGGCCATGAATCTGTGTCAGACATAGATACACTAGCACACGTCGCAGAAATGCACCCAACATGCACCAATGGACCCCTTTTCTTTAGTTTTTGATGTCCGGACACCGCCAAGGGACACGTCGGGCACACCCTTGGACACGGCAGGGGTCGAAATTTTTTTAAAAAAAAATACGCAGAAATGCACCTGACATGAACCAATAGACCCCTTTTCTTTAGTTTTTTGATGTCCGGAAACCGCCAAGGGACACGTCAGGCACACCCTTGGACACGGCAGGAGTCAAAATTATTTTTAAAAAAAATAAATAGTATAGTACTTAAATAGTAATATAAAAGTTAAATTAGGGTACCCATTCCCAATTCCCCCCTTTTAATCCTAAAATATTTTAAGTATATTAATTTTACTCCTCCCGCACACTCACCTCTAGCAGCTCACAGCGTCTCTTCTTTTGGGTGTAATATTACTGCTAAGTGCTAATGCTTGTAACTTGTAAGTAATAAGTATGTTTATTATTTTTATTTTGCTTGAACATATGTGAGTGGCTGCATATTTGACTGGCTGCCCGTATTTGAACATATTTATTATAGAAATACATTTATATTATTGAATATATATATATATATATATATATATATATAAATTGAGTATATCCCCAAAGTACCATAGTTGTTAAGGCGTCGCCTAGGCTACGCCAAGGCGTCCAGGCGGTAAGTTTCAGTCAAGGCAAACGACCGACTTGGTCGATGGTGGAAAGGCGAGCGACCAGAAAAAAAGGCGTCGCCTGGGACGCCGCGGCGACGACTTGGACGACTAACAGGGAAATCGACTGACTTGGTTTCGACAGTATGGATCGACCCAGGTTAAAAAAAAGACGTCGAAGGGATAGAAAACCAACCTAGTCGAACAGATCGGCAGCGAGAGAAAAGAGAGAAAACAGATCGATCGAGTCGAGCTCGAGAGAAATCAGAGAGAGGCGATCGGCAGAGAGTCGCGAGTAGCGACAGAGACTGGGACGGCTTAAAGGCTACGACAGAGTCGCGACCGACCAAGAGAGGCGATCCGCAGTCGGCAGTTTCGTTCGAGGAGTCGAAGTCGAGCAGTTCGGCAGGTATTTCTTTTTCTTTCCCCTTTTCTTTTCTGCTTCGAGCTTGGCTAAAAGAAATGGTCGTACTTTTTTTTTCTTTATACCGAGCCTGCTGAATGAAGAAGGCTTCGAGCTTGGCTACTTTTTTTCTTTACATCAGTCATTGTTGTCTCTCTTTTTTTTGGTTAGCTACTTAGCTACTGCTGAAGGCTGAAGCATGTTTCTTTTGGGTTTATAACTTTATATATATATATATATATATATATATATATATGAGTACCCACTGGCTGAGGCAGTCACTAGAGTGGTTCTTAACTTGTTATATCATTTTTTTTTGCAATTACATATTTCACTAAAAGAAAGAAATTTATCAAACATGAAAAATAATGATTGTGAATTTTTTAATTATATTTAAATTAGTACTAATATTAATTATAATGCATGACTGTTAGTTATTATTTTGACCTTAACTTTATGGTTAACTCATCATATGAACTATTATTAGTTATTTGATATAACTATATATATTATATAGTATTAATAATGTCAGCATCAGAGATATTTGTGGGTGCATTATGAGATTGTAAATTCTATATAAATATTATATTATATGTTTGTCTTATATTTTGCTTTTAATTGTATTGTGTAGACAGTAAAATGGCGGAAAGTTCGAGGGCCGATAATTATGATATAACGAAGGACCCTAAAAGAAAAGCTAAATCGAACGATTCGGGTTGGAAATATAGATATTGACCGGATTTAAGTAATAAGGATGTCGTGCAACGTATACTTTGTGGAAAGAAATGTCATTCGAGCATCAAAAGGCTCAAACAACATCTAGCCGGAAATTATGGAGATGTAGCTAAGTGTCCCAAAACAACAGCAGAAATTATGAGAGAGATGCAAGCCGTTTTGAATAGTAAAAAGAAGAACAAGCCACTTGAGCTAGATGATGATGATGATGTAGTAGAAGTGCAAGAAGAACAATCATCTGCACGTCCAACCATGGCTTCCAATACTTCTTCTAACACTATCCCAAGTTCTGAGACGACTTCTAAAACGAAGAATGTAGTATTTCAATTCCAAAATCCACAACCAAAAACTAAGACGGTTGAAGCACTTCTAAGGAAGACTACCGAAGAAGTTGTAGAGGAGAGGCATAGCAAGCGTTTGAGCCAAACGAGTATTGAAAGTCGTTTGAGGACACCGGAGGAAAAGGAGAGTCCAAATGCATGTTGCCGACCTTTTTTACGAATGTGGCATACCATTCAATGCTGCAAATTCAAGGAGATTTGAAGTGATGGTCGAGTCCAAAGGGCAATATGGGTCGGGTTTCAAGCCTCCAACATATCATGAGTTGAGGGTTCCTTTACTTGAGAAGGCAAAGAAGAAAACCGATGACTTAAAGAAGAAACATGAAGTTGCTTGGAAGGAATATGGCTGCTCACTCATGTCGGATGGTTGGACAGATAAGAGGGGAAGACACTTGTTGAATTTCCTTGTTAATAGTCCGGAGGGGACTTATTTCATGGATTCTGTTGATGCCTCCAGTCAGTCTTAAGATGCCACAATGTTGGCAAATCTACTTGATAGCAAGATCGAGAAAATTGGCCCCGAGTATGTTGTTCAGGTGGTCACAGACAATGCCTCTAATTATCAGGCAACGGGGCATATACTAATGGAGAGGAGACCTACACTGTTTTGGACACCTTGCACCGCTCACTGCCTTGACCTTATGTTAGATGACATAAGCAAGTTGAAATTTCAGCCCACAATCACAAATGTAAGGAGAATTACAACATTCATTTATAGACATGGTCGTCTTCTCAGTGTTATGAGGGAGAAAACGAATGGGAGGGATCTTGTGAGACCCGCAATTACTAGATTTGCTACAGCTTTCCTCACCTTGCAGAGTTTGTACAAGAATAAAGATGCATTAAGGCATTTGTTCATCAACGAGGATTGGTCAAAATCAAAGTTGTCGGCTACTGAAGCGGGGAAGAAAGTATGTGATACTGTTATTTCAACAATATTTTGGCATACTGTTGAGGATTGCATTAGGGCGTCACAGCCACTTCTTATAGTCTTGAGGATTGTTAATAGTGATGAGAAGCCTGCTATGCCGGAAGTTATTGCTGCGATGGAATGCGCGAAGAAAAAAATCAAAGATGCATTTGATAACAAACAAAGACTGTATAAGAAGGTGATTGAAATTGTTGAGTGGCGATGGGAAAATCAAATGGAGCAAAAATTATATGGGGCTGCGTTGTTTCTCAATCCGGGCAAGTAATTTGATATCAAAGAGGAACGTCGGTTGTTTGTTATTGCTTTACAAGATGACTTCAATGACATTCTTGCAAAGATGGTGCCCGAGTTAGATTTGCTAGACAAGATAAGCAATCTAGCCGACAACTTTGATGCTTCTCGAGATACTTTTGCAAGAGAAATGGTGATTAGGCAACGGAAAATAAAGAATCATCGTACATATATTCAAATATGTATAAATATATAAAAGCTAAATTATGATTATAATTTATATACATTCTTCCTTTCCTCCCTTTAAAAATATTTATATTTCTTTTAAATGTTTGCTAGTTGATTGGTAGAATGCTTTTGGAGCGCGGACTATTGAGCTATCTTCGTTTGCAAAAAGAATTCTAGGCCTCTGTTGTTCTTCCGGTTGCGAGCGCAATTAGAGTACATTTGAGTTTATAAGTACTTTCTATTGTTAGTTCAAATTTCAAAAGTAATAAATCATTCACTATTATTAAAATTTTATCATTAATATTATTATTTTTTGTTCTATTTATTTTAGATTCATACGAAGAAGAAGAGGAATAGATTGGAACACAAACGATTGAGTGACTTGGTGTATGTCCAATACAATCGAAAGATCGACTCAAGGTTCCAAAAGAGGCGTGAACTTGGCAATAATTTTGATCCATTAGTCATTGATGACTTTGAATGGGGTAATGAATGGATCGATAATGATGCCGATGTTGTTCATCCTGGGGGATCTTACATGGAATGATGTGGATCGAGCAACCGGTGCATCCAACACGCTTGAGGGTCGCAATCTTTCAAGGAGTGCTCGTGCTAATACTAGTAATAATCTCATGACGTACTCTCGACGTGGTGGTGGTTCAACTTCAAGGGAATCAAGGTTGATGGATTCCGACTCTGATAATGAAATTGATGAAGAGAGAATTCCAAATGATGATGAAGATGTGGAGGATGATTTTGGAAAAAGACCACCACCTACGCCTTTGAATAAGAGTAGTTCTCGTGGAAGAGATGGATATGACATTTTCTATGATGATTTTGATTGAACGATGTTTCTAGACTAGTGTAGAGAGTCTAGACATTATTTTGGCTTTTTATGGTGGTGTTTTATTAGTTATTAGACTACGTATTTGTAATGGTTGATGCAACTTTATTTTCTATGTGGTGTTTGTTAAATTCTTCATTACTTATACTAATTTTTAATATCAAGTGTTTTGTTTTTGGATTGTTATTGCTAAGTATTTACATAATTATGTCTTTAATGTTATTCCATAGTGTTATATTTTGAGTTTTAATGTATATAAAATTTTATTCTCAATATACTTGTTAAGTAAAATAAATAATATATAAATTGCACATTGTAAACGACTCGTCGCCTTACAGACGCCATGGCGGTAGCCGAACAACTATGCAAAGTACCGTATCCTATTTTTTGAAAAATGTCGTGTCACGTGTGTTGTGTCGCATCCATGTCCCGAGTCCGTGTCCGAGCTTCATAGAGAAAAGGAAAAACATCCAAAAAAAAAATATAAGGTGGGGTTTGGTTTGCGGAATAGAAATTTGATGCAATGTAATATTCTACGTAATGCAAGAGTTGTAATATAATGGTAATAAGTTAGTACAACATACTTGTTTGGTTGGTTCTTGGTATTTGTATAGTAATTGTAATATTATTATATTATGTTTGGTTCACTAAATTATATGATTGTATGTAATGAATAAAGTAAATTACAAGTCAAAATGTCAAATCAGTTGCACTATTTTGTATTTTATGGTCTATTGCATTACGGACGTAATGACCAATACATCACATCTAATGAAAAGCTAAAAAATTGATGTAATAGCATTACGCCCATAATGAGCTAGTCAACTATATAATTAAAAGCACAAACTTGGTTTCACAATTTTTGGGTTCATTATTTTTGTTTCCTATTCAAATTAGTAGAAGTACAATCCAAATTTGTATCAATTAAATATTATCGAAATTTGTAAAAAAAAGAGAGGTGATTTTTATCACTAACAAGAAAAAGATACTTCTAAAAAATTATTTTTGGTTCTACCAAACTTATTGCCCGACTTTTTATCACAAATTTATGTAAGATAATATATTTTGACCAATTTTATGTAGGAAATTTTTATTAAGATATTGAAAATCTCTTAAAATATCATCCAATTTAATTATATTTATATTAGTCGTAAATTTCATTATTAAATTAATGTACTAACTAAATAAAATTCATTAAAATTTGAAATTTTATCAAATAGTTGTATGAATAATATATGTGATTTTAAAAAATGACAAATAATAACTATAAAATTAGTTCAAAAATTATAGTGGATTCATTATTAAGTACTTGTCATAACTGAATTAAAATTTATTAAAGCTTGAGTTTTTCGGTTCTATTTGAATTTGAATTTAAAGCAAACTTTGTCAATATAAATATGAATTTAGAATTCCATTACAAACTTGAGCAAAATCAAAATAATTATTTTTTTATTATCATAACTAAATAAATCTACACTCCATTTAGTTGATGTTTAGTAATTTAATACTTGAATTAATATTTAATAATTACAACTATCATCTTAAACTTCTAATTAAATATTTACACTACATTAAGTGATTATCTTAATAATTAACATAATAAATCTTTATTTTATGTCGCCCGTGCTTCGCACGGGGTTAGTGAGCTCGTACATGTAATAGGTGAACCAAACATAATAAATGTCACATCAATGTAATACTGTAATAGCCTATTGCATTATGGGGCTATTACATTATTTGATGTGAACCAAACACCACCCAAGGGGTAGCCAAAAAAATATGTCATTGTCTTCAACTATTGCCAAATAATATTCAAGTTAGATTGGTATTAACTTGTATGAGAGACTGCTAGATAATATGCAAGTTAGATTGGTATTAGCTTGTATGAGAGATGTTTGTGTCATTTTCTTAATCAGAGAGTTTATTCTCTTGAACTACTCCAAGATAATATGCAATTTAGATTGTTGTGTTTAAGAAAAAAAACATTCCTTCAATTAATTTAGTTGCTCTTCTACCGTTCTTTCTTTAATTAAAGTTCACTACTTCACTCATTAGAGAACCACAACCACCTTAGGTATGTCAATGACAATGTAGGCAAGGCTCCTCTCAATCCTTATTCTGCACTCCTCATAATATGAACTTGTACAAAGCATTGGATTTTATAACATAAAATTATAAAACGTCAACTTGTACAAGATTCATGAACAACTTTTTGAAAGATTAGCAAATTAATCCATTTATCAATAAATATTTTTGTAATCTCGAGATTTACAGGGTAGAGTTTTTAGCCTTCCAAAAGTAGTTTCTCAGTCATCCATTCTATTAACTTTTCCAAAACATGCAAAAATTTTACTTTTTGGAGTGTTGAGGCTATTTTGTGGTGACTAGAATAACCATTCACCTTCATTCATCCTACACAAATTGATCTACACCCTCAATCAACACAATTGCGCTACTCCAATAAAATAGAAGTAAATTATATCCAATAGAAAATATCCTGAAATAGGCTAGCCCACTCCATTAAGCTTCCTCTTCAGAATGATATTATTGAATAGCTATATTTCCATGAGCATGCACTTCACCTAAACCTTTTGTCGCATGGAATAAATATACTATACTACAAGGTAGTCAGAAAATCAATTTTTGTTGGTCAATTAATAAATAGCAGAAGTCATCAGACTAGCCCCTATCAAAGTTATGATATAGTTGTTGGATTTTTCAAGGCAAATCCAGAAACCTTCTCACAAAACGTGGACATCCTTATTGCTGTTGGAGACACAGGAAGTAGCACTTCCTGTTTATCCAACAGATCATTTATGAGAACGGGAAAGCAGACAAGGGAGTCTCTTTCTAATATAAATAATGGTCTTTAGATTCTTGAGAATGGTGTCAAGGACGACCATAACCAGATAGGGAAATAAGTCTATTATTTGCAACCACAAAATCCCTGAAAGTTCTGCTCAACATGTATTATTTGCAGAAAATGATAAAATATATACCTGACCATCAACAGATTTTGCCAAATCAACTGCAAATTTCATGAACCTGAAAATTGATTGCGAGTCCTCTTCACTAAATCCAGTAATGCCGTTTATATTACTGTAATTTAAAAGAAAGAGACCAAATACAGAATCGGGCATACGATGGTTAAGAAAAAGAAAATATATTCCAAAACAACCTGAAAAGCAATTCAGTTGGGACCAGCAAAAAATGAGAAATCAGAAATCTATGGGGTTAACTGCTGAACTATATTGTCCAACCTACCAAATCCAAAATCACAGATCATTTGAGAGGCATATAGCAAGATTAATACAACTATAAGTGAAAGAAAAGTTCCTATGTCATAACGAGAGACAAAGGACAAATCTTTTGAAGCATTAATTATTCACAAGCAGATACGTCAAGGTGATTTTATCTGCCACTCATCCCCATATATAATAGACTAGCTATAACCCGTGCCTGAAGGCACGGCATAACGAAAAATTAAATTAAAATTTAAAAAATATTACATTATCTAAAGACACATACTACCACAGCAATTAATACAAACTCAATCATCAATACATATATAACCACCAAAACATCGAGCTATTTGGTAGCGATAACCCGTACCTGAAGGCACTGTATAATTCTCAAAAAAAAGTAAAAATAAATTATGAACAAAAAGAATTGAAATGAGAGTTATTTTGCGGCAACATGTGATATCTGGGACTTGCACTGCTCTTTCTTAACAAACACATGCTACTAAGAGGAGAATTATCTCCTAGTGACACAAAATATAGACGCAACATGTACATATAACAATCATCTTGAAATTAGATTAGATTAATATCAGTGCATGATGTACATATAACAACATAAAGGCACGACGTAATGAAAAATATTACATTATCTAAAGACATACCAACACAACAATTAATACATACTCAATCATCAACACATATCCAACCACCAAAACATCAAGCTAGTCGGTACTAATTTCAAAAAAAATCGGCAGATTTTCCTTTAAAAATAGATATCCAAAAAAATTTAAACATGTCTACAAAACTTATAATCATCAATACATATACAAACCACCAAAAAAACAATCATTCCATACCCAAAAATCATCATAACCATGAATAATTAGTTAACTTTACAAAAGATGGAACCAAAAATATACAAACATGCAGAAAATAGAGAGCAAACAACACATTCAACCTTGTAACCATGCCACTTTGAGCTCTGCCTCATTTTATTGTCTCTTTTCCTCCTGTATTTCTTAAGCATATTGCATATTTAACGCAGCCGGGATAGCTAAAGGACCAAGCCCCATTCTAACCCATTATCTAAGTAAAAGAAAAGGATAACCTTTAAAACTGTATCCAAGAAAAAGAAGCAAAATCTAAAATTCTTAGAAGTACATTTGA
The DNA here is from genome assembly GCA_020205505.1 of Panax japonicus. Taxonomy (NCBI): domain Eukaryota; kingdom Viridiplantae; phylum Streptophyta; class Magnoliopsida; order Apiales; family Araliaceae; genus Panax; species Panax japonicus. The sequence continues at coordinate 40,207,515 of CM035112.1, read as the reverse complement.
CAAAGCCAAACTTCTATAGATAATCAAAAATACATAGAAAACATAGGAACAACACTTTTTTAAGACAATAGTTCTATCTAGCACTAATACAGATATGGAATGAGTAAAATACAATAAGGGCACACGGATAAAAATTCTTGATAACTACTGGTTGTGACCCTAAAATAGCTTATATGCTATTTCCTAGGCCCATTATTGTACCTCAGGGGAAAAAGAAAAAGAATTCAGTGCAACTAACGTGCAATTTTTACCAACAAACTGAAGTTGCTAGCATATATGATAACATAGTTGTTAAATTTGTCAAGGAAGTCCCCCAAGAAAGAAACATGCAAACGAATTATGACAAAATTGACAACATGACAAAAGAACACGCTAGATTGGCAGATCATAGCTAGCAATCAATGATGGCATAAAAAAGGATGAAATGGAACGTCTCAAAGAATTTTTCCATCCTTTGGCGTCCCAAAAATTTATAACCTAATGTCACTTCACATTCCAATATTGTTTTCATTGACATGTACTTCTTTCAGCTTAACAAACTTCACAACAAATTCAATTGTATCTAATTTTCAATTTTCCACCACTAATAAGTATGTTCATCGTTATCTGAGGAAAAAGCACTAATTTAACCAAATATATATATCAAACATTCTCTAACCTCATCGGTTGAGTTATGAGAAAAGACAATACACCAACTTGAACTCTTTACCAACAAATTAAAGATCTCTAACATATATTATTCAACATAGTTGGTACCAAGGTAGAAAAATTAATAAAAGACACTGAACTAAGTTGATAAGATGACATAAAACATACTAGGTTGGTGGATTATATGAAGTTGGCCATAGCTTGCACTGTTCTTCCCATTCTTCTTTTGATGATGCTGCATATTTGCAAACCTATCAAACATTTTGGAAATAAAATTACTTACCACTACTTTACTAGAATAAAATACTAACATAAAGCTGGAATACTTTTAAGACTCTTAATGCAATGAATGCTAGACATATCTAGATAAGATAAGTTAATTCAAAGAGATCTTAATGGTGCATATTCAATGTATCAACATAGAGCAAAGTCTGCAAAAATCATAAATTATGCCAACCAAGGTATTATGTGAGGAAGGTAGTTTCAAAGCCTGGACTATCCAAATCAAAAAAAGGAAAATAAATACTAAAGTAGAATATGTGTGTATACAAATAAAAACAAATAAATAAATAAACTAGATAATTCCAAGAGTCGTCTGATATAGTATAAAAGTGATAATGACATGTATCATAAAATTCACAAAAAACATATCAACAGATGCATGAATTTATACAAAGAGAAATTCTAATAATGTCTAAGATTGAGTAAGAATATTGACATCTTCAATTAAGTAAACCAACTGCAGTGATGCAATTAGATGACAAGACAAACGCATTATACGGAAAAAAGGAGACAGCTTCCCATCAATGAAAAAGATACCTCCAAACTTACAAGCACAATGGTCAGACAAACTCTATTTAAACCTGTCCTACAAGAAACCTACACTTTAAGAATGCATGACTTGCACCTGATCCACCTCCGAACTCACCAACAAATCATTCCCACTAAATGGTCTCCTGCAAGGCTCCAAAGCACATAAAACCTATTTCCCAAATAAATTTTTCTTTATTCTTTTTTAAAAGGATGAAATTTTTGCTCTATTGAGAGAAAAACACACAACCAACATAAATTATTCAAATAGTAAAATAGCTCTGGCGAGTATCCTTCAATCTTAAACATGAAATGGTTGCTGCATCTATTCAATCTTTTACAAAAAGCAACAGCTATTGCAAAATTTGGCTCCGTTCAGGCACTATAGATTCCTTTATAAGTGGCGGTTACGCAAATAAAACGATTGCTTAAAAAGAAAGAGAACGAAAAGCAATTGAATAAAAGGGTGACCCACCTTTGTGACAAATGTACTCAACTGGTATGACTTTATAAGCTCGAGCATATCGCTGGGCATATCATCCAACTGGCTATTATTATCACAAGTGAGACATAATATCACCGCTAATTGAAGTTTTCCTGTCAAATACGCTAATTGTCACCACCATATTTACGAAATAATTAGGTCAAAATATGCAAAGCAATGGCATACAAATAATGAAGAGTCAGAACCCAAAAAAAGATACTTTTAATTATTTTTGCATGTTAATTCGGTGTAATAACCAAAAAAGTTTTCACACTTATTTCAGAATAAAGTTAACTACAAGAAAGAAAATCAATACAGAAAGAGCGCGCATAATTCCTCCCCAAGAATTGTGTGAGATAAAGGCTAGAGCAATGCCACATAACATCTATATCTTGTTCACCTTATAACCTAAGGCCATAGAGTATATTTATATATTTATATATATATATATATATATAACAATAAAAATAAAAGATAAAAGAAAGCAATTCATAGGTAAGGCCATAGCAAAGTTAACTTCTATTCATAAAGACTTGGCTCCTAGAAAAGTTTTATACAATTCATAACTGGTCCTTCCAATCCCCCAACCCAAAAAAAATTTATTTAATTGGCATGTGGTTCTAACGAGATTCAAATGGTAACTGAAACTAATTGGTCACTCCGGATATTCAGATTGATCCAACAAAAATACCAAATATCTAAGGTAGCTAAGTAGTATAAAACAAAGAAGAGGATATAGTTGCTTCTCTCTCTCTCTTCTATATACATATGGGAAGTGATCCATAGCAAGCAAATTTACTATGGATAATATTTGGGTAAAAAGATCTATGGCAGTCCATAGGAAACAAGAAGGGACCAGATTTTGTTAAAAAAAACGGCTATCCGCTACTGTTTAGTAACCAAATCCGTCAATATTAGTAACAGATGGGCGAATGAGCATAACTCCCTCGTTTTGAATAAAATATTCAAAAAATTTAACCATCTGTCATTAATAGTGACGGCAGGTAACCAAAAGATCTATTAAGTATAAACAAATCGGGTCCCTATCCGCCCCATCCGAGACTACATAGACCAACATCTAGTCGGTTAGTCGCACAGGCCTAGAAGATCGTCACTTTTTACTCAAAAGTCCAATCACCTCCACAAAAAGCAGGTGTTCGATGAAATTCAACACAAAAACACTTATTGTTGGAACACCATGCTCACTACTCACTAGCTACTCCCTTCACAACTATCACGCCGACACCCTTAAGCTATTCTCTTCATTCATGACTTTTGAAATTCGCGTGAAGCTATATAATTTTACTATTAATGAGTCTTAAAGGTGTTGTTTTCAGTCCACAAGGAATCTAACTTGGCTAAACTGATTAATTATGTTGCTATTCAAATAGGGTTAGTTAAAATATCTTTTTTGTGAATGCTTTAGTTACTTATTATTGTAGGTGTGATGATATTGTTGAAGCTAGAATTCTGTTTGACTGGATGCATGGGATAGATAGGGACGCGTTTTGTTTACAGCCTTCTAGTTATCTTTCCCTACTAATGGTAGCTGATGGTATAACATTTAATTTATATTCAAATCGGAGGGTGTTATTGTTATTCGCTCATCAGCTACTATTACTAGCAGATTCCACTACTATCAGATTTTTTTTAAATCTGGATATCCTTGTATCCTATGGATGACCAGAGATCTGTTTGTCCAAATAGCGTTCATAGCAAATGCTTGCTATGAATGAATCCCCTTATAAATAGAAAATGTTTGTGTTAGTTTAGAGCACACCTTCAACACACTTCTTGCGCACCCGCTTCACGTGACGGAGATTTTCAAATGGAGCAATGTGATTCAACTTCCTAATAACATCCAAAAGTCGTTAAACATCCAAAAAAAAATCAATTATCACTTTGTGCCAAATTAAATTAACTATGACAGACATTTTGGATGGTGGGCACATGTTCCAGAAATCCAAAATAAAAACAATTAAAAACACAGACCTTACCAGAGTATTGGCATATTTTGGATCAATTATGGAAGCATACGCATTCACTGTACAATCAAATCAGAAAAATAATGAAGTCATATACGGTACAGAAGATATGTATATACACAAACACAAATATATACAGATACGTGAATTGGAAGATAGAATTTACAAGGAGAAAGATTACCGGTGGGTTGGAAGTTAGGTGGAATATTTGGCTTGTCTGGAATATGAATGATTCTCCGATAATCCTCATTATTGCCATTGCTATTCAGCATATCTCTCCTCAAAAGTTAAAAGTAAAATTATTTTAAGCTAATAGGACTTGTATAAAGATTAGGGCTATGCAGAATCTAAGTTTAGGGGTGAGCAATTCGAACCGAATAGGCTATTCGGTTATAACCGAAATGTAAAAATTTTTGATATCCGAACAAAAATTTTTGATATCCGAACAAATAACCGAATTTTGAGATAACCGAATTACCGATTACCGAATTATAAATTCGGTAATTCGGATAATAACCGAATTACAATTTAGAATAGTCTGCAGAAGCACTGAAGCTGAAAGCACTAGACAGCACAACATTCAACAGATGAGCAGAAGGCCAAAACCCATAAGCCACAACCAATTCTGGATCGAAAACAAACAAAAAAATTATTAGACCAAGAAATGCAAAATATGCATCTATGAGAAAATATTGGAAAAATCAAAGCTTTACTTTATTTGAGATTCTAAAAGGTAAACCATATCTTTTCTTTAGATGCTTTAAAATACTAATAAACAAACAGGTGAGAAATAACTTAAAAAGAAATTGGGTTGAGATGCAATGTAGGAACTAAAATTAAAGCATTCATGTCATTCTACATCCAGTAAACCAATTTCGGTTACCTACAAAAAAAGAAGAGGAAAAAAAAAAAGCAACCCTTTGCTGTGGCTCCAAAAATCAAACACTATGCTCTGATTAAATTCGTACAAAAAGGAACTGTATTTTTCCAAGCAAAACCAGAACCGAATTGATGCCCAGATGAGTAAATTGAAGTTTGAGAAACAAGAGGAGAGGTCTAATTCTCAAAATTGGAAAAGGAAACACAAAAAACAAATGGGTCTTTTTAACTGGGAAAAAAAAAAAGAAAAGCCTATTACATAATATACAAACATGCAAGTAATCCATTTAAAACTAAAGATTTCACAAACCAAAAAGCAAAACATGCAAACGAATTAAGCACTAGGGCAGAGATTTGGGGATTGGGGTTTTAGTTTTTGGGTTAGGCACTACACTAGGGTAGAGAGTGAGAGATCTGACTTCTGAGGGTCGAGAGCCGAGGGTATCGAGATCAAGTTCAAGAATCAAGATCTAGATATGAGACTGAGAGAAGAGATGAAATATGAGAGTCGAGATCTGAGAGAGTGAGATTAGAGAGACAATGAGATGAGACTTCGGAGTTGAGAGACAGTGAGATTAGAGAACACTCGCAGTACAATATAAACTAAACAATACCTTTTAAAGCACGCAAAGAACAAAAAATTTCACAAAAAGCATTACTAGAGTATTAGTTATTCACATTATTGATAGTATATATCGGGGGTGCACAAACAGGCAGTCTGACCTTGTATAACGAATTATGAGTCAGATAATTTTTGTTTGTATAACGAATCAAGTTGGACTCATGTCTCAGACCGAATCAGATTATACATTTTTTTTTCAGGTCGGGACTTAGAGGGAAAAGAGTGGTCTTCACACCAGACCGAACATTAACCATGTCAAGCTACAAATTATAAACCTTTTTGCATCTCTATTATATATATAGGGTTCATTACGCTTGGAAGTGTCCCAAATAAGTCAAGATGGCCTAGCAAAAATGTTAAAACATATCAAGTTCAAATATAGGTATTAGAAGATTAGTGAATCATTAAAAAAATCTAAATTAAGAAGATGAAGAGGATGTACGATCTAAACAAATTGATGCTTGAACATTTGAATTTCTCATAATTTTGAGATCTATTATTATGCATTCAGGTTGAAGATTGTGGGTATATTCTGAGCATAACTCTCAAAGGCACTTTAAATTAATCGAACATATGAGACCTAATTTATAATAGCTATGAAACAATCTGTGGCCACCATATCAACACCATTCATTTACAGATCTAACAAACGCGATTTAAAATTAAACTCCCAAGTTGTATTTTAAAATTGTTATCCTCAAATTTTACAATAAACTGTGTAAGATGTGCTAGTCATATAAGGTCTAATATGCCAATAATTTACTCCCCAGGGTCAGTCTAAGTATCAAGCCCAAATCTTTAAATATTAGAAAGCCCGGCCCAAGTAAAGCTAAGGACTCCTGGGTAGAAAAAAAAATTGGGAGTTTACGCGCCGCGCTTATATATTTTCTCATCAAAAGTTTCTACTGAGGCAGCTGTTCTTCATCCCCACACCGAAAATGGTACTCTCTATAGATTCAGTGTTTATATGTAAAATTTATTGGCTAGTATCATGATTTCTTTTCACTTTTGTCTGTTTTGTGATCTTTGAATTGCTTTAGTTATGTAATGAAATGATTTTTTGACTATTGATTGGAAAATTCAGCTGGTGGTTTGTATAGATTTGAGGTTTGTTTGCTAACTGAGGGTTATATAACAACCTTCGTGTTTATGGTTCATTGTGTTTTTGTATAAGTGATGGTAATAGTGGTTGTATGCAAAATGGATATCCTCATGAAGTTGTAATGAAGATATTCTGTTTGATTTGTAACTTCTGTTTAGTTTTTGCTGATTTTTTAATTAGAAAGAAAGGTTCTAGAGTAAAATGATGGAAAATATGATATTAGAATCATTTATTATTGAATCTTATTCCCTAACCCAATTCTTCTGTTAAAAACCTTTAACCATCAAGGAAGTGGAGATAGGGATGAGTGGTTTTGCTAATAGAGTTGGAATTTTTGCTTTAATTCTTTATTATAAGAACTAATGGTGTAAGAGCCAATGGGAATGGGGGAAGTTTGTTATATGTAATTTGTCAGTAATGGGAAAAGGTATAATTTTTGGCATAGGTTCTTTTATTATAAAAAATCCTTAATCAATAAAACATGACATAATAAATAGCTTTTATTTGGTGCAAGTATATCTCCCTGGATCGTGTTCAATTTCGGAGGAATACAAGCAAGACGAACTATGCTTTGCTGCTCTAGTATTCCTCATGTTAAAAGGGAATATGTCTCTCAAACTCATTTAGACAATAAAACTAGGTTCCTATGTATTATTAGGATAAGGTCTAACATATTCAGCTTTCTAACTTGGATAATACAAAGTGTGGTGGTAAATGTCCCCCTCCCCCCAAAATCAGTATTTTGGAAAATGGTCTCCTTATGCCAAACAAGCATGTAGGCTGCTAGGTTGTATGGGAAAATTATTGTGATGGGTTCAGCTTGTTTCCATAGTAATGTGTTCAAGTTATAAGTTGTTAAGTATATCCGCTAATTTTGCTTTGTATGCGCTGGGTGATAATTGTGTCTGTAATGTTTTTTTTTTAAAACTTAGCCGAAGCAAATATACGAGATTAAGGATTTCCTTCTCACCGCCAGAAGGAAGGATGCACGTTCTGTGAAGATTAAGAAGAGCAAAGATGTTGTCAAGTTCAAGGTTCGTTGCTCCAAGTACCTGTACACACTTTGTGTGTTTGACTCTGAGAAAGCTGAAAAATTGAAGCAATCACTTCCTCCAGGTAAATATGTAGTTTAATTGGTGTTTCACCTGTAATATTTTAATCTCTGATGTATACATGATATATTTTTCATAGTTGACCACGAATCGTACCTACTTGGTTGAGCATCACATATATTTCAAAGTTGCATTATTTCACATGAACTGCTGGACTCAATTAAATTGTTATATTCCAGAAAAGATGATTCAACTCTCATGGAGATTGTCTAATAATGTCTATTCTATTGGTTAGCATTTCAGAACTGTATTGACAGTTAGCTAGCTAATTTTTGGATGTATTCTGGGTTAGGAGAGTTGATTATAAGATAACAGAGTCCTCAACTGATACTGGGCCCTGAGTGGGTTGACATATTATAAAATATTTTGTAATTTATTATGTCAAATGAAATTAAAAAGGAGTTGCTGAAGGTTATGAACAATGATAATTCTTGGATGTAATTTCAAGCCAACACTTTATGGATGTATCTATTTCCCTTTTACCCATGGAGAACATCATGAAATTGATAACATGGATAAATAACCTACCTGTAACTTTATCATATAAATATAAATAGTGTAGCTGTACTTGACAATTGACTTATTTATGTTTGCAGGTTTGAGTGTACAAGACTTGTGAGTTGATGATGGTAGCTAGTTAAAGAGCACCGTCTCTGAGATATTGTTTGCTTCAGTTTATGCTTTTTGACATTACTTTGAACTAAGTTTGTAATGGATATGAGATTTTATTCCTTGATTCTAAGAGATCGAACTTTTGTTTTTCGAATTATATATAGACTTGGTTTTCCTGTGTTATGGCTGCTGATTGATTATTAAATGCTACTATAATATCTTCATGGTTGGATGGTTGTGTTGGGTGCTTTGGATAGTTGATGATACAACCCATAATTAAATATGTAAATTTGTTGTGCAATCATCTACTTTGCTACTGTTAGAAGGGGCATTATATATTTCTTGTGTATTTAAAATGCTCAATTTTTTTATAGGTATAGTGAGATGAGCAAAAATAAAATTTAATAAATTTAAAGGAGAAAGTTTATAATAAAGGTAAACTTAAATGGGTAAAAAAAACTTATACTATAAAAAAATTAAACACACACAATGTATTCAAATTATAACTCTCTATTTTGCTAAACTTTAACTCAAAAAAATCAGAAGTCAAATTTTTATACGGAGTTAAGCGACCAAGAAGAGAAAATTCAAACTGAGCTAAGGAAGGTGGATGCAATGTGTGACGCCCCCAAAAATAGGTATACATCACCTATCTTGGGTTATCAGAAAATACACGACTGACAACTTTATTTATACAACTGTCGTGCAAAAATATAACAATACATACGTTGTGAATTTGATATATATACCAACTCTGACTTATGTCACAATTGCACTTTACATAAAGATACAATCAATAACTGTTTTAGAAATTAAAATCTTTGGGAAGTGCTCAAGAAAACCTTCGTACATGGGAGACCATGCGTTTAGGTTATGATAAATATCATATGTCCACAGAATTTTCCTTGGTTGACCCAATAGACCCCAAAGAAAAATAAGAAGATTACTATCATCTTCTTTTTAATGGTGAGTCTTCTCTTAACATATAATTATCTCCGTTGTCTCAAATTATAAATTATATTTCAAATAAACTCCAAGATCATATAGGTAGTGCTCGTATATATACTCAGCAAGTGAATGTGCACAGCACTGTCTTATTATAATACGAGGTTGTATGTCATTAGACATCTTGTATGATAGTGGCAAAATACCCTTCCAAAGTTGGGTTCACCTCACCCTATTCGGTTCACCAGAATTAAATATCAAATGACGTATACAATACGACATACTTATCTAAAGTTCTCAACAAAATTATTTTCATACTATTTAGGAAGAACCTCAACAGTTATAGACCACCGTTCTATTCCCCGGTTATCCCCGCTCGACCCGGCAACACTCTTATTACCTGAAATGAATTGTGAAGCAAAAAGGGTGAGCACAACTAGCCCAGTAAGAAAGATCATGACTAAAGATAATTTACATTATCAATAGCCTTCATCAGTAATAAATCAGAGATTAAGAACATATGGTAGATGATAAAACTTCTCAACCATAGTTGCAGCGGAACGAGTAATCCATTAGAAGAGTTAAATAGACCATCGGGTCTATTATCTTCTCTATATTAAAAGTCCGCCAATAATATTGTATCCATGTAACATCAATCAACAATTCATGTCCACAATCATATGAATAACTCGTAATCATAATTGTGATTCTAAATTTCTCTTTGCATCCAAGACGAAGATAATTTTCATCATCTATCTTCACCTGAAACATCAAAAATCATGGTTATACCAAATCACAATTCCTGCTCATAATCATACTAATAATTTCATCTTTGCACTACGGCCAAAGATATTCATTAACAATTCATCTTTACACTACAGGCCAAAGACATACAACTGTATTTTAGAAGAGTCAAGTAGAGCATGATATCTACTATCTTCTACGAATTTAAAAGTTTATTATCAATATTTTATCGCTGAGACTCAGCTTTATAAATAATTCACATCATTGAATCACCCCTGCACTACGGCCAAGGATATTCGTTAATATCACATCCATTAATTATTCATGCACTACGGGCCAAGGATATTTATTATTATCATATCCATGAATTAATATTTCATTGATGAGACTCAGCTCAATAATTAATCCACATCATCGAATCATCCATGCACTACAGGCCAAGGATATTCATTAGTATCACGACCACGAATTGTCTATGCACTACGAGCCAAAGATAATCGTGTTTTCATCAACGGTCATGATCATGCCATAAAATAATTCATCTTTGCACTCTTGCCCGAAGAGAATCCATAACCATAATCATACCAAAAACTGTTCATCAATGCACTACGGGCCAATGAGGACTTTTTTCACATCATTTGTAACATTACGGTCATGATTATACCGAATAATCCCTGGTCATAATAATACCAAGTCCATCTATGCACTACAGGCCACAGATTACTTTCAACATAATATAAACATGAGGATAATGACAATGATATAAAGAATCAATCAAATGAGATAAATGATAAATATTAAACATTTATAATACAGTTTATCCAACGTTCAATAATAACCAAATGTTATCAATCACTTAATAATCTCATAATCTAATATCATTAATATTATAACAATATTTTAATCATTTCTTAAACTTATAAACAATTTATTTTAATTGTTTACACTTTACTAATTAATACATTTAATCATCCTAAAATGCCAAACTCATAAGATTTCATCATCAATAACCAAAACTCTCATCACAAATCTGCATATACCTTATATAGGATTTCCAAACCATAAAATTCTATTTTCCAAATTTGTTACTTCACATAACATATTTAATTCATTTACTTATAACTAATTCATTTTCATGAAAAATATCAAATCAGTCCCAAAAATATTTCTTTTCTAGGATTTAGAAGAATATAGTCTCATGTTAAACATATATTTTTCTCGGAATTTTAAAAATTCATTTATTATTTTTTATATGGCCAAAACTGCCGCATATTTAGACATTTTTTATAAACAGTACTTTTATTCAAAAATTCTGAAATTTACACGATATACTTCTGTTATATACATGTACTCTCAATAAAAATTTCACCAATTTTGGAGTTAACCACAAGGAATTATAAGGGTTTACTTTTAAAATAGTCTTTTCCCATAAAATTCATAACTATTAATTTATACATCCAAAAATCGCCATTTTTGGACACAATATAGAAAACTCATCAAATTATCATTTCAAATTTTTCCAGAATTTTTGAGGGTTAGAAAAATTACGAAACTGCAAATGGATTTTCGTCCACCATGCGGTAATCCACGTAGACAGATTATTTCAACAGAATAATAAAGAATGGAATAACAGAAGAATTCACCATGCATGCGATAGACTACACATACAGGTTATTCCCAACAAAATAAATAAAAAGATGGAACCAGTTCATGCGTAATCCACACAGACAGGATGTTCCAACAGAATAATAAAGAATGGAACCAGGTCATGCGTAATCCGCACAGACAGGATATTCCGACAGAATAATAAAGAATGGAGTAACAACAGAATTCACCAGGCATGCGATAGACTGCACAGACAGGTTATTCCAACAGAATAATAAAGAATGAAATAACAAAAGAATTTCACCATGTAAGCGGTACTTCGCATAGACAGGTTATTCCAACATAATAATAAAGAATGAAAAAAATAACACTCTTCATGATACGAAAGAATAATACCCCTTACCTTAGAAAGAATAGTATTCCGACTGATAGGGCGAAGATATTCTTGAAGAAAACTTATACTGTTTACTACGCTCAAAGCTTCTTAAAACTCTAAAGAAATACGCTCAAGATTATAGAAGAATAATTCTCTGAATTTCTGGTGTGTTTTCAATTCTAACTAAGCATCCTATTTATAGGAGAATGGAAAGGATAATATGCAATAAAATATAATATATTCTATTTATAAAATATATATATATATTTATATATTTTATTTAAAATCTAATAAAACAAATAACTTTATAAAAGTATTCTGTTTTATATAAAAAGATTTTACTATGCAAACACTATGCATAATAAAATATAATATATTCTATTTATAATCTAATAAAACAAATAACTTTATAAAAGTATTCAGTTTTATATAAAAAGATTTTAGTATGCAAACACTATGCAGACACTATGCAAATACTATGCATAATAAAATATATTATATTCTATTTATAATCAAATAAAATAAAACTTTATAAAAAGTATTCTGTTTTATATAAAAAGTTTTATATTTTATTACATTTATAATAATAATAAAACAAAATTCATCACCATTATTATAATTCACACTATTAATCGACTAGATCGTTCTCAGGAAAGAGGGGACTTTCTAATAAGGATTTCTCCCTATTGGCACGTAATTAGGTGACCAAACCTCTCATTGACAGAACTTCTAAACATCGTTAATATTTCAAATAATAATATTAAAAACTTTGTCATCTCAATTATTGATTTAATAATATATAAATATCGACAATAATTGAATCAAATAACGTGAGATACTATGCAGCAATTACTGTAGCAATAATTGAACAAAACAGAGTGACTTCTCATGTAAGCATCAATAATCAACACCGTGTGCTACTATGCAACCACGCGTATTACTGTACTTTTACTACCGAGTAGTTCAACATTTTTAACGGTAAAACTTCCGTCTTTATTTTCAAAAAATTTTTTTTGTCGTTTTCTCAATCCGACAATAATTTCGTTGTGGGGCCCACAAATGATTGTGTCATCGTACGAATATTCCCTAACCAAACGAATATTTTATAACAATTTGCATACTTTGCAAAATTTTCACATATCACCCTTAACTTTAACCCTTTCTCAATTTAATCATTTACTAAATAAAATAATAATTATTGAATACTTTTATTTCATAATTTCGGGATCTCACAATCTCTCCTCCTTATGAAATTTTGCCCTCGAAATTTACGTACGTACCTGGTATTCGAAGAGATGAGAATACCTTGCTTTCTTTTCGGATTGTACCTTCCCGGTTATATCCTCTATATCATAATTTTTCCATTGCTCATCTCCTGTATTTCAGATATCATTCTAGAATATATCTTCAAAACAAAGGTCAATTGACATATCACAAATTGTCAACTTATCAAGTAAAAATTTCGACTTAGGTAAGTCACACCCTAGCGAAGTATATTACTTGTCTCTCCCCTCCTAGTTCTAGACTAATATCTCCGCCAGCGACCATATCCCTATGCTCTGATACCAAATGTGACGCCCCCAAAATAGGTATACATCACCTATCTTGGGTCGCCAGAAAATACTCCATTGACAACTTTATTTATACAATTGTCTTGCAAAAATATAACAACACATAAGTTCGTGTTGTTTAAAGATGAAATTGATAGTTCCATTGTGTGGGAATTATTAGTGTTATTGGAAATCAATATTTATTTCGATAATAATTGATGTCTGGAGGTTATATTGACCAATCAGATAATTAACCAGATAAATGTGCAATTATGGAAACTATATTTTCCTATAAATAGAAGCTCATTCCTTCATTATTTTCACCAATTCACTAAAACTATAGAGCAATTATTATAGAGAGAAATTATAGAGAGAAAGAAGAAGAGAAGTCTACTACATCACTATTCCAGTATGCAGTTTTCTTCTGAGGTAAGGGATATCATTATTGTAGTAACGGGTATTATTTTCTTTCGTATTCATGAAGAGAATTATTTCTTTCAATACTCGTAAGGGGTATTTGTAAGACCCCAACTTTTATGAATAAAGATTAATTTCTCTCGAATTATATTTTTGAATATTATGGTGTGGATATAATATAATATTATAGTTGTGGGTAATATTTACAAATTTTGCAAAGTAAGCAAATGGTTATATAATATTCGATTGGTCGGAAAATATTCATTTTAACAGGAAATATTCGTACGATGGCACAATCATTGGTGGACCCCACAACGAAAGTATTGTCGTAGTAAGAAAACGACAGAATTATCTTTTTATAAAAATAACGGCGGAAGTGTTACCGTTAAAACTGTTGAACTACCCAATAGTAAAAGTACAGTAATACGCGTGGTTGCATAGTAGCACACGATATTGGTTAATGATGCTTACGTGAAAAGTCACTCAGTTATACTCAATTATTGCTACAGTAATTGTTTCATCATATCTCTCATATTATTGATTAGATTATTGTCACAGTATCATCTGCATAATATGATATATTATTAAATCAATAATTGAGACGATAAAGTTATTCATATTATTAAATTGCAATATTTACAATGTCTAGAAGTTCTGTCAAGGAGAGGTTTGGTCACCTAATTGCGTGCCAATAGGAAAAAATCATTATTGGAAAGCCCTCTCTTTCCTGGGAACGACCTGGTTGTTAAATATTGTGAGTTATAATATTAATGATGAATAAGTTCGTGTTGATTAAAGATGAAATTGATAGTTCCATTGTGTTAGAATTATTTGTGTTAGTGAAAATCGACATTTATTTCGATAATAATTGATGTCTGGAGGTTATATTGTTCAATCGGGTATTCGGGGTACTTTTTATGTCAGAGTAATATTCATGAGTTACTATTCACGGGGTGCTATTCACCCAAAAAATATATTTCTTTTCGGTCCAAATCATTTTTGGGTACAATATTATTCCATTAAGAGATGTGCTAATTTTTCAGACCGTTGGTTGAAGTTATAATAGTGAATCAATATGGACCGCTGGTTGAAAGTTATAATAGTGAATCAATATGGACCGCTGGTGGATAGTTATAATAGTGAATCAATATGGATCGCCGGTTTAAAGTTTTAATAGTGAATCAGTATGGACCGTTGCTTTAAGTTTTAATAGTAAATCAATATGGACCGTCCGTTTAAAAGTAAATCAATCTGGACCGTTCATGAATTAGTTACTATTCAGTCCATTCTCCTATAAATAGAAGCTCATTCCTTCATTATTTCTTACGAATTCACTAAAACTCTAGAGAGAGAAATTATAGAGAGAAAGAAGAAGAGAAATCTGCTACCTCACTTTTTCAATATCCAGTTCTTATAAGGTAAGGGATATTATTTGTTGTACTCGTAAGGGGTATTATTTATTTCTTATTCATGAAGAGAACTTCTGTTATTCCATTCTTTATTATTATGTTGGAATAACCTGTTATGCGAAGTACCGCATATATGGTGAAATTCTTCTGTTATTCCATTCTTTATTATTATGTTGGAATAACCTGTTTATTCAAAATACCGCATACATGGTGAAATTCTTCTATTATTTCGTTCATTATTATTCTATCGAAATATCTTGTCTGTGCGTTTACGCTGGACCTGATTCTAATATTTATTATTATGTTGGAATAACCTGTCCGTGCGGTCTATCGCATGGATGGTGATTTTTGTTGTTATTCCATTCTTTATTATTCTATCGGAATATCATGTCTGTGCGTTTACGCCGGACCTGGTTCTATTATTTATTATTCTGTCGGAATATCTTGTCTGTGCGTTTACGCCGGACCTGGTTCCATTATTTATTCTTCTGTCGGAATATCTTGTCTGTCCGTTTACGCCGGACCTGGTTCCATTATTTATTATTTTGTTGGGAATAACCTATCTGTGCAGTCTATAGCACGCATGGTGAAACCTTCTGTTATTCCATTCTTTATTATTCTGTTGGAATAACCTGTCTATGTGGATTACCACATTCATGGTGAATGATCCTTTGTATTCATTAGATATTAAATTATGAAAATGGTCTGTATACGTGGATTACTGTATAGCAGCTGAAAATCCATTTACAGTTTCATATACTCTATTATACTCAGTTGGTTAAAGTTTTGGTTTTTATACTCCAAGAAATTAGTGGAATATCCTTGATATTTGCGCTTCATCCTGTATCTTTTCATGAAAATATTCTTCTGAGCATTCTTGAATTTTACTCCACAAAGAAGTATCATGTTGACAATTTGGACGTTATTAGTTTCTGAATAAATTAATTCTTGAACTTGTTTTATTGAATTATTATGTCATTGTCATCATTCTCATGCTTATATTATAATGAAAGTCATCTTTGGCTTACGTGCATAGATGGACTTAGTATGATTATGACCAGGGATCATTCGGTATAATCATGACCTGTAATATTATAAATGATATGGTAAAAGTCCTCAATGGCCTATAATGCATTGATGTACAGATTTTGGTATGATTATGACTAGGGATTGTTCAGTATAGTCATGACCATTGATGATTTAATGAATATCCTTGGCTCGTAGTATAGGGATGATTAGATGATATGTTTTATTTATTAAGCTGAGTCTCAACGATAAAAATTGATGAAAACATTTTATACCATAGAAGATAGTAGATTTTATTCTCTACTTGACTCTTCTAATGGATTGCTTGTTCCGCTGCAGTTAAACTTGATTTCTATTGTATTTTATCAGTTTAACATTGTTGAAGACTATTGATAATTTATTCTGCATTATCATAGTCATAACATTTCTTACTGGGCTAGTTGAGCTCACCCTTTCTTTCACTGTTCTCTTCAGGAAATTAGAATATAGCTGGGACGAGTCGGGGAAAGGAGTGATGGTCCAGATGATAGCATTAGTAGTCGTCACTATTCTGTTAAATAGTGTGACAATAAATGTAATAAGGACTCCTTTGAGTGTGGATATTGTCTAGATGACAATATTCCTATTAAAACTCTTAGTTTATGTATTGTCGTATATTACACGATGGTTGTATAATTAAGTTTGTATTTGTATTCTATACCATGTATTTGACAACTCAAGATGGGTGATGTATACATTTTTTTGGGACGTCACAGTTGGTATCAGATCTTAGAGATATGATCTCTGGCAGAGATGTGAGATAAGAACTAGGAGGGGAGAGACGGGGAATTCCTTCGCTAGTATGACCTACATAAGTTTATTTGGTATTTAATTGGTCGGTCAGAGTATAGGGATAATATGTGATATGTCAATTAACCTTTGTTTTGTGACAATGTTTGTATTCAGATGTTGTGAATTGGGCTCAGTTATTGGAGCGCGATAATGAGTCAGCACAACCAAATGGCAATGAGCAACAACACAATAATAATCGTACCGGTGGCAACGGCCATCGGAACAATGATAACCATCGTGGGGAAAATTATCATGCCAAGAATGGTAACCATTTCAGTGGTAATCATGGCCAAGATAATAGAAGTGGAAATTTCAAAAAGAGAAGGTCATTTAGCTCGATTTTGTCGTGCACCAAAGTCAAGTCCAACTAGGACGGTGGCACCAAAGGCGGATACAGACAAAACAAAGTCGGTGATTTCAGGAAGAGCGTTTTTCATGACTTCTCAAAAAGCGAGTAACCCGAACGAAGTTAGCACGGGTAAGTTAATCATAAAATTCTTGCGAAGTCTATACCTTGTTAGATACCGGTTCTACCCATTCCTTTATTTCTCCTACTTGCGCTCAACGTTTAAATTTGACTCTGGAGAAATTAGACTTTGACTTATCTGTTGAAACTTCGTTGGGAGAAACCTTCATTACATCCACGGTTTATAAGTCTTGTTTAATTCATATTGGTAACTGCACGTTACCTGTCGATCTTATTTCTTTAAAAATACTTGCATTTGATGTGATTTTAGGGATTGATTGATTAACTAATCATCATGCTAAAATCGATTATTTTCGTTAGGTTGTTAGCTTTCATATTCTTAACCAACCTATTATGCGAATTCAAGCAACCAAACCATTAAAATCCATTACTGTCATCTCAAGCCATAAAGCTATTCGTTTATTGAAAAACGGATGTCAAGCTTTCTTAATTCATGTCACGGATCTAAACAAAAATACGTCAGTTTTGAATGATATTTCTATTGTTAATGAATTTCCTAACGTATTCCCTGAAGAACTTCCTGGCCTACCCCCAGAGCGTGAAATTGAATTTTGTATTGTCCTTGAATCTGGTACAAAACCCATTTCCAAAGCCCCATATCGAATGGCTCCTATTGAACTTCAGGAGTTAAAAACCCAACTACAAGAATTGTTAGACATAGGTTTCATTCGTCCTAGTATGTCTCCTTGGAGTGCTCCTGTTCTATTCATGAAGAAGAAAGATGAAAGTATTCGACTTTGTATTGATTATCGGGAGTTGAATCATGTCACCATCAAAAATAGGTACCCGTTACCTCGTATTGATGATCTATTTGACCAGTTGCAAGGCGCCAAATTCTTTTCAAAGATCGATCTTCGTTCTGGATATCATCAGTTGAAGATTAAAACTAATGACATTCCAAAGACTGCTTTCAGAACTCGGTAGGGACATTATGAATTTCTAGTCATGTCTTTTGGATTAACTAATGCTCCTGCTGCCTTCATGGACATGATGAACCGAGTATTCAAGGAATATTTGGATTACTTTGTGGTCGTCTTTATTGATGACATCCTCATATACTCCAAAACTCGTGAAGACCATGAGCAATAATTGAGGCTGATACTTCAAAAGCTTCGTAAAAACAAGCTATATGCCAAGTTGAAAAAATGTGAGTTCTGGCTTGAGGAAGTTGCATTCCTTGGGCACGTGATATCAAATCATGGAATATCTGTTGACCTGGCAAAGATTGAAGCAATTTAAAGCTGGGAGCAAACTAAGTCAGTGACTGAAGTACGTAGCTTTCTCGGCTTAGCTGGTTATTATCGGAGATTCGTAGAAGGGTATTCTCGAATCACTACTCTATTAACGTAGCTGACTCGAAAAGATACAAAATTCGGTTGGAGCGAGGAATGTGAGAAGAGTTTTCAAGAACTCAAAAGGAGACTCATTTCAGCACCTGTTCTGACAATACCATCTGGAACGGAGGGATTTGTCATTTACAGTGATGCTTCAGCCAAAGGGTTAGGATGTGTTCTCATGCAACATGGAAAAGTCATAGCCTATGCCTCCCAACAACTCAAAGAATATGAGAGGAATTATCCTACTCATGATCTAGAGTTGGCCGCTGTCGTTTTTGTGCTTAAGATTTGGAGGCATTACCTGTATGGAGAGAAGGTGGAGATTTATACGGATCATAAAAGCCTCAAATATTTATTGACTCAGAAGGAACTCAACATGCAGAAACGACGTTGGCTTGAGTTGTTGAAAGATTATGATCATACCATCCAATACCATCCTGGAAAAGCGAACGTAGTAGCTAATGCATTGAGTAGAAGATCATATGCAGGCACGAGTGCATTATTATCAACGCAAGGGCCCATTGTGTATGACTTACAAAGGATAGAGATAGAGTTAAAGAATCCAGGGACCCATATAATGATGGTGAATATACGAGTAGAACCGTCTTTAATCGATAAAGTTAAAGCTGCTTAAGCTACAGACCTGTAGATGATGCATATGAAGAAGAAAGTGGAAGAAGGTGCTATTCCGGAAACAAGAATCGATGAAGAAGGAATACTTCGAGTCAACTCTAGACTTTGTGTTCCTAACGATTCTGACCTGAAGTATAAAATCATGATGGAGGCGCACAACACACCGTTTACAATCCATCCTGGGAGTACCAAAATGTATCATGATCTTCGACATACATTTTGGTGGAGCAATATGAAGAGAGAGATAGCGGGGTTTATCTCAAGGTGCCTAACTTGTCAACGAGTCAAGGCGGAGCATCAAGTGCCAAAAGGTCCATTGAAATCACTTGAAATTCCAGAATGGAAGTGAGAGCACATTACCATGGATTTCGTTACTGGTCTTCCCAAGGTTTCTCAAGGCATAGATGCGATTTGGGTCATTGTTGATAGATTGACCAAGTCTGCTCATTTCTTACCGATACGAGAAACTTATACACTTGAACGTCTTTCTAGTATGTACATAAACGAGATTGTAAGATTGTATGGTATGCCAGTATCCATAGTTTCTGATCAAGACCCAAGATTCACTTTAAGATTTTGGGTTAGTTTGCAAAAAGCTATGGGCACGGATTTACGATTTAGTTTGGCATATCATCCTCAGACGGATGGACAGTCCGAAAGGACAATTCAAACTCTTAAGATTTATTAAGACTCTGTGTCCTTGACTTTAAGGGAAGTTGGGACAAGTTCTTACCATTGGTGGGGTTTTCCTACAACAATAGTTATCAAAAAAGTATTGGTCCATTCGAGGCGTTGTATGGAAGAAAGTGTCGTTCGCCAGTATACTAGGATGAGGTGGGTGAAACAACTTTGTTGGGACCGGATTTGGTACGTATGACTACAGAAAAGATTCAAACGATCCGACAACGTATAAAAATCTCACAAGATCGACAAAAGAGTTATGCTGATCTTCATTGAAAAGACGTGAAATTCGATATTGGAGATCATGTGTTGTTACGTGTTGCTCAATGGAAAGGAGTTACAAGATTTAGAAAGAGAGGAAAGCTCAATCCTCGATTCATTGGCCCATTTATAATCCTCGAACGAGTAGGAACTGTGGCCTATAGACTCGCCTTTCCATCAAGTATGTCTCGTGTTCATAACGTTTTTCACATATCTATGTTACATAAATATGTGAAAGACCCGAACCACATTATTGAATTAGAACCGGACGAGATAGAGGAAGATTTAACGTATGAAGAATTACCTGTTAAAATCTTGGATAAGAAGGATGATCATATTCTACGCTCCAAGGTTATACCTCAAGTCAAAGTTTTGTGGAAAAATCACGATGTCAAAAGTACCGCATATATGGTGAAATTTTCTATTATTCCGTTCATTATTATTCTGTTAGAATATCCTGTCTGTGCGTTTACGCCGGACCTGGTTCCATTATTTATTATTATATTGGAATAACCTGTTCGTGCAGTCTATCGCATGCATGGTGATTTCTGTTGTTATTCCATTCTTTATTATTCTGTCAGAATATCTTGTTTATGCGTTTACACCAGACTTGGTTCCATTATTTATTATTCTGTCAGAATATCCTGTCTGTACATTTACGCCGGACCTGGTTCTATTATTTATTCTTCTGTCGGAATATCCTGTCTGTGCGTTTACGCTGGACCTGGTTCCATTATTTATTATTCTGTTGGGAATAACCTGTCTGTGCAGTCTATCGCACGCATGGTGAATCCTTCTGTTATTCCATTCTTTATTATTCTGTTGGAATAACCTGTCTATGTGGATTACCACATGCATGGTGAATGATCCTTTGTATTCATTCCTTATTAAATTGTGGAAATTATCTGTATACGTGGATTACCGCATGGTGGGTGAAAATCCATTTGAAGTTTCATATACTCTATTATACTCAGTTGGTTAAAGTTTTGGCTTTTATACTACATGAAATTAATGGAATATCCTTGATATTTTCGCTTCATCCAGTATCTTTTCATGGAAATATTCTTTTGAGCATTGATAAGTGGATTTTATATACACTTCTCCGGTATCTTTTATTTGAATTAGTTGCTTATATTTATGTGTCTTAGTTACTTTTCATGCATTTTGTGTTCATTTTGTAGGTTATACGTTTGGGAGCGGTGTGAGCTACTATTGGTAAGGAAAAGCAAAAAAAACGCAAAGAAAAGCAAACCGGACATCATTTGGGTTTCCATGTTTAAATCATTTGAGCATCGTCTTAGCTTTCTGGAACATTTTGAATCATTCCAATCGGAGTTCGGATGCAAGAGTTATGACTTCGAACGTCATGGTTTTGGGTGGTCATTTGCATAGGAGTCACTTCCAGATCAATTCAACCCTTCATCCGCCCAGAATTTCTCAATCCTCAAAGAATGAAAGTTGTAGATCTTGTCGATATCTTCGATTTGATAGGTGTCAGGCCCCTTAACTCCTCCCTGATCAAAAGTTATGGCCATTTTACCAGAGGACGTCGTAGCAGAAAATGTCAAAACATGGGGCAGCGCTGGGGCGCCCAAAATAGGCCTATGCATAGTGCCGGGGCGCTGGGAAGCAGTGTCTGAGCGTCGTGCCCAGCGCTGGGGTGCTGGGGAAGAGCTTGGTGCGGCCTGGACGCGTTTTGGGCGAATTTTGACACCTTTTTGACTCCAAATTGGATTGAGTTTGTTCCTAAGCTAAAAATTGGACTTGTAACCTATAAATACATGATGTAAGGCATAAAATAAAGGGAGATTACATATATTAGACTAGATTAAACACTCCATTAGATTAGAATATAAACCCTAGTTCTTAATTAGCCATTGAAGATTGAAGCAAATTGAAGACCATTGAAGATCAAGAGCAAATGCAAGAGGGGAGCATCAGATTTGCTGACAACTGATTCTATTCTCTTCTCTTATCATACTTTTATCTTTTAATGTCTATTCAATTGTGGATTCTTGATTTTAATTCATTAATTATGAACTAACTCTTTCATTAAGATTTCAATTGAACTTTTTATGATTATGAATTGATTATTTTATTTATTCCAATTATTTATGTTGAAGTGAATTGTTCATCTTGTTTTGAGCTTATTGATTAATTATCTGATCAATAATTACCTTGTTACTCTAGAAGGAATTGAGAGAGGAATTCTAGGGTTATAACTGGGCATGGTGACATGTGACTTAGTTATTTGCACAATGAATAAGTAGGTTTGTGAATAGAATGAGAATATCTATTTGTCGCATGTAACACATAAGGAATTGGGGTTGTAACGAGTTTAATTCAATTGTTTTGCATAGAGATATAACAAAATTAATCTGGGTTAAATAGAAGGCAAATGATCACTTGAGAAAGGGCTTTTGGCATTTGAGAATTCTTGTTAACAATTCAGTAGGCATAATAATTGGGATAATTGGATAATTGATTTATAGTTCATAATTGGGGATATTGAAGTCTTAATCCTTATTTATCTGAATTTAATCAAATCTTAGTTTTGTTTATTTGCTTTCTTTTAGAATAATCTCTTTTAATTGTTTTAATTTAGTTTTATTAGTTAGAAAAATCGCAATTTGAGATTGTTTAAATAAAATTAGTTTGGTTAAGAATTACTACTTGGTGATTTTTATTAAATAATTCATCATGGGAACGATACTCTACTTTCACTTTATTACTTGTTGACCGTGTATACTTGCACGTATTCATTAATTGTGAAATCGACCAACAAGTTTTTGGCGTCGTTGCCGGGAAATTAGTTTAATATTTTTTTACCAATATTAATTTCAATCAAATTAGTCTTAATTTAAATATTTTTATTTTTAATTCTCTTCTTATATTTCTCTCATTTTAGGTACCATGGATGACTTTGAGTATCAATGGCCATACATGAACGTGACTCAACCAAGGGGAATGGAGATTGACAGACTCGCGACACTTTCCGCAATGTCAGCACAAATTAAAGAACTTTCGAGGAAGTTGGACGTTATCGCATCCCAACAGAGTCGAAGGATGACAATTATGTGTGACTATTGTGCTGACAATCACCTGAGTAATCAATGCACCATCAATCTTGGGCCGGCATAGTATGGTGGTAACTAACTCAATCAGTATGCATATGATAATTATGGACAAGTTTGGGGGTATCACCCAGATTCTTCATGGAGCTACAACTATCAAGACCAATACTCTACTCCAAATCCAACATACACGCCGGAATTCTCATCTCAACCTCTATTAAAAGAAGAAAATTCAAGGTTGGAGGAATTGTGGTCCAAATTTGAGGAGAGAGGGATTAATCAAACGGGGTCAATTCTAAAACTTGTGGATCAAATAGAGCAAATGACCAAAGTCATAAACAACCTTCCTCCAAACACTTGGCTTTATGACATGGATGACGAAATTGATGAAATGCCCGAGCCAAATCTACAACTGGATGAGACACGAGATGTTGAAAAAGAGGATACAAGTGGGGATAATGAAAATAAGGTCGGTGTTGAACTAACTATGATTACCAACGAGGAGGAGCCAATGTTATTAGTGCCCCAAGTTCCTTCTCTGCCGAAGTTTAAGAATCCGGTTAGATTTGCAAAACCTTGTCCGCTAGGTTGTCATGTCGTCGACAATACTCCTTGTGACGTAAAAGCGAGTACAACTTCGAAGCCATGGTTCAATGAGTTGGAGAAGATAGAAGAAGAGATTGTTGTGTCTGACAAGCCTCAATGCCAGAATCTATTCGCAGACACAATGGAAAAAATACCTAGATGTTGGACGTTCTTTAATGTGATCTTATCTAAACAAAGCATGCTAGGTGACTTTAATACAATGGCTATCGTAAATAGGAACCTACTAAAAGCTATATTATTTCTGATGGATGGAGGGTTCCTCAACTTTCGAAGAGGAATTGGATAGCATTGACCAGACAAAGTCAGGCTGAAAGACTATAAATCAAGCACTGACCGGGAGGCAACCCAGTAATTTTTATATTTATATGCTTTACTAGTTTATTTAGTAGATATGAATTTATTTGCTTAGTAAGTTCTCTTATAATCTAATATATGTTATCTCTCTTCATTGCAGGTATTGGAGGTTCAATGGATAGGAAAATGATCGTCGCTACCATCGCCACCAGCACCTCACACTTAGCTGATTACAGGGAAGTTCTCTTCTACTTATCGCCATATTCTTACAATGAGGACATTGTAATTGCTAAGTTTGGGGGAGTTTAGTTTAGTTCGTTATTTCATGTTTAGTTTCATATTTTGCATATGTTGTTAATATAGTTTAGGTTCATTATAAAAAAAATCAAAAATTCAAAAATAATAGTTAGTTACTATGTTCATTTTGCATAAGTCCAGCAGTTTGTTATAGTTAAGTTTATTTTGGCCAATGATGAGGTTGGAATTGGGTAGACAAGTATAATACTGACTATTAGAACTTTGATGTGATTTCTTGTTATAAATTGAATCTTTTTCTGTTTGAAACTAGTATAATAATGATAGCACAGTAAAAACAACTTGTTGATTGATTGAGTTTAAATTGATACATAACGGGACTCTAAAGGATAATGCTAGTTTGAATGAAAGAATAACAAGAATAAGTAGTGATGACTAAAGTTAGACAAGAACCTAAATTTGGGAGAATATTTGGGGTATATAAGCTATATAAAAAAAAGAAAAAAAGAAGAAGAAAGAGAAAAAAATAAAGAAAAAGAAAAAGAAAAGGTATGAATAAACACCGTGGCATGCTTGTCTAGTTTTGTGGCCTTTGTTACTTGAGTAAGTAAGCCCGAGGGGATTGTCTTTACACCTTGCGCCCTAAGGTCTTAATGGTTTGGGAGTCGTTGGTCGAAAGCTCGTTAAGGTAGTATTGAAAAGCCTAAGGGAATAAGACATTGCATAGCTATATGTATATATAAAAAAAGAGAATAAAGCGGGAAAAAAAAGCAAAAAGCCCCCGTAGATGAAAATAATGCATGAGTATCCCATGTTGACCCTCGATATTGGTAATTGTTTGATTTTAGTTGGATCTAGCTTGTTTTTAGATTTCTTGAGTTTACACTGTATGATGCCTTCGAAGAGACTTGTTATGTGTTAAATTTGATTTTATATCAGTTAGCATGGTTGTTGAGCACACACACTATACCAGTAATAACAGTTTAAGACTTGACGATTGACTAGGAAATTGTTGATTGGTTTTGATATAAAGTATTGTCGTGTTTGCTTGATTGCTCTAAGGCCGAGTGAATAGATTTGATTCTATCAAATACTGCTGGATTCATAGGCATATAGATTAGTTACATTTCATTGCATTGCATTACATTATGTTGTGTTGCTTGGGGACAAGCAACAATTTAAGTTTGGGGGTATTTGATAAGTGGATTTTATATACACTTCTCCGGTATCTTTTACTTGAATTAGTTGATTATATTTATGTGTCTTAGTTCCTTTTCATGCATTTTGTGTTCATTTTGTAGGATATACGTTTGGGAGCGGTGTGAGCGACTATTGGTAAGGAAAAGCAAAGAAAACGCAAAGAAAAGCAAACCGGACATCATTTGGGTTTTCATGTTTACTTCATGTTCTTGGTTTGGAACTTAGCTTATATTGAAGAGCATCGTCTTAGCTTTCTGGAATATTTTGAATCATTCCAATCGGAGTTCGGATGCAAGAGTTATGATCGTTGTACCAACGGACGTCGAACGTCATGGTTTTGGGTGGTCATTTGCATAGGAGTCACTTCCAGCTCAATTTAAGCCTTCATCATCCCAGAATTTCTCAATCCTTAAAGAATGAAAGTTGTAGATCTCGTCGATATCTTCGATTTGATAAGTGTCAGGCCCCGTAACTCCTCCCGGATCAAAAGTTATGACCGTTTTACCAGAGGACGTCGGAGCAAAAAATGTCAGAACATGGGGCAGCGCCGGGGCGCCCAAAATAGGCCTATGCCCAGCGCCGGGGCGCTGGGGAGTAGTGTCTGAGTGTCGTGCCCAGCACTGGGGCACTGGGGGAAGAGAGCTTGGTGCGGCCTGGACGCGTTTTGGGCTAATTTTGACACCTTTTTGACTCCAAATTGGATTGAGTTTGTTCCTAAGCTAAAAATTGGACTTGTAACCAATAAATACATGATGTAAGGCATAAAATAAAGGGATATTACATAGATTAGACTAGATTAAACACTCCATTAGATTAGAATATAAACCCTAGTTCTTAATTAGCCATTGAAGATTGAAGTAAATTGAAGACCATTGAAGATCAAGAGCAAGAGCAAGAGGGGAGCATCAGATTTGCTGACAACAAATTCTATTCTCTTCTCTTATCATACTTTTATCTTTTAATGTCTATTCAATTGTGGATTCTTGATTTTAATTCATTAATTATGATCTAACTCTTTCATTAAGATTTCAATTAAACTTTTTATGATTATGAATTGATTATTTGATTTATTCCAATTATTTATGTTGAAGTGAATTGTTCATCTTGCTTTGAGCTTATTGATTAATTATCTGATCAATAATTACCTTGTTACACTAGAAGGAATTGAGAGAGGAATTCTAGAGTTAGAACTGGGCATGGTGACATGTGACTTAATTATTTGCACACTGAATAAGTAGGTTTGTGAATAGAATGAGAATATCTATTTGCCGCATGTAACACATAAGGAATTGGGGTTGTAACGAGTTTAATTCAATTATTTTGCATAGAGACATAACAAAATTAATCTGGGTTAAATAGAAGGCAAATGATCACTTGAGAAAGGGCTTTTGGCATTTGATAATTCCTGTTAACAATTCAGTAGGCATAATAATTGAGATAATTGGATAATTGATTTATAGTTCATAATTGGGGATATTGAAGTCTTAATCATTATTTATCTGAATTTAATCAAATCGTAGTTTTGTTTATTTGCTTTCTTTTAGAATAATCTCTTTTAATTGTTTTAATTTAGTTTTATTAGTTAGAAAAATCGTAATTTGAGATTGTTTAAATAAAATTAGTTTGGTTAAGAATTAGTACTTGATGATTTTTATTAAATAATTCATCATGGGAACGATACTCGACTTTCACTTTATTACTTGTTGACCGTGTATACTTGCACGTATTCATTGATTGTGAAATCGATCAACAAGCATTCTTGAATTTTACTCCACAAAGAAGTATCATGTTGACAATTTGGACATTATTAATTTCTGGATAAATTAATTCTTGAACTTGTTTTATTGAATTATTATGTCATTGTCATCATCCTCATGTTTATATTACAATGAAAGTCATCTTTGGCTTACGTGCATAGATGGACTTAGTATGATTATGACCAGAGATCATCCAGTATAATCATGACCTATAATGTTATAAATGACATGGTAAAAGTCCTCAGTGGCCTGTAATACATTGATGGACAGTTTTTGGTATAATTATGACTAGGGATTGTTCGGTATAGTCATGACCATTGATGATTTAATGAATATCCTTGACCCGTAGTACAAGGATGATTAGATGATATATTTTATTTATCAAGCCGAGTCTGAGCGATAAAAAATGATGAAAACATTTTATACCATAGAAGATAGTAGATTTTATTCTCTACTTGACTCTTCCAATGGATTGCTTGTTTCACTGTAGTTAAACTTGATGTCTATTGTATTTTATCAGTTTAACATTGTTGAAGACTATTGATAATTTATTCTGCATTATCATCGTCATAATATTTCTTATTGGGCTAGTTGAGCTCACCCTTTCTTTCATTGTTCTCTTCAGGAAATGAGAATATAGATGGGACGAGTCGGAGAAAGGAGTGACGGTCCAGATGAAAGCATTAATAGTCCTCACTATTCTATTAAATAGTGTGACAATAAATGTAATAAGGACTCCTTTGAGTGTGGATATTGTCTAGATGATAATATTCCTATTAAAACTCTCAGTTTATGTATTATCGTATATTACACAATGGTTGTATAATTAAGTTTGTATTTGTATTTTGTACCATGTATTTGGCGACTCAAGATGGGTGATATATACCTATTTTTGGGGCGTCACAGTATTATTCTTTCGTATTCATGAAGAGAGTTATTTTCTTTCAATACTCGTAAGGGTTGTTATTCAATTATTTATTATTATGTTGGAATAACATATCTATGCGAAGTACCGTATACATGGTGAAATTCTTCTGTTATTCCATTCTTTATTATTCTGTTGGAATAACCTATCTGTGCAGTCTATCGCATGCCTGGTGAATTCTGTTGTTATTCCATTCTTTATTATTCTTTTGGAATATCCTGTCTGTGCAGATTACACATGACCTGGTTCAATTCTTTATTATTCTGTTGGAATATCCTGTCTATACGGATTATGCATGACTTGGTTCCATTCTTTATTATTCTATTGGAATATCCTGTCTGTGCGGATTACGTATGACCTGACTCCATTCTTTATCCATGTCTGTACGGATTACGCATGACCTAGTTCCATTCTTTATTATTCTGTTGGAATAACGTGTCTATGTGGATTACCGCATGCACGGTGAATGATCCTTCGTATTCATTCCTTATTAAATTATGGAAATAATCTGTCTACGTGGATTACCGCATGGTGGAGGAAAATCCATTTGCAGTTTCGTAATTTTTTTGACCCTCAAAAATTCTGAAAAAAATTTGAATGATAATTTGATGAGTTTTCTAGATTGTGTCCAAAAATTGCGATTTTTGGATGTATAGATTAGGAGTTTTTAATTTTATAGGAAAAGACTATTTTAAAAGTAAACCCTTATAACTCCTTGTGGTTAACTCCAAAATTGGTAAATTTTTTATTGGGAGTACATATATATAACAGGAGTATACCCTGTAAATGTCAAATTTTTTGGACAAAAGTATAGTTTATGATAAATGTCTAAATATTCGGCAGTTTTGGCCATATGAAAAATAGTAAATGAATTTTAAAAATTTCGAGAAAAATATATGTTCAATATGAGACTATATTCTGCTAAATCCCAGAAAAGAAATATTTTTTGGACTGATTTGATATTTTTCATGAAAATAAACTAATTATGAGTAAATGAATTAAATATTTTATGTGAAGTAACAAAATTGGAAAATAGGATTTATGGCTTGGGAATCCTATATAGGGTATATGTAGATTTTTGATGAGGGATTTGATTATTGGTGATGAAATCTTATGGGTATGACATTTTTGAATGATTAAAATGCATTATTTGGTAAAGTGTAAACAATTAAAATAAATTATTTATAAGTTTAAGAAGTCATTAAAATATTGTTATAATATTAATAATATTAGATTATAAGTTTATTAAGTGATTGATAATATTTGGATAAATTTAAAGTCTTTAATATTTATCCTTGTTTTCGCTTATATCATGGTCATCATCCTCATGCTTATATTGTGATGAAAGTCATCTTTGGCTTACGTGCAAAGATGGACTGTTAATTATTGGTTATATAGTTGTATATCTTTGGCTTACGTGCAAAGATGGACTGTTGATTATTGGTTTTATAGTTGTATATTTTTGGCTTACGTGCAAAGATGGACCGTTGATTATTGGTTGTATATCTTTGGCTTACTTGCATTGATGGGCAGTTGTTGGTATGATTATAACTAGGGATTATTCGGTATAATCATGATCATTGTTGAAAACACGAATATCCTTGGCCTGTAGTGCATGGATAATTCGTGGTCGTAATACTAATGAATATCCTTGGTCGTAGAGCAGGGATGATTCGATGATGTGGATTAATTATTAAGCTGAGTCTCAGCGATAAAATATTGATAATACACTTTTAATTCGTAGAAGATAGTAGATATCATGCTCTACTAGACTCTTCTATATACAGTTGTATGTCTTTGGCTTGTAGAACAAAGATGAATTGTTGATGAATATCTTTGGCCCGTAGTGCAAAGATAAATTTATTAGTATGATTATGAACACGAATTGTGATTTGGTATAATCATGATTTTTGATGTTTCAGGTGAAGATAGGTGATGAAAATTATCTTCCTCCTGGGTGCGAAGAGAAATTTAGAATCACAATTATGATTATGAGTTATTCATATGATTGTGGACAGGAATTGTTGATTGATGTTACATGGATAAAACATTATTGGTGTACTTTTAACATGGAGAAGATAATAGACATGATGGTCTATTTGACTCTTTTAATGGATTGCTCGTTCCGCTGCAACTATGGTTGAAAAGTTTTATCATCTACCATATGTTCTAAATCTCTGATTTATTACTGATAAAGGCTATTGATGATGTAAATTATATTCTTTACTGGGCTAGTTGTGCTCATCCTTTTTGCTTCACAATTCCTTTCAGATAATAAGAGTGTAGCTGGGTCGAGCGGGGGTAACAGGAGAATAGAACGGTGGTCTATAGTTGTTGAGGTTCTCCCTAAATAGTATGAAAATAATTTTAATGAGAACTTTAGATAAGTGTGTCGTATTGTATATGTTATTTGATATTTAATTTTGGTGAACCGAATAGGGTGAGGTGAACCCAACTTTGAAAGGGTGTTTTGCCACTATCATACAAGATGTCTAATGACATACAACCTCGTGTTATCATAAGATAGGGTTGTGCACATCCACTTGTTGAGTATATCTACGAGCACTACCTATATAATCTTGGAGTTTATTTGAAATATAATTTTCACTTGGAGACAACGGAGATAATTATATGTCAAGAGAAGATTCACCATTGAAAAGAAAATGATAGCAATTTTCTTGTTTTTCTTTGGGGACTATTGGGTCAACCAAGAATAATTCTGTGGACATATGATATCTATCATAACCTAGACGCATGGCCTCCCATGTATGAAGGTTTTCTTGAGTACTTCTCAAAGATTTTAATTTCTAAAACAGTTATTGATTGTACTTTTATGTAAGGTACCATTGTAAGGTTGTGGTTAAGGCACCATGAGAGTTACATACATTTGTATTAAAACTCACGGTTTAACCGTGGTCGTATTCTGCACGACAGTTCAACAGTTGTATAAATGAAGTTTGTATTTGATTTTTATAGTATAATATCTGGCGACTCAGAATGGGTCGTGTGGATCTATTTTGGGGGCGTCACAGACATACTTATCCTTCACTTTATGTAGTTTAACAAATCTTTTCAAGGATAAATAAAATTGTATTTATCCTTGAAAAGATTATTAATTTTTCATACTAAATGTAAAGTTATTTTTGTATAAATAATAACTTAATTTGTTAAACTATGTTCATATTTTTTATATATTAAATTATACACCATTCAGTGCAAAATATAAACTTCAGTTTGACTTTTCAAAGTCAATATATAATATTTATAAATTTAAAATTAATATAATTCATTTAACTTTTTAATGCAAAACTTTTTATATAATTTATAATTTTATTATTGTAATGTCTAAATTAACTGAATTCATGTAAATTTTAAAATTATAATTTGACTTCAAATACTTAATATTGATGTCGTTCTTTTAACTATACTCCGTGGGTATATGTATAACTATAAGAACTACTTAAAAAGTACTATGTACAGGCTACCCCATTAGAATATGTATATATAAAACCAATACTAAAATATATTTAAAAAGAAAATCTAATAAAAAAGATAAAAATGTACTATTAACCCCCCCCCCCCTTTTGAGTTATATTCATTAATCAATCATAAAAAAAGAGAAAAAGAAAAAAAGAAGCGGGGTTCTAGAATGGTCAACTCATCAGGTTAATACTACAAGTTCAAATATTGTCCACGTCTAAAGAGTAAATACTAATGTCATTTTCTAGTTATACTCTTAACTTTTACGGCAGGGTTGTGTCACTTTTAGAAAATCCATGGGGTAGTGACTTAAATATAAAATACTAAACACTATTTTATGTCGATTCTACTGGTTGTATGTTTAGGCTGAACATCAAGATGTAGTCCTGAACCTCTCATAGCTATAGGAAAAGTCATAATTGATGACATCCAGGGTAAAGACACCTCATTATAGTCTAGCTGATTATCTTATAGAGGAAGAATGATTTTTCAACTATATGACAGTAAGTCTTTTTTATACAGAAAGAATTTCCTATTTCTTGAAGGGAAAGAATGCCTTTCCTGAATAGACAAACTAAGGAAATTAATCCAAGCTAGGGATCTACTCAATTTCAGACAACCAATTATGAAAATATTCATAGTTCATAGTTTTTTTTACTAATTAGAAATTAAGTAAATACCTACGATTTCCCATCATTTTGAGCTTAAGTCAAAGCGTTCTTTCCCATCATGAAATGAAAAAAAAAGACTAGATCCTAAAGGCCCTAGCTTGGATATCCCCTAATTTTGTGCTTGTCTAACCTGTTCCGGAATGACGTGCTTTCCCATCATGTTTTTCTCGATTCTTCCATAGAAAAAGACAAGATCACTAACATGTAGTATGGACTGAAAATCCTTCGTTACACTCAGGCTTTGAAGCTTGCAAGAGAATGCAACTTGGGTAGGTTGCACGAAAGCCCTCACTCTGGGAACTGCCCGACATGAGTCTTTCCCACTGCCTAAAGCAGAAGGAAAGACGTAATTCGAATGAAACAGCTCCCTAGAGGGAGAAACTGGTCCTCCCCAAAGGAGGAGGAGCGCAACGA
This sequence comes from Panax japonicus, assembly GCA_020205505.1. NCBI lineage: Eukaryota > Viridiplantae > Streptophyta > Magnoliopsida > Apiales > Araliaceae > Panax > Panax japonicus. Next base: position 40,174,283 of record CM035112.1, on the reverse strand, counting down.
AGGAGGGAATAACGTTAAACAATTACGTGCACGCGCGTCCGTGCGAAAGCCAAAAACGTGCTCCTCGTTGATTGCACTGGTAATCAACCGCTATCTCCCCGACCCGACTATTTCCTTATAGGAAATAGAGTACGGGTCGACAGCTCTAAAGCAAAAAATACTGAGGTTTCCAAAGGACTACAACCCAAAATCATACCATATGGAGGAGCCACCGTCAAGTTTAGGTATAATTGTGAAGTTCCTAAGGAATCTTCACGCGCCCATGTCTACCATGGAGGAAACAGGTAGGTCGACCTACTCCTGGCTTAGCGCGCACGCTGCCCTCTGTATTAATCCTGGCTTCTTGAGGCAACCGTTGTCGTCTTGTCTTTTATTATACCACCAATATATCGGAGATAACCATTACAATGCGATGAGGATTCTGGTACAAACCTTCCATCAGTTAAACAGCTAACAGAAGGAGATATATGGTTCAACGGTCACTAATGACAATTTTGAGTTCGACTTCTTGTTTGTTTGTTTTTTAGAACAAAGGCTACTAACATCTCCGAAGAAAGTTGGTACATGTCTCCCCCGAAAGGAGACGAACGTAGCGAAGATGGGAAAATAATTCTTTCTGTATAGGCCCTTTTGTAACTTTCTATTAGACTTGCTAGACAGGGGATGCTTTGCTCCCGTGAACCAAGTTTGTAATTTTAATTATATAGTTGATTGTTGATAGTTGATTTATAATTTTTTAATTATTTTAAAAAATTTAACTTTCTGAAAATGTATAATTGTGTGAAAGTGGACAGATTTTTTTTTACTATTATTATATTTTCTTCAATTCAAATTGTAAAAATTATTATTGACATTTAAAAATCAAATTTAAATATATTTAAATTCAAAATTAGTAAGAATTTTTAATAATTACAAAATAATAAGTATTAAAATTATTAATATTTAATAACTAAAATTAAATCAATTTTAATTTTGAAAATATTTTAAGTTAATTTTAAAACTATTAAGTTAATATATATTTTATGTTACAAATTTAAAATTTAGAATATTACAAATTAATTATTAGGATCAAAGTCCAATGAAACGTGTCTGAGGGAGTAGAATGTCACCGCGAACGAGTGGGAAGCACTCTTTGTCGTAAATCGTTAGATTAGCGTTGATCCAACGCCGGGCATTCAAATTTTGATTAATTAATTTGACCGTTCATATTGGGGCGGTCTCCAATTATATTATATTATTATAATTCAAGAATTGAAATATACTGGGAGTAGAGAGAACACAGTTGAGTTGAAAGTACAAACAATAGTTAGAGAGAGAAAGTGTAGAGAGAGAGAGAGTGCCGACTGGGTTAGAAACCAGAATCGATCTCTGAATTACAGTATTCGAGATGTTTTTGGCCATAATTAATCACCAAGAAGAAGAGGAAGAAGAAGGAATCGGCACTAAATTACTGTATTAGAGGTGTTGTTCAATTGGGTTTCTTCCAGAATGAATTACCCAAAGGAAGAAGAGGTATTGTCTCTTTTTTTTTGAGTAATTTCTACTTTCAGTTGGCGGTACTGTTTAATTTGGGTTTAATTGGGTTTCTTCCACGATTTCTTGACAATTTGAGTTTCTTCTTTGAGTTTCTTGTCTAATTTGGGTTTAATTTGGTTCTTCAGAATCTTCACTGAATTACCCAAAAGAATAAAAAGGTTTTTCGATTATTTGAGTAATTTCTACTTTATTTGTACTGTATAATTTGGGTTTTATTGTGTTTCTTCCACGATTTCTTGTCAATTTGGGTTTCTTCTATGCGTTTCTTGTCTAATTTAGGCTTAATTGTTTTTCTTCAGAATGGTCACTTTATTACCCAAAAGAAGAAGAGGGTTTTTCGATTATCTTAGTAATTTTTACTCTGTATATCCTTACAGTTTAATTTGGGTTTCTTCTATGATTTCTTGTCTAATTTTTGATGGTACTGTTTAATTCTTGATTTTCTCTGTGTGTTTTGTGGATTTTTTTATGATTGTTATTAATAATTTGTATTGTTTGTGGCTTAAATTGAATAGATGTCTTCTTTACATATGATTTCTCTCTAATTGGGGTTTTCCTTGATTTCTTGTCTAATAGGGTTTTTGTTTGTTTTGTCTGTCACTTTGAGTATGAGTTTCACTATCTCTTTTCTTTCCGAGTCTACTTGACTTTTTTATTTATTAATGTTGTTCTGTTTGGAAACACAATTATCAGAATCTCTCTCTCTAAAAAGGAAAAAAATGATGTTGTACTAATCCTATATACATACATGTAATGTGTATATCAGGGTTTGGTGTCTGCATATCTTTGATGCTGGCAAATGAGTTTGACCATTTTCTTGCTGGTGATGACTTGAAGAGATTGAGGAATGGGGATTTGGATTTGGGTGCCAGGCAGGAGGCTGTTGATTGGATGGGAAAGGTAGATTCAATTGTCTTTTAATGGGGTTTTCCCCTATTTTTGGATAATGTTTCTTTGAGTTTAGAACTTTAGATGATTGATGTTTGGATTTAGATTCCATTTTTTGAATGTTTTATTCATTTGATGAACTTGGGTATTATGTATTTGAAGTGAATTTGGATTCTGACTGCAATTTCAGTTTATGATAGATCTTTTCTTGGGTAGTTTTTGGTGTTTGATGAACTGTGTTTTGGTTTTCTTATTTTGGATTCCTTTTTTTATTGCAGTCACACATTAAAATGAAATGGGTTTTGGTTGGATCTTTTGTTTTTGCGGATATGTTAATTGTCCTTGTGTGTTTCTACTTCACATTTGATATTCCCCCCTCCCTCTTGCTGTCTGAAATTGGATTTCAGTTTCCCTTCTTTGTTGAAAAACAAAAAACAATTAGATTCTTCTAGTTATTGAAAATTACTCAATGCAATTTCTTGTTTGGTTTACAACAGATTCATGACCATTTCAGTTTTGGACCTCCTGTGTGCATATTTGTCTGTAAAAACAGATTCCTTTCTGCCTATGTATGACTTGCCAGTAAGCTCCTAAATCAAAGCCTAAGTTATTCAATTTTATTTAGTTAAAATGTTAATTGTAGGTAATAGTTATATGCTCATTTTTAAATGACTCTTTATTGCAGAAGGGCAAAGCTAGGATGATGCAATTGTTGGCTGTAGCTTTTTTATCTCTGGCAGCCAAAATGGAGGAGACTGAAGTGCCTCTATGCTTAGATTTGCAGGTAGATCAATAGTTTTGTAAAATTATTTTCTAACCGAATGAAATCTCACACTATTTTTGAGTCTAATTGTCTTGATGAGTTTGATTATATAATTAAAAGGTGTGTAAATCAAAATTTGTATTTGAGGCAATAACCATACAGAGAATGGAGCTTCTTGTTTTGAGCACATTGAAGTGGAGAATGCAAGCAATTACCCCATTCTCATTTATAGATTGTTTCCTCGCAAAGATAAATGGTGATCAAATCTCATCAAAATTGTCAATCTTTAGATCAACCCAACTTATATTAGGCATAATAAAAGGTAGTTTTCTCTCATTTTTTTTTATGTTTGTGTTTGCATTAGGTTTGGCAAATCTCTCATTTTTTTTTTCTGTTTCTTCCGGTTATAAAATTTAAACAAAGTAGCCAAAAAATATAGGGAAGGAAAATATGTTATAGCAATATCTTTTCTCATTCATAATGATATTCCCATTGTAAGTATAAAACTATAACCTCCATAACATCCATACTTAAATATAAGTATGAAAATATAACATCCATTATGTTAATTAAAACTTTTATTTGATAAGTATAGAATTTAGATGCACACACAAATAAACATACAGTCTAGTAAAAGATTTAGACAAACATACAATTACATGAATTAAACAATATTATTTGATGCTCCAAATTAATGGATCCCCACCGACCACTACTACAACCATGGCCATAATCATCATCATCCTCTGCAGACGATGTAATAATATCCTTAGCGTATAGCTTCACCAATTTGTTCTCCTCCTTTAATTCCTGCGATTTAGCCAAAACAAAAGGCAAGTAGTCTTCGAGTACTTGCCCTTTGAATTTCTTTTCGACGCTTAACTCGTAGTAATTATAGACCCGCTCTTGTTGGTCCGCGATGACAAACTTCCATTTGACCTCAAACTCTCTGTCGACGGCAACATTGATCTTCGTTTGGCGAGGGGTTTTAATGACTTTGAACCGCTCCGTGGACGAACTGATTTGTAAACTTGGTTACTGAGTGTATCGCTCGTCCACCACGATGGTGATGAACTAAGGAGAGGTCAAAGCTAGGATGAACTTAGGCTCGTCCACCACGGGCTCGGGATGAGGTCGTTGGTTATGGATCGGACCAGTATGGTTGAGGCGGCGACTGATGCGTAGGCGGTGGAGAAAGATGATGCCATTGACTTGCAATTATGAGGGAATAAACATATTTGTCGACGACATGGTTGGTTGTTGTAATATTAAATATATCGGAA